>PYAF01000983.1:565788-627655 GCA_007407185.1 Glycine tomentella | reverse complement strand
ATTGGTTTTTTGATATAACATAAAATTAACACTGCTTATTTGTGAAAAAACAATAAGAATAAAAAGAAGTGAGAGTAGAAAAAAATGAAAAATAAAGTTACTTTTAATCAGTAAAAAAGAGAGCTTATATAAAAATTGAAATAACTAAGTAAATTTTAATTTATAAAAAAGTTAATTCATTGTAAATTTTTACATATAATATTTTTGGGATCCTTATAAAATTTGAAAAATATTAATTTCATACTCATAAAATTTTGTATTTAGTGTTTGTAAAAAAAAAAACATTTTTGTTTGTCCTCGATGAAAACTCTATTAAATGATTCTATGACGTAAGGAACTTAATTATTTTCTCTTTTTATCTTCTCAAGTGTGCTAAGAGGATACCAAAACTAATTTTTGGAAATGTATAACTGCTAGAAATTGTTGAATTCATTTTTTTAAGGGAGTTTAATTGTCACAAATTGTTAAATTCATTTGTAATCAAATTAAGAGCAAACCTTGATATAGCGATAAAGTCGTCCCTTAAGTGACTTTTTTATTATGGTTTGAATTGGAAAACAGTCTATTTGCATAGTATAATGAGGTATGTAGTTTTTTTTTATTTATAATCAAATTATGTGTAAACTTGTTAACCACTTTAGATTATCATCTAATGGAGATATGACCAAGAAACAAAAATACATTTTATTTTTATAAGACCAAATTAATATAAAAAAATTTATATGAATAAAATTAATACTTTTCAATTTTTACATGAACTCAAGACATATTTGACCCTAAATTTTTTTGTTCTCCCATACTATGAAAAAAAATCCAAACAAGATCTTAACCCCCTTAAGTCAGTTCAATTAATTAAGTTTGGGGACATGAATTGTAAATATGCAAATTTCATCTCCTATAACGCATTCAGCTCCTTTTTCTATTTTCTCGTCCCTTCTCCTTTTTATGAGACCTATTATGAGCCTTGTTAAGGTAAGATCGTATTGCATTTTTCAAGGTTTTGCTAAGTGCTAGAAATCCATGGAATATAACATTTTTTGTGATGCTTAATGCTACTTTATCCTGGGTCATGAGGCTTTTATTCTGCACAGTTTGAAGTCCTTATAGCAGAAACGAATTTATTTATCATTCTTAGCCAACGAATTTATAAACCGAGATGCCTAGTTCCCTTCTCTACGAATTCTGGAATTCCTAGCAAAATTTAGGCTTATAGGTCAAATGTCTATAGTGGAAATCGTTTACACATCTACAGTTGTGTCATTAAGCTCATGTATGAGCGTCGGGAAGCTATGAAACCAATTTCTAAGATGCTTAATTAGTACCGCTGAACCGCACATTTGTAAGGTTCATCTTCTGCATTATGGCTGAAATTGTGAACCATTCTTGGTGGTGACATGAATTGTGAGTCAGAAGGATCATCTCGATCATTAAACACATATGAATGCATGATAAAAGTCATGATAACTTTTTTGTGCTATTGACCGAGGATTCGTGTGCATATATTACTTTCACCAATCTTGCCTTTCACTTTGTGATGATGATATATCAGTTAAGCTAGGAGCTAAACGTTACAGGCATGGCAAGATATCTCATTAGGTATAGGATGAAGTGTTGAGAATTTCTCAGTTCTAAGAGTTCTTTTCTTACGGTAATTACTAGACTTGGGTATATTGATCTGCTGATTGTGAACTAAAATCTATTATGGCCTTGTATTGTTACTACGACCTGTGAAAATTAAAATAAAAAAAAGGTATAAAAATGTTGGCTTGAAGTATGTTTCATGCCTTCTAATTTGCGAGCCTGTTCAATTAATAATGAAATGACGATGAATCGATATATATACTATTAAAACTTTTTTTATCATTTCACCCAAAAAAAATTGTTTTATGTATCATCGAGTCAGACTCGACATTATAACATTAACTAGAAAGTCAGAAAAATGTTTCTTTTTTGTGGTCCATACAACGTTATTATAACACCTACTCCTGTGTCGTTACACTAGAACAACGTGAAAAGGCTATAAATAGCATACCTACTTAGATGCAAACAGTTTTTAATAGTTAGAACCCAAAATTCTCTCGAGGTCTCCCTCCTGTGACCCTTTAAGAGGGTGAATCTGCAGATTTGACATATCAAATTGCAAGATTCATCATTTTCTCATCGTGTTTTCTTCTCTCTCTCTGTTTGATGATGAGGAATATCCTGATCCTAACACGATGTAATATGAATTCTCATCTATAATTCAAAGTTCATTCCTTTTAAATATTATTGTTTGTCTCAATAAATTGGTCACTTATAATGGAACTGAAGCAGGGAGATACAAAACTAAAACTAAAATAGAGAAATGTTTTGAAAACCGAAAGAGGGCTTTATTTTTGTAATGGAATATGGGGAACAGAACAATGCATGTTTGATGGACTTCCACCAACAATGAATAATCCTATAATTGGTATCTGGTGGAGAGAAATTGTGTGAGAGAATGCACCTTGGGTGGAGTACAGAACAGAAGCCTCTCAAAGCAAGCAATGATATTCAATTTATTGGGTCTCTAAAGAGATATTTTGTTGATAAGGTTGAGTAGAATGGTTTCCAAGTCCTCTCCAGTGCTCCAATCATGAAGCTGTGCAGCAACTAGTTTTGGGTCAGAGTGAATCTTGTTCCAGAGAGGATAATTCTTCCTTGGCATGACAAAATCACCTCCCTTGAGCTTCAAAGTGGGGCAATAATCACCTGCTCCATCTCCAATGTAGATGAATCTTTTTTCTTCTTCATTTCCAGTTCCAGACAATAAAGAACTTCGAATTTGGTCAATCACTAAACCCTAAGATGGAAAAAAAAAACACAAAAATTAGTGCAGTAGTAGAGAAAAAGAAAAAGGAAAAGAAAGGAAAAGGAGATAAAATTAAGAAAGAAACCTTGCACATATTGGGAGGGCAGAGGGGACAAGCGTGAGGAGAGTCGGTTGAATGATGAAATGGAGTGAGACGAAGGCGTCCTTGGTTATCTAGAAAAGCAGGGTTTGTATTGATCTGGGAAAAGCAGTGAAACAAGGAGTGGTGTTGGAGAATGGTTCGAATGGAAAAGGAGTTGGCGTCGCTGATAATCCTCAAATCGCAGCCAAGAGCGTGGGCGGATTTGATGGCTGAAACGATGGGCGGAGGGAAGGGGAGGCTTTTGAGGCAGTCTGCAATGTGGTCGACGGTGATACCGTTGGAGTGGAGTTCCTCCATGATCCTGTCCATGAGAGAGATCCAAGGCATGCTGTGACGAAGCTCGTTGAATAGCTTAGTCAGACCCAGTTCAGCCACAATCCATCTGTCACTGTCATCGTCGATTATGGTTCGATCGAAGTCCAAAACTACCACCACGCCTCCTCCGCCCATTTCTCAAACAGGACAACCCTAGCCTGCCATACTCCCACTTTTATTTTTCTCAATATATTATCCTCATGCCTTTTAGTCCTCTATTCACAATATTTTCAAAAGTAAGGGATAAAATTCACCACACATCATTTCTTAGGACTAATATTTAATAAAAATAACAAATTGAAGATAAAAATTAGGTTAAAACGTAGTTTTTCATTTTTAAAAAATCTATAATTTTAATCTTATTTTTTAATTGAAATATTGTGTCTCTTACTTTAAAAAAAATCTATAATTTTAGTCTCTTTTATCAATTCATACTTGACTGTGTAATTTTTTAATTATTTTTTAATAAATTAAGTTTATTAACAATATGAGATTTATTACTTGTTGTATTAGGTTTTTTAATAGGCAAAGTGAGATTTTATTAAATAAAGAAGACCATACTTGTTGTATATATAAGGAATGCTAGCAAATAGGCCTGTCCTTGATACATGCAACAGGCCTAAAAGCCATATGTGCCCCAACATTACATCAAAATAAAAAATGTTGACAATATGCCCCCACAAACCAGAATTGCCAATGTTTACATCAAATCATATATATGCTGTACGTGTAAAAAAAAAAAGATAGGTATTATTTAGAAGTTATATCCCAGTACAAACAGAGGTGGAGAAAGGTTGTGAGGTTAATGGATATTAACAAATAACAATGAAGGTGTAATAGAAATTTGATTATTTTATTCTTTTATCTTACTTATTTTACTAAAAATAGTTTTTTTTATCTTTTTAAAAGTTTTTTTTATCTTTTTTATATATCTTATTTAAAAGATTTAAAATAATATTTAATTTTATTAAAAATATTTTTTCAACTATTTAAATATATTCAACTTTATCTTTTAAATAACATTTAGATAAATAATCATTTAAAATATATTTGAAAGACTATTTTAACCTTTTAAATAAGATAATAAGGTACTAATGTGATATTTAAAAAAATAATCATTTCAAAACTTTTAAATAAAAAGAAATAATTAAATTGAATTATTTAGAAAATAAAGGATCAAATTAGGGAAAAAATTAAGATAAAAGATAAAATCGATCATTTAAACTATCATTTTTAAACATTCTTAGGTTCCTCTTATGGGAATAAAATCAATATAAAATAAGTATAAACATGAAAACTTATTTTTTTGGGAATAAAAGGTACTTGATTTTTTTTGTTTCCTTTAACAAATATGTGAATTTATATTCTCATCTCCATATTTTTTAAAATCTAATAACATTCCGTAAAACAAAAGTTTACTAGGTTAAATTACTTTACATTAAAAATTACTCAATTTTTTAGACAAAAATTACTCAATTAATCTTTAAATTATTTGAATATTTTAAAACAGGTTCCTAAATCATTTTTTTAATTGAGAATTTGATCATTTAATTTTTTCAATGGAGTTTCTAAACTTTTAAAAATTGCCATAAATTATCATTTGCTTACTGTTTGAAATCTCTATAAAGAAATCTCAGAAATTTTTAGTTTTTAGTTTAGGGACTAATTGAGTATTTGAGTAATTTAACCTTTACAATACTCGCAATTAATATAATCATATCAATTAAATTTGTGAATTTCACGACAAACCGAGCGCATCACGCATGTCTTATGCAATGTTCTCGTGTGCTCCATTCCAGGTCGCTGTCAATAACTTTAAGTATAAAAGGTGCAAAAGGTTTGTCGCTTAAACCAGTGATAATAATTTTACCAAAGATACAAAGGAGATTATGACAATATTAAATTGCGTCATGACTAGGAAACTGTCTATGGGTGGATGGAAAACAACAGTGTTAGTAAGAAGTCATTGCCAGATATCCACCTATAAAAGCAATTGACACTTGGACTTTGGAGTGATTAGTCACATTGATTGACAAAAACCATGTAACTGAAAAATATGTTTTAAAAAATCACATCCTCCTCAAAGTTTTAGAGTACATGTATTGATATTGATTATTAATTCATCTAGTGCCTTTCAAAAAAAAATTAATCTAGTTGAAATTTCTCTCAAAAAATAAAAAATTCACCTAGTTGAAACATTGTAAATTTCAAATGTATTTATCTTTGTTTAATACGCTAAGAGAAAAAAAAAATACTAACAATTTCATATTAGATCAACCTTTCTTAATATAATAATGTCTGTCTGTTAAAAATTTAGTTGTTATTTTTTTTACTGTGAAAATTTAGTTGTTATTATAAACTTTGAGTTTCTGTTAATAATATGAGATGTTGCTATCTTAAAAAAAATGACACGTTATACTAACATATATAATTCTCTTAATATATTTCCTTCAAAAAAAATTCTGTTAATATATATGATTAGTACATAAAGTTTTTAGTGTAATGCATCATAATATCAGTGTATACCTTCAAATGTTTACCCATACATTTCAATAAGCCACCCATTCCCAGTGACTTTATATTTTTAGTTTTAGATGCGCATTATACATAACTTGATTGATGTGATTAAAGTAAACATTGTTATAGAACGAGGCCTACACATGGATCGAATTGACACTTGGAACATATATACTCTGTAAAGCTAAATGCAAACATTTCATGGAAGGTCTTTCAAGTTATTTAGTATTAAGGTTTGGTGAAGATGAGAAAGAATATTGGCGAACGAATAATAGATGAAATGGAAAAGCCGAAAGCAATGTGTATGAACATGATTAGGAAGGCATGATTAATGATTGGAGTCAAATGAAAGGCAAGCAACCTACTACCATTTTTTAACTTCAAAGGCCCTCTTGATAAACACATGCCCACGTCTAAAACGCAGAGTAATTACACAAACTACAAAATGAGAGAATAAAAAGAAAAAGTGGAGCCTTTGAATGAAACATCCAATGACAGGTGTGCACGCACAATAGGGTTTGGAGTCAAAGGGAAAATGATGGGGCCATCGAGAGGCACTGCCGTGGTCACTGGTCAGAGAAGGGAAAGGTAGACGCTTCCCGCAAATTACGACCCTTTTAGATTTTGGTTGCTATTCATGATTTCATGATGGCTGAAATCATCATCTTTAGTAAAAAAGAAAGAAAGAAAAACTAATTTACAGAGGATGAAATGTTGTTAGAGTGAAAGAAAAAAAAAATACTATTAGTCATACATTTTGAAACACATTCTTTAAATATACTTTTGTTATTAATTACATAAACATTCTAGACAAAAAGATTATATATTAGTCTTTTCAATCTTAGAAAAAACTTCCATTCTATTCTCTCTTCTAATTATAGAGAGATTATTGCAAATTTGAGTTTCACATTTTTTTTAAAATTCATTATTTTGTATTAAAGCCAGACAAGGATTGAAATTAAGATTATTTTTCATCCTTCCTTTCACTTTTTTTATGTATAACAATCATGTTGTATAAATATGTAGTCGTGAAATATATATTTAATTTTTAATATTTTTTAACTATATCTTATCATTTTAATTTATTTATAATTTTATTCATTTTAGAGTAGTTTGAAATAATCCTTTTTTAACTTTTTTTTTTATCTAACTTGATTGTCGATATTTTGGTATCAACATCCTAATTTATATCTCATATATGGTTGACACTTTACTACTTAAAGCATTTAAGTGTATTATTGACTATCATAAGTATAAGTTTATCTCAACGAAGCTAAACGTAACGTGAAGTAAATGAGGAGAGGATTAAATTTAACTGTTCCTCATCATCCCTTTATCTGTCTTTCACTTTTTCTGTGCAACAATCATGTCGTGTATATACATATATATACATATATATGTATGTATGTGTGATTTTTAATTACATTTTATTCTTTTAATATATTTATAATTTTATTCATTTTAGATTGATTTGAAATATTTTTTCTCGCATATTTTTACTATGTAACTTTTTAAAATAAATATGTTTGTTCTTAACAGGATCTTAGCCTTATCGACCTAATCTTGATCAAACTCAACATCTAACTTGGTGGTCTACCTTTTTTGGTAACAACACTGTAGTTTAGATCTCATATATGACTGACACTTGATTACTGGAAACATTCGAGTCCATTATTAATATAAGTAAAAGTTTTGTCTCAACGAAGCTAGACGAAACGAACCACTCACCTACTATTGATCCTCCTTACGGTCTCTTTGCTAATAGATGAACAATTGATACAAGAAAATCACTCAGCACGCCAACTCTCAAATGTAGCTCATATTTTTTTAGTTAGAATATGCTAGTAAGGTATAAATAAATATCATTTTAAAATATATAGGCAATTTGTTAAAGTGTTTAAACTAAAAAATAAGTGTGGTTACATTAACAAATACTTGTAAGATTTATAAATATACATACATTTATTTTTTAGTTGAAATACGTTAAAATTAAGTTTTAATTAAAATATGTAAAAAAATTAAATAAAATTAATCAATTACAAACATTTGATAATATTTAAATGTAAGCCAATTAATTTCTCAAACACTTGTAAATTGTAATTTTTCCATGAGCTGAACGGCGTCTTTGGAGACAGTGAAACGACGTCGCGGGAGGCAAGGGCGCGCGGTTAAAAGAAAAGAAAAAGAAAAGACAAAATGGGACGAGGTTAAATTCGGTTGGTACGGAAAGAAAGCGTCGGTGGTGGTTAACCCCAGGTTAAAATTTTGAAGAGAGAGAGAGAGAAGAACACAGACAAGAGCATGGAGGTGGTTGGTATATAAGGTATTAAAGGAGGCTTATATTTGTTTGTTGTTTGGACCAAAAAAGAAAGGGGGAATCGGTGGGTGGAGGCTTCTTTGGATCATCGGAGAGAGGCTTCTTTCCATTTTCACCACAGCAATGGAGAAGATCTACCTCGGTGGAAAGGTCTCTCCCACACCCATTCATTCAAATATTTTTCTTTTTTTTCTTTCTTTCTGCTCGGATGGATCCAGTTCCACTGTTTCTCAATTGGGTCGGTCCTTATTTGCTGATTTATGGGTTGCAATTTTTCTTGTCCTCGGCATTATTTATGCTGCATTTTCGGATTCTGGATTTTGCTGTTGCTGAATGAAGGAGATGAACTGTTGCCAATGGCAATTTTCTTTTGGGGGGGGTCTAATTGTGTTGCAAAACGGAGCATTTGATGGGGCAAGTGTTTTGCTATTGGGGATCTTTGTTGGAAAATAGGAAAAAAAAATTAATAAGAGAAGTTTTTTACTCTTGAAAATTCATGGGATTGGGTTCGTTTTATATACCCTTCTTCGTTTGCTTTCTTTATTTTCTCTCTTGGAATGTGTTTTTTTTTTTACCATATCTTCTGAATATTGAACGCGGAAAATAGCGGATCTGCGGTGCATTCCTCGGTTTTCATTTGGCTATTGTTTTGAAAATTTGGGGATGAAATTTATGCTTATGGTATTCGATGCGATTTGGGTGATGTAGGTAGTTTTATTTCTTTTATTTTTCTGGTTTATAGGAATACACACATTAGTTATTAGATGAGTTTCAGTCATTCTTTTGCTTTTAAAACCCAAAGATACTCTTCACTTTTTCACTGTCTCCCCCCTTATCATTATTATTTTCTTGAGCATACAATTATTGGAATCTGGAATGACTTATTTCACTTTTTCGGTTCAGATAGTGATTTTAATGTGTTATTGTTGTTGCTTGTTGGTTTGGGTTTCCCAAAAAAGGAGTAAGGGCATGTTAGGGGCCAAATAGCTTGCAAAAGGTTCACTTATGAATTTTAACATTACTCAAATGGAGTGTATATTAAATAAAGGATATCCTTTGCTTTAGGGGAAGGTTCTTTTCATTCCTAAACAAAAAAGTTCCAACTTCAAATTTTGGTACCCTTTTCTCAGTCTTCCTGTGTTTAGGCTGCATTAATTTTGGATTGCCATTTCAGGAGCATCATATTCGAACTGGCTGTGGTACTGTGTCTGTCATAGTCTATGGCGATCCTGACAAACCAGCTCTGATCACTTATCCAGATCTGGCTCTAAATTGTGAGTGCAGCCAATTTATTTTCTTTTATCTACTTTCACTTGTTTCAATATTATATTTATTTTTTACCTTCTGTTCCAGAATTTGTCTGAGTTCCTTTTTAGGTTACATAATGATTGCATTGTACGTGTGTATCTGGAAATATGATTCAATATTTTACTTCTGTGTATTGGGGCAGATATGTCATGTTTCCAAGGACTATTTTTCTGTCCAGAAGCAGCTTCTTTACTGCTTCACAACTTTTGCATATATCATATCAGTCCTCCTGGACATGAGGTTTGTAAGTTGGCTGATTTGAATGTGTTTTTTTATTGCATTTAGAACTGAATATTATTATTCACATAGTTTTCCCACTGAAACTTCCCCAAGTGTTCTTGCAGTTGGGAGCAGCTGCAATTTGTTCCGAGGATCCTGTTCCTTCTGTTGAAGACTTAGCAGATCAAATAATTGAGGTCCTCAACTATTTTGGGTAATTAGAATATAATTACAGTGTTGATACTTTATATTTTGGGGGGTGGTTAGATTCCATTTCTCAGAACTCTTTCTTTTACATGAACAAAGCCTATTTAAGTTGATCTCTTTCTTTGCTTCCTCTTTTTAATGAACCTTGATTTCGGGAATTGGGAGTTGAATAAAAGTCCTTTTTTTGGGTGAAATCCAATGTTTTTGCTATATTTATTAACGGCATGAACTATTTTCTTGTCCAGGCTTGGTGCAGTGATGTGTATGGGAGTGACAGCCGGTGCTTATATCCTTACTCTTTTTGCTGTATGTACACCATCATTAACTTTGAAAGGAAAGACTGTGCAATATATTTAATGTTTGCAGTCTTATGATCAACTTATGAAGTCAGTTCTTTATTGATTCATTTATCTTTGGTATGCTTTTACAGATGAAATATAGGGAGCGTGTTCTTGGTTTAATACTTGTATCTCCCTTATGCAAAGCACCTTCTTGGACGGAATGGTTTTATAACAAGGTTCATTTCAATTCCTTGCAGATTTTCCTTTTATGAATTCTCCAATATGATAACACTCAGAACCACTTGTGCAAATTTCAGGTGATGTCAAATTTGATATATTTCTACGGTATGTGTGGCTTACTGAAAGAGTGTTTGCTTCAGCGATACTTCAGCAAGGTATTATAATGCAACTATGAAAGTTTCTAAGGTCTGCTGTATTCCCTCTTTATTTCACATGTTGAGTTTTCTCAGTCAATTTTAACAGGAAGTTCGTGGAAACGTTGAAGTTGCAGAATCAGAGATAGTTCAAGCTTGCAGAAAAGTCAGTGCTAAGCTAATTTAGTTTCTTCACCCTGTACTGCTCTATAGCTATAGCTAATCAGAGATGGTTCTTTGTCATGTTTCTTTTCCAGCTGCTGGATGAGAGAAAAAGAACAAATGTCTTGCGGTTTCTTGAAGCAATTAATCAGTAAATCTCTCTGCGTATTTGCTTCCCCCCCATTTCTAATTTTGTGAAAATGTAGGTTAGTATGTGAAATGGAAAATTTATGTGTTACAATTTTGTTTTGCCAAATTGTAGGAGGCCTGACATTTCAGATGGATTGAAAAGATTAAAATGTCGTACACTTATTTTTGTTGGGGACAGTTCTCCTTTCCATTCAGAGGCTCTATACATGACTTCAAAACTTGATAGGAGATATAGTGCCTTGGTTGAGGTATGTGTAATGTGTAAGTGTGTAGATGTGTAGCATGCATGTTGTCGTATATATGACAAGAAAGCATAGCAAATACTAGGATATGGTTATAAACGTTCAGGCAAACATTTGCAAAATTGATTTAATTCAATACAAAAGTTACATAAAATTGCTATAATTCAATTAATTTTAGATTCGGAATCAATTTTTCAATGTGAGACCAAACATGTGACTGTTTACCTAAAATTATGTTAATTGGTATTTCATCATGATTTTAGGTAATTCAAAGTGAATCTGAACATGCATTGAGAAGGGTTTTTCATTTTGCAGGTCCAGGCTTGTGGATCAATGGTTACAGAGGAACAGCCGCATGCAATGCTGATACCTATGGAGTACTTTTTCATGGGGTATGGGTTGTATAGACCAACCCAGTTCAGTGACAGCCCAAGAAGCCCACTAAGCCCATCTTGCATCTCTCCGGAGCTCCTTTCTCCAGAAAGCATGGGATTGAAGCTCAAGCCTATAAAGACCCGTGTTTCACTGCAAGTTTCAAAATAATAAGCCATTTGACTTTTGTAATTGAAAGCAATTTTATTCTTCAAATTTTTTTATTGTTTAAGGGGGAGGGAGGGAGGGATAGACAAAGAAATTGTAGAGAGGGGGGGGGGGGTTGTAGATAGAAAAAAGAAAATGGACAGAATACGTGAAATATATAATATAATATAAAAACTATAGGGAGGAAAAGTTGCCTTGATTCATTTGTAGGTCTATCTTCAATAAAGGAATCATTGAGCTGTATCAAGTGGACTCTTAATTTATTTATGATTTTTTAAGGCACACACATGATCTTTCCTTTTCTTTCACCTGTGGCATCCATCTAACATGATAATAAGAGTTGGTTAATTCAATATCATCCTCCACTTGGATTTCTTGCATATTTACATTTATTCAATCGTAAATCAAGAAAAGATTGGAGGGTTTAGATTTTTAGATATGTGTTTTAAGTCTGATTTACCAAAATAAAAATTAATAATCTGATCTTGATCTAACAATTTAATCAATGTCTGGATGTGGGGAATTGAGATCCCATTTGCAGCTGACTGGATCGGAGTTTTGACTTGCATATAATCTTATTTTGCGGATTAAGTTAGCCTCAAAGTTTGTGCATAAAATAATGATGGCACCATCAAGAGCAAGTAAACACGGGTAACGAATATTTTAACCCCGACTTCATTGCCTCCCTATTAAAACCAAAGTGTTACATGTGATTGCAAAGTTTTTGGTGGTTTACATGTTACGAGTAATACTTTACTTAATAGCATTTCACTTAACATCTTTATTGGTAAGATTTTTCTTACCGATGCTTAACACTCACGCTCACACTTTCTAGAAAATTTTCGTGAAGATCACTTATCTCATAATTAATAAGATGCATATATTTTTTGATAGTTTATTATGTAAGAATTTCACAATTAAACGTTCTATACTTACACAACTTTGGATCTCTCTCATTCTGGTGAGATTCGATCAGTGTTACACAAAATTCCATTATTGGTCTATAATTTGTGTATTAGTAGCAATTTTAAACTTAATGTGGAAAATTGCATAATACAACATGATATAATAATATACCATGATGGTTCAAAAGGAAAAAAAAAAAAACATATTACATGTTAACTTGCACTTTATTGGTCGGAAATAGGTTGGGATCCACCATTACTAAGCTTCTCTGAACTTATGATATTAAGTTATTTAGGCTTGCGCAAGCATTGAATTTAGTTGCCATTCATACTAAATCACTTAGTTGATATTAAGGTAATGTAAAGTTAGAAAATTCCTAACATGTTTTGTTGGGTTTTCCTCTCAGCTTTCAATGTTGGAGAGAAGCTAGCCTTCTTTTAAACCATGTAATTAATGCTAAAATGTAGCAAGTTGACTCTTAAACAATGTGTTCATGATTTTACAGTCTTTGAATGAAGAGTTGAGGGCCAAGCTTAAAAAATGACCTAGAGTAACGCTTTGTTCTTTCTCCTCTCTCTTGTGGAACCTATGACGTCCGCTGTGTCGTCTAGGGTTTTCCTCGGGGGGAACGCCAACAATTAGTGATAACAACGATCGGTAGTGGCAAGAAAGCGAAAATGGAGACAACACCAACAGAAAATCTCAACTTGTTCAGAGTCTCGGAAACACCTATGCCAGGGGCCCAGCCTATAGGGAATATGAATGTTCCCCTATTCCCGACTGTTATTGCAAACACCATGGAAAGGGAGTGTGTCTCTTACAAAGATATATTTATCGGGGTTAATGGTGCAGACAAGGAGAATACCCTACTGACCATATGGACTGGATTTTTGATAGTGACTCTGATGAGGAGGATAGCATTGAAGGAGAACCAGTTGGTTAGGATCTGAGTAGTGGGTCTATCCTACTCTAAGGAACAACTTCAACTGACACGTAGACCATAGAAGAAAGTTATCATTGTGAAGTTGTTGGGGCGCAAGATCAATATGACTATGGTGGATCTAGAGAAAGATTATTTCCTTATCCGCTTTGCTAACTCAGATGATCTTATTAGGTTTCTTAAAGAGGGCCCTTGGATGATCCTAGGTCATTACCTCCTGATCCAGAGGTGGCTACCTGAGTTTTTTCCACATGAGGGGCAACTGAGTAAGGTAGTTGTTTCGGTGCGTGTACGAGGTCTGCCAATAGAGTACTGTGATAAGAAGATTTTGTGGACTATTGGGGACACCTTGGGGAGAACCTTGAAGGTTGATGCTAATACATTAAGAGATGTGTTTGTTACTGAACGGGCAGAGTTTGCTCGCCTGTGTATTGAAGTGGACTTGAACAAAATATTGCGTTCACAGTTTGAACTTAATAATAAAATATACTCTGTGGAGTACGGGGGTCTACAACTGGTTTGCTTAATGTGTGGTAGATATGGGCATAAAAGCGATGATTGCCCTTTGGATGAGGAAAGATTGAAGACCAAGGAGAAGGTGGCTAAGGAGAGGTCAGGGAAGGAGCCCCTCCTTCTGGGATCAAGCATGATGTGGATGGTGGTTCAAAGACCCTCTAGAGGGCGGAGACAAACTGGGGAAAATGGAAAGAAGGTGAAACAGAAAGTTGGTACTGGGTCTCAGTACCATGTGTTACCTGAGGAGGAGGGTGGTGTTCGGACAACAGATCAGGAGGATACTTAGATAGTGGGAGAGGATGCCAATGAAGTAGGTCAGAATAGTAAGTAGGTAAATCCTCAGGGGATGAAAGGGAAACAAGTAGTAAAGCATCTGCTAAACCTGTAAAGCAGGCTGGAAAAAAAACCTACTGAGGAACATAAAGGGCCTAACATATAGTGTCCAAAAGTTCGTCGAGCTAGCCAGAGAACTTGGGATAGTGTTCTTCAAGGGGGTAGGTGGATTCTGCGGCAAGGTAAGAGTATTTGCTTCTGGTCTGATATCTGGCTCCAGTCAGGGAAAATTCTGACAGATTTTCCTTTAAAGGGTATTCCCTCCCCATGGATGACTCAGACTCTGTCAGACTTAATTGACATTAAGGGGAATTGGAAGGTTGATCTGTTGCGGCCCTTCCTCCCTGACATGATTCTGGATGAGATTATGGTTGTGTTTCCCCCTAGCAGTGCCCTTGGGATGGACAGGTTTATTTGGGCCCTTATGAGTGATGGGAGATTCTCTACAAAGTCTGCTTACGATCTTTTAGCTTGCCCTAATGTCCAGAGTGATCCCTCTTTGAGAAATTGTCTGTGGAAAATCCTTGGTAGACCTAGAGCTAGGGATTTGATCTAGAAGATTCTGAGAGGGGGTTTGCCTAAGAATGAGTATCGCCATATTCGGGGAATGGCTGAGCATAATGATTGCCCCTTGTGTGACCTTGAGCTTGAGTCTGAGTTACATCTCCTAAGGGATTTCCTATAATTAGATTGGTCTGGGAAGCTTGTGGAGTGGACCAATTTTGTCTCAATTTTTTTAATATGGATTTGGCTAGATGGGTGGAGCTGAATTCTGTGGATTGGCATATTTGGTTTATTGAAGTTACTTACCAAATCTGGAAAGCTAGAAATGAGTGGGTCTTCTCGGGTATTGCTTGGTCTCATTCTAATATCTTGAATGAGGCTAAAGCTATTTTTCTGCAGCACAAGTCGGTCGATCCAAGTCTGGATATTATTCAACCTAAAAGAAAAGCATAGGGAGATAGAGGTTGCGTGGAGGCCTCCTCCTGAATGTTGGTTGAAATGGAACATGGATAGGTGTGGGGTGTTGCGGAAATGCTTTGGTGCTTGGATTTCAGGCTTTCTTAGAAATATTGGGACCACTTTTGTGCTTTCTACTTTAGATACCTCTTGGAGAATGGGGCATTGGCGAGTCTTAGTTGAATGTGACTCTAAGGTGGTTGTTTATCCTCCCATCCTTATAGCCCGTTGATTCATTCGATCCAGCAATTCTTCAATAGAAGATAGGTGTTGCGGGTTAATCATGTTTACAGGGAGAGTAATGTTGTTGCGGACTTGCTAGCAGCGTTGGCTCGTTCAAGCCTTTTGGTTTGTTTTTACTGCAATCTCCCCTTTGTTCTTTCCTTTTGTTAAAGGATTTGGTTGTGTAGCCCCCCATCGAATAAAAAAATAGAGCTACTATATTGTGGGATTTATGGAAAAGTCGAACACCAAACTATGGGAGAACAATCAACTTTAGCTGAAGCAAATTGTTTCCCTATCAGATTGGATCTCTGCAAGGGTTATTACCCAGATTTCTAATCCGCCTCAATCTCATACAGCGGGCTTTCCTCATTGGGAACCTCCACCCCCAGGATTTCTGAAAATTAATGTGGGTGCAACTATCATCAATTCTTATAACTTATTCAGCTGGGGAGCTTGTGTTAGACAGCAACGGCGAGTTCATTTTGGCTAATACAGGTTCGCAAACTCCTTCTCTTAGTGTGTTGGAAGGTGAAATTTGAGGCCTTTTGTGTACCATCCAATTGGCTAATTTTTGGGATATGACTCGTGTTATTTTTTATATAGATTGTAATAAGGGGGTAGTGGATAGAATTAGTGACCCCAAAGCTGATTTTTCCGAGCTTGGGTCTATTGTTTCTGAGTGCAGATCCCTCCTTTCAGCTTACCCAAACTTTTTTATAAAATTTGCTAGACGACAAAGTTACTGTGGTTGCTCATACGCTTGCTAGAGCTGCCTCTTCCTATGCCAGTCCTTACACTCATCATAGCATTCCAAACTCTATTTTCTCTTATATAATAATGAAAGAAGCTGAGTTTGTTATCGTAAATATATATATATATATATATATATATATAATTAAATAATGTCACGGTGTGTTTTTTTTCAGATTAGAAAACGATGTTTTTACTCACTAGTCTTGTCGATTTTACTTATATATTTAAATAATGTCTATTTTAAGGTATAATATTATATTATGAAGAATAACATCTCCAGAAATACTATAATTAAAAATTTTATTTCTATGTAAATTCAAAAATATATTTAGTTATATTTTAATATTTTAAATGAAAAAATGATTGAAATAAAAAAAATTAAGAGTATAAATAGAAGTTATAATTGGATTAGAAATTAAACTTCTATATTCTCATGAGAATGTAACTTTTTCATCCTTAACCATGAGAATTAAAATGGAATAAAGTCATTTTTCGGGATTCGCACATGCACATTCCTAATAATGAAATTATGAAATTATAAACCAAGGTATTTTTAGAAACTCTTAAGAAAAAAGTGAAAAAGATATTATATATATAGTTCGGAGTAATTTTGTCTTGTTACAATATCTCCCTAATACTTAATTTTTGTTTACATGTATCCTATTAATAGAAGAAGCACACCAAAATTTCAATCTTATTGTGGTGGACCGAGAGGTAATTACTCATCAAATTTATTGCAATTATGACTTTTACAATTTTTTTGGGGCAATTCACAACTTCATTTTTATCAGCACGAATCAGTTTTTTTTTTTTTTTTTTTTCAAATACTCGAGGAAATGAATGATCAATATTTCATTGATAAGTTGATTAGGAGCAATCTCAATATCGTATGATTGCACTTTCAATTGGCTCTGAGAACTTGCATCTCTACAAGTGTATAAACAATAGGTATAAGGGGATCATACCAATGATAAGAAATGAGGAAAATGTGCATTGTATATTAAGAAATGAGGAAAACAAATCTGAGCAGTATGAGAGTGCTCAGTCTCTCCCAGATCAAGTGTACTCCAACCAAGTTCCCGCTTGTCCTTCTTCCTCTATTACACTTCCCACCCTATAATCACTTCTCTCTTAATTGCCTCACACGTGTCAGCTAGGCAGTTAGTTTCCTATTCTTCATCCCTAATTTTGATTAGGTGCATCATACTTATTCTTCATTCTCCTATAAACATGCTTAATCTCAGCTTTCTATTTTGGACTATATTAATGAACAAGGTTATCATCATCAAAATTGTATTTTTAGTTCATAAAATAGAAAATAGAGCATTAACTAATAGAGATCAAAGGAGAAGACCCCAAACTCAACTGAAGCAACCAAGGTTCACAAAATGCAATAATCATTATGATTTTAGCTTTATGTGTTACCAAATGTACAATATTGGTAACCATCATTCTATTGAAGACTTCAGCCAAAAAAATTGGGCATCCCAACACTTTAGTCCATGAGATTGTAATCACCAATCAATTTAGTCTCCAACTTTACAAAACCCTCACTTTAATTCCTAATTATATAAAACATTATTTAATTTAGTCCTTAATATCAGTGAAAAATGAGTAAAGTGAAAGGCATTTTGCAAAGTTAGGAGACTAAAGTTAGGAGACTCAAGTGAGGATTTAGCTGAATAACATGTAAAGAAAACTTAGATGGTTCAATACCGGAAAAATTTAACACAAAATAAATGAGGGAGTTTTAGGGGCATCATAGTTGTGACAATTTTAATCTAGTATAACCCAAAGCAAAACATCAACTATTATTATGCTTCATATTAGTTGCTACTTAAAAAAAAGTTCTGATTACTGAGAAAAGCCATAACTGACCATTCCTTTCCGGAGATCTCTGATTGTCCGCAAAGATTTTAATCCAGGTTCCTTTCTTCTTTCGAGGCCCTGCAAATCAGAACAAAGTTCCCAAGACATTATATGAAAAAGAAGTTGCCGACCCAAGATTAATTATACAAGCCAATGAAGCCATTAATTAAAGGAGACAAGGAGCAGTTTGAAATGTAATCGCAGATGAAATTCACAAATACCTTTAAGTAGCCTCCAGGGTCATGTGTGTCAATACCAAGGAAATGCCCCAGACCATGTGGCATAAAAGCAGCACCCAAGTGTGCAGCCATCATGTCATCAACATCACTACACAAAAATTCACAAATATGCAACTTCTTAAAAGATCATAGAGATTGTATCAAGGTCAAAAGTTTCCCACTCAAAATAGAAAAATACAATATATGTTACCCCAATAAAATGTGTCCCCTCTTCGGTGACTCCAGAATCACTTTTTCTGCTAATCTGCAATCTTAGATAGGATATGAGCAGAAACAAGCAAAATAACACGACACTTGTTCAGTTGTTCCTATTAAAAAAATAGCTTAGTACAAATATTGGACAACAGCATTTTTGGTTTCACAATGAAGTCTAATGATGGCTATCAAACTAGATTTACTCATAGGTTCCCCTATTCAAGACAATGCCTGTAATTTCTCGATCAAGCTGCAGACAGCAAAATAATTACATGTGGACAAATTGGCTAGGGCCTAGGCTACAATTCTGTTATATTCCAATCCATCAACTAAGTTAAATAGTCAAGATACTTCTCTCAAGTAAAGCACTAATATAATATTATAATATACATGTTCACAGATATTAGCACTTGAAAGCTGAAACCAAACATGGCAGACATTTTAGTTGCTTAAAAAAATGATACTTGTACTCAATCATACATGCGCATATCAACCCAGTTTATTCCAGGTTTCATTGCAGATATAACGGCATTATGAGCATCTAGCACAGCCTGCAGAACGTGGAAAGAGAGTGTATATAATTGTTGAAAGAAATGCTATAAAAGTCAACGCATTGAGGTATATTAAAAGTACATTGGCTGGGCCATACTAACATGCACATGAACGTATAGAATTAGTTGAGCCCTTACAGAAAATTATTACATTTGTTTGTTAGGGATTTACACTGCAAATATTTGTACCGGTGCAATTTGCCCATTAAGTAAAGAACTTAAAATTTGATTTCCCTTTGATAAAAAAGGTTTTATAAGAAAGCACTTACACTATATATAAGGGATAGATCACTTGTAAACTTTCCATTCACCTGCACCACAAAATTAAAGTTGAGTATAAAATTATTGTTCTAGTTAGTAAATAATAAGATAGCGTTTGACCCAGCCTTTTTTGGCTTCTTTTCTCCACAAATGTAGAAACCCCTCCAGCTAGCTTCTACAGAAGCTCTGTTTTTTTTACTTTTCCTTCATTAAAAAAAAAAAAGTCTACTTTTATTTTCTAGAGCTAATTTAAAATTGTGTTTGACCCTCCTTTTAAGGAGAAGAGAAGCCCAAAAACTACGTCAAACACTACCTAAATACTAATACTTGGCACACACACACAAAACCGTCTGGCTTATTATAAAGATAATAATGAGACTACAGCAATATAACAAATAAACACATGAACAGGAAGAACCAAGTGGGGTGCAGTTTTAACAGAGGCATGCCTGATGATTCAGAGAAATTGCTCAAAATGGCAATTCAAGTAACGTAAACTAAGTAAAAATACAAAAATTAATTATTTATGTGAAGACTCACATGGAAAGAACAAGTTGTGTCAGACCCATAGAAATGGTACTTAGCTCCCATATCAAACAGCGCCATGTCTCTATCTTCCAAAGTCTACAGAAGAGTCATGGTTTTAGAAAGAAGCTTGAGCATCTAAAAATATAAATAACATTGATCATCCAATTCAAACCTATAACTTCATCTTATTTTGTCTCTTAAGGAATGAAGATTTCAATATTTAATATGTTGACTAGCCAGAGCAAAAACAATTATGAAAAATTCTTTGAAAACAAGAAAAAAAAAAGTAAACTATTTGTGGTATTTTTCCATGTTCCTATATTTACATATTCCAGAACCAATTATTTTTCCTACCAGTGAAAGAAAAAATACTGATGACTAGGCTTGGTGTTAATTAATTTCAAGTTTCAGTGTAGGAAATAATAAATAGGTATACAGCTAACACAGCAATTGTGTGTTGTGCCCAATGCAATTTCTCATAGGTGGAAGGCACCAAACAAGTTAGAAAAGTCACATCACCAATCTATAAAGATGAATTGAAACCATCAACATTATGATAGTCAATCAACCACATTGGCTGCAATGATAATGACCTTCAAAGGTAAAAGAAAAAAAAATACTAACAAGAAAAAGTTCTTCTATACCATACCTTGTCATTAGGAGCTGCTGCATGGCCATAATGAAGAACAGCACTGCATCAATACATACAAGCTAGCCAGCCCACTTTATGATGAAGGTAGCTACTATTTAGAAACCAATACACACACACACACACACACATATATAAACATTATACATGGTATGGCAGTAACCTATATAGTAAAATATTACAAGCAGTCAGATAGCAAGTCAGCAACATATCAAACATAATTGCACACGCCTAATATATGTGTGTGTTATACATGGTACAGTGGTTGGTCGTACAAAATTACAGACAGCCAGCCAACCAGCCAGAAACATATCAAACATAATTTTTCTTTTAGCATATCAGTTTTAACTTTTAATTCTCTTTGGGTAAATGGAGCCAATAAGTCATTCTTACAAAGGAGCATTGAGTAAAGTTTTATTAAACCAAAAGTATCTGAGAACCACATTTATTGTGACGAAAATGGTTACAATATCAGAACTCAGAAATGTATACCTATTATCACCAGTAGCACAAATACATGTATAGGAGCAATGCCCGCATCCACCATACATGTAGGTCTGGTGAAGAAAAATGCTTTCAAGCAGATACTCCTTCATGCCCACCTTGATGTTTCTCATAACCTGTTTCATTGTAATGCATATTGCAACTATTTCGAAAGGATTTTCACAAAACATGTGTATAAAGCCATTCATACATTGAGATTAAAGATTCTTCTACTAATAGATAATGTAACTGTGTAAACCCCACCCTCATATGTTCCAAACTCAACTAAAAAAATCCAGATAGTTTCAGTGAAATATGGGTCAATAACCAGCAGGTTAAATAAAGGAAAATAGTGAAACTTTCTATCTGTTCAGATCTATACTTAGTTATTTTCTTTAGTCTTATTATCTAAGACAAAATCATCATTAATGGAAAGCTAAAAGATACCTTCCAAGTTCCCAAAATCACTTTCCTTTTACAACTAAAACAAAACAGCCTCAAATTAGGAAGATCCTAAAAATTAAACCATCACAATTGCAATATTTAATTTAAAGCCTATTTCCTCTTAATATATTCCCATAAGCTTCATTGGGGAGGAATTTTGGAATGTAA
The DNA here is from genome assembly GCA_007407185.1 of Glycine tomentella. Lineage (NCBI taxonomy): Eukaryota > Viridiplantae > Streptophyta > Magnoliopsida > Fabales > Fabaceae > Glycine > Glycine tomentella. The sequence continues at coordinate 606,070 of PYAF01000983.1, read as the reverse complement.
TAATATCGATTCATAAAGATACAGGGCACTTTGCATAAATGTTCAAATAAGTACTCAAGAAACAAGCATAGGTTTGGCATTTTCAGATTAGTTACCTCTACATGAGCTTCAGAGCTTATATCACTGGCATAATGAATAAGAGCAATTTCCAGCTCTGACTTGATGACATGGCATTCAGTCAATATAGGATGCAAAGTTGTCAAATCCTTGTCAAACTTATCAATTCCCTGAAAAAATAAAAATTATAAATATACAATACAAGCAGTTCTGAGAATCAATTTTCTAATAGAGATATGGTAATTGGTAAGTACTACCACGTCATCACAAATAACACAATAGTATTGGTACAGAAGACAACTTGGGGGTTGGAAAAATACATATCCAACAAATCACTCACTGTCCTGGTCAAAACAATTAAAAAGATAAAAATGCTTCCAGCAAAGGGGAAGAAAAGGAAGAGTAGAGTTAAGAACCTGAAACTCTGCTGGTTTAGAGTAATTATCGCTATCTGTATTAAGGCCATGCAAGAGAAACAGTAAAGGTTTCCCGGAACCCTGGTAATGTTGTTGCAGTACACTTGCAATTTCATCTGAGAAGCAATACGTGCTAACCATGTAGTGTTCCTGCAAAGGAGGACGCATAAATCTGAAGCACTAAACAATAACATACACTCCATGCAAATGCAAATCCATTAAAAAATTGATGAGTGGGAGTGGGAGGGTGACCTTCAAGTAAGAGAGTGGCTTAATCTCCCCCAACCAAACAGCATACTCAGAAGGTAACCTGGGAGCAAATAGGATAGAATTCCCAGTTGCATCGTCCTTCACAAACCAATAGCAAGCATAAATGAAAATCACTGATTTCTACACTTAACATGGATCGCGTTTGTGTGCATAATAATAATAATTGAACTATCAACCAATTAGATATAACTTCAAATAATTATTAGAAAAGTGATCAATCTTAATGGTCTTAATTGATGATAAGCTTAACATTTAGTGTGCATTTAAATTAAAGAGAAGAAAAGAAAGAGAACGAACAATAGCTGCATGGAATCTAGGCTCAATGACTCCATACAAGTAACCGAAGAAACTCTCCTGCCTGCGAAGCGCGAAGCAAATCGAATTAGTGATCGATAAATTGAAATGGCGAGGTTTAGGATTAGGATACCTGAAGAACTCCAAGTGATCGGTGTCGTAACGCGTTTCCTCTTCGCCACCTTGAAGGAGGATGAAAAGACTCGGACAGGTGTTGACGAAGGGATGTGAGGAGCTTCTCCCTGTTTTTGACATGAAGCTCCATCGACACCTTTGAAGGCAACAGAGACGAACCCATGTTCATCCCTCATACACTACAACTCAACCCTTGCTAACAATTTAAGTGGAAGGCAATGCAATAAGCAAAAAGGAAGGTGCAAATAGCATCCCCAAACAAAACCATATTCAGAACTCAGAAGATAACACGGTCCAATTCCTTACGTTCATTATCATATCCGTGAAATTGAATCCGATTCATAGCACAACTATTCAGACAGCACCTACATTAACATCAACGTATACACAAATCACCTTTTGTAATATCTCATTAATATCTTTCATTTTTTTCTATCTTTTTCTTTCTATTATATCATAAATTTTATCAACATTCCAAAAAAAAAAATCTATCATACTTATAATTTCTTTCTTTTATTTATTCTATATATATATATATTGAAAAACACATTGAGTGTCTATTAAATATTTTTCATTATATATCGTTCTCATTCTATAACTAGATACACATTTTGAAAATCCTTTCACAAATTACAGCACTTGAATATATCACAAAATAACTACTTTTAACACGAACACATCCTACAATCCGAATCGTGTTAAATGTAAAATCAGAAGGAAAATAATTTTCATTAATTTTATAGAAAAATTCCCTACTATCGGCTGCTAAATTGGTATGTTTAAATGGATGTGTTAGAAAGGGTATTAAAAAATAATTTTCATTTTAATTAATATTTTTTTTTACATTGAGAATAACAAAATGAAATATTTTTGTTCAATTTATATAGAGTTTTCTTTTGTTCTCATATAAAATTTATAGTTTAAATTAGTATAATTTTCTTTTATTTTCCCTTCCTTTAAACTGTTTGTTGAGTCCACATTGCATTTTAATAAAGCCCACTGATACTAGAACGCCACAGATAAGACGAGAGAATCGACCCAGGAAAATAAAATAAGGCAAAAGAAACTAGATATGCATGCTGAGGAAACAGAGTACATTGGAGTTCTTAGAGTATGAAGGCTATTACCTCTTGCTAAGGGGATGCATTCGAGGCAAAGAGTGCATTTCAACAAGAATAAATAACTTTTATCTCTTGAAAAATATGTATATTATATTTTTATTTTACTTTTAAAAAGGTGCATGATGGAATCATTATATTGTTTTCATAAATAAAAAAAATGAATATATTAATAAGTATTTTTAAGTATTAGTAGGAACTCATGCTTATAGTTTCTAATAAAAGACTAAAGCGCTATATTAAACAAAATATTTTAATTAGTTTTTAATTTTTTTAGTTGAAAAACTCATTTTGTTTGTTAAGTAAATAAGTTTTTTTTAGTAATTTTTTAATAGTTTCTAAAGTTTTTTAAACACTACTTGAAGTTGTGTTTTTTAAAACGTTAACTTCTATCTTTTTATATTTTCTTTCATTTTTATCCTTAATATATTTATCAAATTTTCTACATATCTTTTTAAACAAATTTTGATTTTATTATTTTTCAATCATTTTACACTTCTCATTTACTTGAACAGCTAGTTTTATTGAATATTTATAATTCGATGTACTACTTTTTCAGCTTCCGATTACAACCTTTCAACTTTCAGTTTCCAACGAGCTTTTCAGCTGGTTTTGTCGAACATAACCCAAAATCCTAAAAAAAAAAAGGTTAAAGTTATGTTTGGCAAGATATTTCAACTAGTTTTTAACTTTTTTACTAACTGAAGAGCTCATTTGGTTGTTTGGTAAGCAAATTTTTTTTAATAATTTTTCAATAGTTTCTATTGTTTTTTGAAACGCTACTTGAAATATTATTATTAAATCACTAGCTTCTAACTTTTTATATTTTCCACTTTTATCATGGATATATTTATTCATTTTCCTCGTTTCCTTTCTTTAATAAATCAAGGTATTATTATTTTTTCGTCATTTTACACTTCCAACAACTAGTTTTATCGAATACTAGTTTGAGCTGCCTGCCCTATCGGATAAGAACAACCAGGGTCGAAGACTTTGATTACAAGGTCCGAGCTTCTAATTTAATAAGCTAGCTTTTCAGCTTCCAGCTATCAGCTAATTTTTTAACTTTCAACTAACTTTCTAATTAGTTTTATCGAACATAACCTAAAACTATAAGAACAAAACAAAAGACTAAACCATATCACTTTTAATAAATGTACCATTAAAAACATTCAGTTTTGATTCGAAACAAATAACTAAGGTTATGTTTGTTAAAATTAGATGGAAGCTGAAAAGTTAGTGAAAAGTTAGTGAGAACCTTAAAACTAGGTGTTGAAATAGCTGAAAAATATAAAATAGATATAAATGAAATATTTAAAAAGGTTAATATGAAAATTAAATAAATATTTTAATGATAAAAAGGGAATAAAATTAAAAATAGAAGTTTACGTTTTAAAAAACACTACCTCAAGTAACATTACAAAAAATACTAGAAGTTACTTAAAAACTTATTTAGCGAACACTCGAATAAGTTTTTCAACTAGTGAAAAAAACTAGAAGCTAACTGAAACGGTTTGTCAAATATAGTCTAAATGTAATATTTTGAAGGATCAAAAAAACATATTTTATCCTTAACTTAAATGTTTTAATATCTACCGACAAATTGTTGATCTGAGTGATATTAGATTCGATGACCTTAAGTACGATTTCAATTCGAGCATTGTGAATGAAAAAAATATGATTAAAATGAAAGAATCTCACTAAAAACAATCATTTCTATAGACTATGTGTATTTTTTATTATAAATAATAATGTTCAAATCATTTATAATCATTCTAGATAACAAAACTCACCGTAAGAGATATTAAAATGAATAAAAGTATGAAGAATGAAAATTGATAAAAAGAAATTATGAAATTGATTAGAAAGAAAAATTGTTTGGTTGAACTGAAATAAAAAAAAATTAAGTATTTGAATTAAAATAGTTTAGTAAATAAAAAATATAAAACTAAATAAAAATTTTATTAATATGTAGTCAAACGCTTCCCTACAACAACTCATCCCTGTACTGATGCACCCACTAAAACCTCAGTGTGTCCTCTTTCTTGTGCCAAGAACAAATGGCCATAATCGAGGTTATGCAAAATATGTAACCCTATGAATGGAAATAGGTGAAAATGCTAATAGGGGTATACAATTTTGTCAAGTTTGACCTATCCTATTTAATAAAAAAGTTAGGTTTAATTTTTTTTAAAAAATTATTTAGTTAAATAGACTAAACTTGAGTTCTTAAAAAAATTTATTAGACCTTCAACCTACTTACATATTATACTTTTATATATTTAATATCTTAATAAATTAATAATTTCATATTCTAAATAAAATATTTTTTGAAGAATTATTATTAAAATAAATTAGTGCAAGTCATAATTTTAAATTCGTGAATCTTAAATATGTAATATGTAATATATAAGGATGATAATGTTCACATGCTAATTTTTTTATTCCCGTTGGTTAAGTTTTTGGGAAGAATATACATTTTTTTAAATCTCGACATCAACATATTAATAAATAAAAAATCAAAATACTAAAAAGAAAAATATCATTTACGCACTATCCAATTGAAAGACATGATCCATGGATTGAATATGCAGGGATGCTATGTTGTTGACGACCATTTTTGTTTGACTTTATTGCACAGAGACATTAACATAACTATAATTATGTTGTTAAAAAATTAATATAAACTGTAAGTTTTACTTTTTTTAAAATATAAAATTTAAATTTGAATATAAAATAGACTTTTTAAATAGATTAATAGAATAAATTAAATTTTTAAAAGGTCAAATCAGATTTAAAAAAAACCTTTAATAAATAATAAATCAAACTTAAATTTTAATTTTATATAACAGACCAAACCTATTTACATAATATAGTCATAGATATATGTATTATGTGATTCGGGAAAGGAAAAAAGGAAGCTCTACAATGCTGGCTTTGTTCAGCGTGAATTTTTACTTCTTCTTTTTTCATTTTAAGATGAAAATACTGTATTATAGAAGTTATTGTGTTTTCTTTTAAAAAAATTCCACCCTCTTTTACCCCTTTCAAACACATATCATCTTTTTTTTTTTATAATTTTTTTATCTCGTTACATTTCTTTTCACTTTGATCGCTCCTTCTTTTATACAAACCAAACAAAGCATGTCTTAACGGAATAGTAGTAAAAGACATTATATTTTTAATAAATATTTTTTTTAAAAAAAAAATACAACGCATTTTCAATCTCTATCACACGACCGTCAGTGGTCAAAGGCAAACTCCGCAAAATGAGAAAAGTTGAGTACATCAGTATGACAGTATCTTGTATTATGTCAGAATCCGTGTTATACATCAGCTCAATCATTGGAGGACTTTTTTGTTTTTATTTTTTCGGGAGAAATATTGTTATTTTAAGTATACTCGTATTTATTAGGAAATAAAAAATGGCTATTTCATTTTATGTAGAAAAGTTGAAAAATTAATTTATTTAATATATTTTAATTTAAAATTTATTGAATATTTTCAGAAAATTTATTAGTATTTACTTAATAAAGCTTAATATGGAAATAATTTAATAAAAATAACAATATATCTTCTTAAGCGTATTCTTAATATTTAATAATAAATTTTTATCTTCATAATATAAAATACATTAATGCTATTAATTAAAAATATACTGAAAATTGATTAAGAAGACATAAATTTTTTTAAGTCAGAAGATATAAAATTATTAAATCTATTATTTCTTATAAATTCAATCACTGTTTAGGCACCGTTTGATTTGATAGGAATGAAAGTGAGAGAAAAAAAAAAAAAAGCACCACAACACATAAAATGCATCCAAAAATAAGGCGAAAGTGTGCTGAAGTTAACCGTGCCCATGTTTTAGCTAGGACATCGACAGACTATATTAAATCTCGTGTTTTTAATTATATCTCAAGTTGTATTGTGGAAATTATCCTAAGTGAAATAATATGAGCTTTTGCATTTTTTTATATAAAAAAAACAATGACCATGGGAGAGGAACTCAAAATATTTCCAAATAAAAAAAAATTACCCACTGCATCCACCGATCCACGTACGTGTTTTCATATGAAAATTTGCATAATCGATTATATAAATCCTCTTCCCACTTTTTTATTTATTTATTCAAACCCCACCGCTCCATCCTAATTCATGTTCTTACGTATAATAATATATAATAATACAAAATTATCAAAATAAAATTAATAATAATAATAGAAATAAAATAATAATCATGACATTAATAAATAAGAATAATATTTATAATAAAATAATTAAAATATCTTTTTTGCCTACCTAACTACTTAAGTCAAATATTTTCATTTCTTTTACACTTTTTTTATCTCACCTAAATAACCTTAGTGTTTTCACTCTCTACGCTTTTTCTATCTATTTTTATTCTTTTACATTTCTCGCAATTATGTTTACTTCTACAGCAAACACGGCGTTAATGCATAAATAATCTCTGAAAAAAAAAAGGAGATTTGCATCTTCCTCGAAAATCCAAATATTTTTCATGGGTCCATATTTGACCGAGCAACGAAAAATGAAATGGGACACTACCATGCAAAAGAAAGAATATTAAAATGAATCACAGCATTTAAATTGACAATTTAAAATGAAAGCACCACATTATTTCTTGAAAACGAGGCACGGACAGAAGGACTCTCACTAAAGGAAACCTTTAGATCTTCTACACAGTAACATGCAAATTTAAAAGACAAGCACGCATATTGTTTAATTTCAGAGAAAATATATGGAGATAAGAAAAATGTAGAAAAATAAAATAAAAAATTACATCATTTTTCTCCTTGCTAAATTATTGGTTGTAGGTAAAAAAAAAAACAGGAGACAGAAAATAAAATGGTAGAATCTTATGTGATTTATTTTCCCCCTCTAGCAAGGACAAAATAAGAGAAACTATGAGTAAATTAACAATTTTGCTCTTCTCCATGTCTATCTATTCACTGTTACATTAAAATAATATAAAAATTCTAAAATAAATATACATTTTCTGTTCTCTTTATTTTTTAATCAAATAAAATAATGTAACATTTATATTTTTCTTCTCCTGTTTTTCCCCCTTCATTCAACAATATAAGATTTTTTTAAAAAAATCCTTCCAATTTTTTCATTGTTTTCTCATTTGCTTTTTCATCAAACAAAACAGTATTAAAAACACAGGCAAGGGGGTGCAAGAAAGAGGACCACTCTGAACATTTTAGATGTGATATTGAAGACATTGGAAAATTTATGAATTACGATTGAGTAAAAATGGGTCACATTTATCGCCTTACAATTATAGCTAGAACCATTAAGAAATTAACCAAAACACTAATATATGTACTCCAGAATCTACTGAGTACCGTATATATTCGGATAAACAATTTAATTAAACATTTATTTGATAAATTCATCACATAAGATATTATATTATAATTTTGGCCATAAAATGTATTTTTTAAAATTTCAAAAATTATCAAAAAGTAAAAATTTCTTAAAAACATAAGATATTTTTATAAATAAAAATAAATTCGGTATACGCATTCTCAAAGAAGTAAAGTGAAGTAACGGTGCGTACGTACTTGAGAACTTAACATGTACAGAGTCAGAGTCAGAGACAAATTAAATGTTATGCGTGTCCGTGCAGATTTGAAGGCCATAGTTAGACTTTTGTATTTTTATTTTTAAAATTAAAAGGGTATTCCAAATTTATATTCTCAAAAACGTGTGTACGAACGCGGTAGGAATCTGCAGTGCAAGTAAAATAAACATATGCAAATGGATATACTTATACTACATTACTACTAATACTATTTCAAACTTTTTAATATATAAAATATAATAATAATAATAATAATAATATAAATGGAGTATTATAATGAAATAAAAATGGAGGATACGGAAAGTAGGGTGGGGAAAAAACAGAAAGATGAATATTAATATGACAATGGCAATGCAAGTCAGTGTATTTAACGTCCGACCTACTCAATATTCTGTACTTATCTCTCTGTTAGACATAATATCCTATCATGATTACAACAAAGATTCCTTCGAGGCGTGTCACCATTGGAACTACATCTTCCAAGAAGACTCATGGCCTTACTTATTTGATGGGGATATTCATTCCACAAACGCTAGACAACCAATTCAAATGTTTTCATACTTTCTGGCATACTATTAATCATTAGTTTTTCTCCCAGCAAATCAACATAGTAAATAGTTAGCACCAATTCTTAATATAGTATCTAGGGACAGAAGATGCTACATTTATACCATTCTTTTTTGGTGTTGCATGTAGAAAAGGAGATAAAGGAATTGTGATGGAAAATAGTAAGATATAAAACCTTTTTTCTTTTCTGTCGATCGGATATATATGATATGGAGAAGGAAGGAAAGAAAGAAAATATTTAGAAGGAAAAATAGAAAGTTTTATCAAGATTTAAACACAAAAAATATCCTTACTTAATTTATTATATATCTTCTTTTTTTAGAAATTTGTGTCATTTTTTATATATTTTTCTTTCCTTTTTATTTTTACACAATCTAACAATTTACAGTATTATCTCAATTTCTACTTATTTTCTTTTCTTTTCCTTTTTTTTCCTTTCACTTTCTTTCCTAAACTAAATATACCTTTATATGAGAAATAAAAGTACGGACAAATTCTCCTCTTACCCTATTATAAATATTCCTACTACCTTATAAAAAAGTATTAAATGATAAAGAGTAAAGCATTTTAATGTCCGAAAAATATAAAACACATGCTGTAAAATAATACAGTATAACACATTTTATACTTACCATTTAAAGAAAGTAGAACAATGTTTTTTTTTTATAATGAAAAGTAGAAAAATGTTATAGGAGGATTTAGAATTTTTCTTACCTATATCTATTTGGTTTACCATATTATTGTCTCTTTCCTTGTCTTGAAAATATATAATCTCTTTATAAATTTTAGTTTGTTTGATATTATTTATCCCTCTAAAAAATAAAATAAAAATATTTTTCAACTTTATCTTTGTCTTTTAGTATTTTCATTTAGTGAAATGAGGAAACATTGATAAGAAGATAATGAATTTAATCATTTTTTTTTTCAAATGAAGATATTTAATATTTAATCTTCAAAAAATTTTATAACACATAATAATTTTTTTTTGTCACAACACATAATTATTTTAACACTGCATAGTTTTAAAATATTGAAATACCTGTTGAAAAAAGCATTATTGATAATATCGGTAATATATAAATAACTGCGTTATTTGATGCCTCATACCTATTATTAGTCCATTTTGTCGTTGCAATATATCACTTTTATATTATTGAAAACGAAACAATCTTCCTGTTCATCCTTGGGGCCAATAATATCTACCATATTCTCCGTATTCGTGGCCATCTCTTGAACACTTGTGTTAAGTTTTGGTGACAAATTATAAATAATCTTTTGTCTATAAAAGGAAATGTTTTTTTTTTATCTATATACAAAGACTCGTTGTCAAGTGACTACATGTTTTCCTCATTACTTGTTTTATGAATTTCTATATTGAATCAAATTTATTTTTTAATTAATCATGTAATGAAAATAATCAATTTCTCAGTTATTTTAATTAATACTGAAATTTATTAAATAAATTTAAATTATTTTAAAAATAATAATCTATTAATTAAATTAATTTATAATAATTTTAACTTAAAATATAAAATATAAATTTTAAATGCATGAATCTGTTTTATTTTAATATTTCAAATAATATTTAAAATTTTTAAATTATATTTTTTCATAGGCTTTATCACACTTTACAATAATTTATTTGCAACTTTATAGATTTCCTATTATATTGCTACCTTGAGTTTTTTCTCTTGCACCCAAACATAAACAAGTATTATTATTGTTTTACAGCTTTCACTGGGGAGAACTATCATTTTTTATTTTTATTTTATATCTCAAGCAATGGCCATGTTGCTATTAGCAGTCAAGTTGTAGTTCACCAATGAAACCTTAGCAAAGCCAGACACTAAGAAATTTTCTTTTGTATACATATATATATAGGATCAATACAACATGTTTTCTTTAAGTTATAAATTTATAGCTAACTTACATCTGAACTTGCATATAAGTGATATATGTCTCTCAAATATTTTGCATTATAAATTACTCAATAACTAGTTGAATGCAATATTCCTTTCAGTCTACCATCACTTTGGAGTGATTCCTTTCATGATTTCTATCTGTTTCAGTACCATTTAATGCAAAATTTATTTATCTTCTAGGTTCTTTGGGCCGATTAAATTGAAATTATATTTCAAAATAGTAAATCAATTTTGTGATAATTTGAATTCGTTTCAAATCACAATTCTTATATTTATATTGTAAAAAAATAATAGCATATAATTATAGTTCTAGGTTAAAATTCTATTCTATTTGGACACATCTAATAAGTTTTAGATAGTTATAAATAAGATTACATTTGATTTGAGTAAAAAAATAATAATAAATCTACATGTGAATGTGAAAACAATGATATTAACAGTGGAGTAAAAAAATAACAATTGATAATATGGTGGTAATACATGTAACATGGTGATGCTGGATGACAATGACAACAATAATGATAAAAGAATGCAATAAGGATAATGAATAAGAATGATTATGGTAATGATGATAATAACAATAATATTTAAAGGTGGAGATAATAGTGGAAATAATAAACAATAATAGTTAATAGCAGTGAAAAATTGCTGGTGACAAAAATAATAATAACAATGATGTTAGGATTTATGATTCAAATGGTAAAAATAAGGAAATGAAAATTTTAGTTTTAATTATACTAAAATCTCATTAAATTAGTTTTAATAGAATTGTAATTTCAACTTTAAAGAATTCTTGATGTCATAATTATATTTTCATTGTTTAATTCCATTTTGAAACTCCAATCCCATACCTAATTTCATGTGCTTAACATATACTTGCATGAATGACAAAATATTTCAGCCACACATAATTGGCTATGTGCTCTTTTTTATGTTTTTTTTTTTTTTTTTTTTCAGTTTTAAAGTTGATCTGGACGAATGACCATCAATAAAATCGTGAAGAATAATACTACAAATTTTATACAGAAAGAATGAAATGCGATGGAAGGACTCCAGGACCCTCGTTGAATTCTGCAACCCTAAACTTTGTCCCTTTAAATTGGAAATTAAGAAGAAAATGACATAAAATTTTTGGTAGGAGTTCTTTCTCTTTCTCTATCAAATAGTCAAGTAAAATAGTGAGATGTACCTTTCTATTTATTTATTTTTATCTTTTTATTCTATTTCATTTCTTATTACAATTCATTGTTTTCTTTAAATTTTCCAAACATTTTGTATTTCTTTAAATTCTAGACATGAAAATCTCAATACAAATGCTAATCACTGAATGCAAGAAAATAAAAAGTGCATAAGAGAGAAATAAATAATTACATATATTTGTATATATGATATTTAAAAAAACATATTTCTATTTTTATTTATTTGTACGGAATATTTCGGTTTTGTACGTACTAATTAATTAGCCAAGCAATATACAGCAAATTAAACAGCTTGCAACATGTCTTTTCAATTAATTAATTTAATTTATATCAAATATATGTCCTTCTAGTTGTTAATAGTTCAAGTGAATAACATTCACATCAATTGACATGATCCTGGGCCTTCACTTTGAGTTGACACTCTTAGCTGTTAACAATTAAGAAAAGATCCCCTATCTCACGTACTCGTGGATTTTATAGGCTTTAGAAAAAGTACTTGGTGTCGGAGGAGAGAGCCAAGTGAAGTAGTACTCTTGTAAACTTCCTTCATGGACAATAGACTACTAGTCATTTTCACACATACATCTTCAAATTTCGGACGATATATTTTTAGTTTAAGTCACAAGTTCGCCGTCTAGATCTTATTATTTCTTCTCTATAGACTATATATAATGTTTTGTCATCTATTTAATTATGTAGGTTCTAACCGAAAGCCTGAGGGTTATTTTTTATTATTTACTAGTATAATTTATTCAGCAATCTCAATGTTACCCAGCCAATAATGCTGAATTTAATTTAATTATATTTATTATCTGGGGTTAGAGAAATGAAATGACTCTTGTAAGAAAACATAGATGTGCTTGTCTAGAACTACAACACTATCAATCCACCATATATGAAAATAAATAACGAATTTCCATATCTTGTGAGCCCTTTGTTTGATATTTGTCTGTCTTTACCCTACAGGCTGAAGTCGCCGCACAGTCGTCATATGATCCCTCTAGTCACGTTCTCTTTCTTGCATTAAGATTCACAATAATAACTGCAGATCTAGAGTTGATATTCTCTAGCACATGTCTGGCCACGTCCTTTGTTTATAGGGGAGCATATTCTTCTCATCATTTCCTATTATATCATCTTATTTGCTTTCCCCCTTTTTATTATTTTTCAATCTTATTAGCCTCATGATCGATGCTTGATAATAGTTCAAGTGAGTTAGTTGAAATCCACAAAAACAACATGATCTCGACAAATATCTTATATTCCTAACTTCTAAACCTTGTTGTGCATGCATATGTATACATGGGCAAAATTACTTATACAAATCATACAAACAGATAATATTTCCGATGACAAGATTATACAAGCAGATCCAACTGATTGATATATATATATATATATATATATATATATATATATATATATATATATATAATGAGAGAGAGTGGGAGAGAGTAATAGAGTAATAATAGGAGAGCAAAGATAATGCACACTGTTTTATATATGGTGCGCACACACATCTCGCGTACCTAACCATTTTATTAAGTCAAATCATACTTAAGTAATTAATATTGGATGCAGATGACACTTATATTCACTTAAGTTCCTTGCATTTAAGTATTAGCGTTGGTTTTATAGCTTAGTTATAGTATGTTTCATATTTGGACTATAAATAGGACACTGTTAGTAGTTAAATAAAATTTGTTTTGGCACATTATTTGTTAATTTGTAGATTTCGAAAGAATCCAACAATAGATTACCTTCTTAGTTTCCTTAACTGTTAGTTGAATGATCATTATAAGGTGCCAAATCGGCTTTTGATAATAATGATAAGTTCATATGATTGTTCTATATATTTATCAAGAATATGTGTCTGTGTTGGATGAAACTTAATTAATTAATTTACATTAATTAAGATATAACAAAAAAAAATTACGGAATCTTTTTATTTTGATGCAAATATATTGCCTGTGAGTAATATATAAAAGTTAATTAATTAGTCACACACTAACTCAAATATTATATCGAGTGTTTTCTCCTTTTTGAGTTAAATTTAAATTTAATTCAAATACTTTAGTAAGATTAAAAGGAAATCAATGGAAGTATATAGCAGTAGGTGAATGAATATAGAATAGCATGGACATGGTCTCAATATTAGGTGTTAATTCCAATGTAGATATGTAGTGTGACCATTAGCTAATTGGCCGTTCTCTTTAACCGAAAAGATAACCTTACAAATCAATCAATCATTACACAAATCACTTCTAATTATACACATAACTATCTTAAGCTGTTGAATGAAAGTGAAATGCTGTTAAAAACTTAGAAAGTAGTCGTTAAATTCTGTTGTTTGTTATTGGCTCTTTCTCTCATGTGCCACTCAGTCAATTACGTACGGCCATAGTGGTAGGGTCAGAAGATCTCCAAAGAGCTTTTCTTTTATCCAGTTAAGCTGCTCTTGCACATCAAAATCTTGTTCAATCTTTTCAGTTACTTGATATATCTTTGTCAATTGTCAGGTCATTAAAACTTAACTACTCTAGGAAATCCTGAAATGTACAACCTATTCAGATCGATCTTAATAAAATCAATGGTTAATTTGGTTTTAATTCCCAAAGGAATTTTTGGACTTCTTTTCTTCTTGTAATTAGCCGCTGAAATTCTTATTTGAGAGCTCAACCACTTTTAATTTAATTAATAAAAAACAAAACCGTCTATAAAATATAGTCACGTTAACAAATGGTATTAAAACACTTCTCTATTAAACCGACACAGAAAGAGGGAGAGGGGACTATAATGGCAAGAAATCCAACCCCCCAAAACAACAACCATATATTTTCGTGTGATCTGGCATCATGTACAGTTGTCACAAGTCACGTCAGATAAATCTCTGTGTTAAAACCTCCAAGGTAAAGCTCGGATTTGCTATCAATATTTTAATATTTCTATATAGTTTTTTTGCATAAGCTCAAAGCCTATAAATAGAGCGGGTTTAGACACTCTCAATCAACGGCTTCCTTTTTCAGCTTTCTCTAGTTTCTCTCTACTAACAAAAGCCTTTTGTTTCCTATAAAAGGCCTCTCTGCAATCCAAGATTTTACATTTTTAACTTTGCACTACTGTTAACGTATAATTATTATTCTTTCCCGGCCAACGTATCGCATCTCTCAATTTCTTTCCCCTTTTCGTTAATTACCCTTTAATTTCCTTATCAACCCCCTTTTTTTCTCTCGGAAAGAGTTGCAAGTAGTTATTATGGGTATCAAGATTGAGCAAGAGCAACCTTGTGTTGAGCTTTCAAGAGTTGCAGTTTCTGAAACTCATGGTGAAGACTCCCCGTATTTTGCTGGGTGGAAAGCCTATGATGAGAACCCTTATGATGAATTAACAAACTCCTCCGGCGTTATACAAATGGGATTGGCAGAAAATCAAGTAAGTAATTAACATATTAACTTATATATAGTAGAAGAGTAGAAGAATTGTTTATAGAGTGCATCTTATTAATCTTCTTATATTAATTGTATTCTTCAGGTTTCATTTGATTTGCTGGAAAAGTACTTGGAGGAACACTCGGAGGCATCAACATGGGGAAAAGGAGCTCCTGGTTTCAGAGAGAACGCTTTGTTCCAAGACTACCATGGACTTAAATCATTCAGAACAGCAATGGCAAGCTTCATGGAACAAATAAGAGGAGGGAGAGCGAAATTTGACCCAGATAGAGTGGTCCTCACAGCAGGCGCAACTGCAGCCAATGAACTCTTAACCTTTATTCTTGCAAACCCAGGAGATGCTCTACTTGTTCCAACCCCTTACTATCCAGGGTAAGAACTAATTACACAACATCAAAACACCTTAAAAAAAATTATATATATACGAGGTCTCACGTGAAGTTTTAACGTCATCAAAGTCTTAAACTAAGATATATATGGGTCCTTGTTTTACAGATTTGATAGAGATTTAAGGTGGAGAACTGGGGTGAACATAGTTCCAATCCATTGTGACAGCTCAAACAACTTCCAAATCACTCCTCAAGCTTTGGAGGCTGCATATAAAGAAGCAGAAGCAAAGAACACAAGAGTAAGAGGAGTGTTGATCACAAACCCATCAAACCCCTTAGGTGCAACAATTCAACGCTCGGTTCTGGAGGAGCTTCTTGACTTCGTGACTCGCAAGAACATCCACCTTGTCTCAGATGAAATCTACTCAGGCTCAGTGTTTTCCTCCTCCGAGTTCGTGAGTGTAGCAGAAATCCTCGAAGCTCGCCAATACAAGAACGCAGAAAGGGTTCACATTGTTTATAGCCTCTCCAAAGACCTTGGTCTTCCTGGTTTCAGAGTTGGAACTATTTATTCATACAATGATAACGTTGTGACCACAGCGAGAAGGATGTCAAGTTTCACCTTAATATCCTCTCAGACACAGCACCTTTTGGCGTCTATGTTGTGTGATAAGAAGTTCACAGAGAACTACATTGAGACCAACAGGCAGAGGCTGAAGAAGAGGTACCAAATGATCATTGAAGGGTTGAGGAGGGTTGGCATAGAGTGTTTGAAAGGGAATGCAGGGTTGTTTTGCTGGATGAATCTGAGTCCACTGTTGGAGAAGCCAACTAGGGAAGGAGAATTGGTGCTTTGGAATGCTATTTTGCATGAAGTGAAACTCAACATCTCTCCGGGGTCTTCTTGTCATTGTTCTGAACCGGGTTGGTTCAGGGTGTGTTTTGCAAATATGAGTGAGCAGACGCTGGAAGTGGCACTGGAGAGAATACGTAACTTCATGGAACGAATGAAGAAAGACTAATGGTGTTGTCATCATAAGTTCTATTAATGTTGTTGTCATAATAGTACTATATTGTTATTTGTTATTTTCTTTATTTTTAAATGGTTCTGGCCATTTTGATAAATTCTTTATTTTTGGTTAGCAACAAAATCCAAAACTCGTGTAAGGAAAAAGCACATGTATACCGTAGAAGAGCAGATTCGCTGCCTCAAGTAGTGAAGTGTCCTAGTTGTTGTTTGCTTGCTTAACTTAAGCAAGTTAATTACTTAATTAGAAACTCCTTTTGTATGATTAAAATGAAATATCTATTAATAAAAAAATGCTGTCTCTAAATTATGTATACTTTTAGTTATTTATTCTCTCACCATTTCTCTTTATGCTTAAACTCATTTCACTATTAACTCAAAAAAATTATAAACTCAATGAATATTAACTTAATTGGTAATATATATTGCAGGATAGGTCCAAAGTTAAAAGATAAAGTAACTAGCTAAAACTTAAATTTTAAGCCCACCATTAAAAATAGTATCTATTTTTAGGTTTTATAAAGTAAAAAACATCACATTTATCAAAAAAAAATGTTACAAGTATTTTAAAAAAAACTTAGTATATTATTCTCTTATTTAAAGTAAAATATTTCTTTGAAAATTATTTAGGTCTCATTTAACTTTGGACTCACCTGCATGCTTAATTTATGAAAAATAATCTGAATTCAATTTCCACTAAGGGACAAAGAACTTGAAACTCTAATTATATAGTGATAAAAAATAAACTGAAACAAAACCACTTAAAATTTTCTTAGTATCATAGTAACTATATTATTTTAAAGCTGTTTTGTGTGCATTCTAATTAACTACAGCTGCATAAACAATCTTAGTTCATTGACTATTTTTTTTTTACAAAAAAAAAATTTATATACAATTTTTACACACTTCTAATTAATTTTTTTTTACCTCAATTCTTCTTTTCTTATATAGAGTTTTATTATAAAATTCTATTGTATATTAAATAAAAGTCCTCTTATATTAGATAGCTGCGGAGTGATCAAAGGTTTATACACACGTGTGCGCGTATGTTTGCGCGCAACAGCTAGCAAACCAAACAGTATATACATAGCTGTTATCTTCTTTGTCACTATTTGAATCATTTAGAAAAGGAAACTTCTCATTCAACTCTCATGTCAAAGTCTACGTGTTATTGTCATGTTTATTATATATGGAATTGTGGATAATCTGACTTGGTTAAGGATACTTAATTGGATAAATATAAAATACTTTGCTTTCTGGCTGTGCGCGTGATGTTCCAAACAATTAATTAATGGTCCACTACACCATATACCGATCCCACAATTAGGCTAGTTATTGACTCACATAAAGCTTGATTATATTAATAATCTCACCACCAAACTTTGAGCTCACACCATCAATTCCTTATTGTATACGGCATGACAAGCAACAGCCGTGACCTCTTTAATTTACGGGAAATTTATTTTTGATTTTAAACTATACTATGCATTGAAGTTTTACGCCATTGGATGATTGAAAGGTATATATTAACTTAGTCACTTAACACATGATTTTACTCCAAAACTCTTGCCCTTAGTTTCTAGTTTCTACACTTCTAGTGGAGAAATGATAGATTTATAACTATGACGCAAGGGCTGAAAAGACCGAGTTTAGCATGAGACACGTTATTAATTAGTAGGACCCGGTCTAACTTATATTTTATTATAGAAAGGTGTACGTGTATATAATACCGTCAACATTTCTAATTTTCGTACATACTTCATTAATGAGGTATCAGGGGCTTCCTTAATCATTTTAGTAATTACTTTAAGCTAGAGAATGATTTGATTTTGATAATGTTCTATTTACTTCTCAACTATATATATCCTTATTGAACTGAATGTTTTGCCATATAGTAGGAGAATATCCATGCGAAACCCGATTGATTTGCACTGCATATTAATCAAGCATGCATGATACTAAATCATTGGTTGGATCCAGTCAATTGGAGTCATTAATAGTGTCAAAAGTAGTATAGTTTCTTAATTTAACCTAAAAATAAAAAGTAGGAGTAAAAACAAAATCTTAGTTTCGAATTCGATCTTAAATTTCCGATAAACCAAAATTATCCAGTTAAAGAGAGTGTTGCTAATATTAATTAAGGATAATTCAATCTTTTTTTATGAATTTTTAATTATCCTAATTTTTAAATTTTTAATATAATAAATACTGTCTTTTTATTAAATTATTTCTATTTTGTTTTCCTTAAATAGCTAATTCTTAGCATTTGTGAAAAGCTATTTAATTAATCTCA
This sequence comes from Glycine tomentella, assembly GCA_007407185.1. Classification (NCBI taxonomy): domain Eukaryota; kingdom Viridiplantae; phylum Streptophyta; class Magnoliopsida; order Fabales; family Fabaceae; genus Glycine; species Glycine tomentella. Next base: position 587,383 of record PYAF01000983.1, on the reverse strand, counting down.
ATTGGGGTGAAAATCAACGTCAGCTTAATTATGAATTTATGATCATATTACCTTATATTTATATATATTTAAGTCTTGAACGATATTCAGTTTGGTGTTTTGCTCACTCCTCGTGACAATCCAAACTAGTGAGTTTAATAATATTCCTTTTTTGCTGTGAAAAAAAGTCTTGAACGTACGATATATATATATATATATATATATATATATATATTATCACGTAATACTTGATCATTTCTTTTTCGTATATATCAGTTAATTTACTTTTCATCTCTCTTTCTATTTCTTTATTTTTACATCATATAAATTTTACATTTATCATTTCTCTGTTCTCTATTTCTGTTTCTGTATAAGCGTAGATGGATCATATAAATGTAATATATAACAACAATGATAACAATTTACAAGAGCAAAGCTGTGTTGTACGTTCTGGCTGATGATATAGCACCTAAAACAAAACTTGTGATTTCTGGATTCGTTTTGGATAGAAAAGTGAAGATGTTCAATCATATATCATTAATTAGATGACAGTTCCCAGAAAGTCTGAAAAAAACACTATTCGGTGGCATGCTGACGCTGCAAACACAATGATACCCGACGAATTGCTCGTGAAAGTGACAAACAGAAGCCAGACACAGATCAGACCGTACGTTTTGCTCGTGAAAGTGAGCAAGAAGCTGTCTTTCAAGCGTGCATGAAAATTATACACCTCTATATAGTCTCACGAGACCTACTTTTTTTGAATTTAGTACTAGTTTCCCAATAAATATATATACACTTCCCTTCTTAAACTTGATTTTTTTCCCCAAAACTTTGACCATTTGTCCATTTCAGCGTTTCTTCTTCTTAAACTTTAGTTGTTTTAGAATTTTAACATGTAATTGTGTATTTTTTATTCAGTTACACCCTTGTATATATAGCAGTGTAAATTGTAATTAAGGAGATAAGCTAATGACTTTATTTAATTTTCACAAAATATTTATTATGCAATATTGATGTTACTTTTACTTCTTAATTAGTTGAATTAATTCAAATGAACAATATCTCATCATAAAGGATCTTCTTCAAAGTGAATTCTTAATAGTTATAATAATTGGAGTAAGTTATAAATAAATAATTAAGAATTACATATAAATTTGCAAAACAATAAATTAAGACATTTTAATCTACGTGAAAAATATAAAATATTAAAAATCTTATATTTGATATATTGTTTTCTTAATCTGAGAAAAAAATCTTAAACAACACAAATTTATAATACAGAGAGAAATAAATTTACAATATAAAATAAATAAATTTCTTATCAAAATTAATTCACGCGTTCATATAGTCTTTTAAGACTTCATTAGATGTAATTATAAATTTAAATTTTTTTATAAGATAGAAATGAAATATTTGTTTCTATCAAATAAAAACTCCTGGTAAATTAGAAGCTAAACTATAAGTAAATCCTTCTTTAATTTTTCCCATATTTAGAAGCATTTGTTCAAAAATTAAAACAATGCCACCATTTTGACCAACACTTTTCCGATCTTTTTTTTAGAAGAACACTTTTATATCTATTTCCCATCAAATGAGGCAATGATGAATAATGGTTTCATAAGTTCCATCATCGTCGAAAAATGACTTTTGAAAAATGCGCATTTTTGCTTGTTGCAATTTGAGACATAATAGCAAAAGTCATACTTGTCATAATCACTGCCTCAATTTCTTTCTTTAATTACGAATATTTCTTAAATACTAAATCGCTAATACTAAAAAAACAACATAAATGGAATCGAGGTCATAATCAAAGGCAGTCTCAAAGGTCTCGGCGATTAGATACTTTTCCATTTCAGTTATTTTGAAAACAATTTAAATTTCCTTGAAGACCTTGAGCATAAATTCCTACAGGATAAGCATAAGCCAAACACTTCTTTGATTGACATGTTCATCTATTGACCTTTTAGCATAATTCTAAATGGTGTCCTCTGATTAATTCCTTTACCTACCGTTGAATGAAATAAAGGGGCCAGAGAGGGATTTCTTCCAAAGTCGAGCACTTGATAACCCACTTACGTAGCTTTTAAAATTTATCCCCGAACCTACTTGTTATTGGCACACTTTTAGAAGGAAAAAGCTTTTTAACATTACTTGCCCCGAAATAGTGCATGTCCTACCCTACTCAAAATGTCTTAGCCTGCTTGAGTTTCGATCTTGATAATATTTTATTCATTATTGTTTCCTGCAATGGTTTTGCTATAAGCTTATCAAAGAGAACTCTACATCTAGGACAAAATGCATGACTTTCATTGTGTTTGGTTTGCCGTTCCACAGCCCTCAGCTTAAGTTCATTTTGAAGCTTCGTCTCACATACATCTCCATTGAACGGTTTTGAAATTTGTGTTGCCAACAAACAAAACACACATTTATTGTGGTCATGCCTCATTATGTCGGTAGGAAATAAAAAAAATGTGTGTAGATAAATAAATAGATAAATAGAGAGAAAAAAATAGGAGTGTTAATTAAGAGAGAGTCGATCATTATCATTTTAAAAAGAATATTGTCATATCACATTACAAATCATATCAATATATCATTTGTCACATCTTTTCTATCTCTCAAAATGTAAACACCTAATGATTTTTCAACAGTCATTTTTCTTTTAGATATTGAAAGGTTATTGATTTCCCATACATGATCATTTAATAAAAAGAAAAAATTGAGATTTTTTATTGTTAGGTTATTTTATTTAATTTGTATCTTCTACTTCTGGTCTTTGATCTTGTCACACCTTGTACTAAGTTTAATTCAAATATTGAAATTAAGTTATCATTTTTTAACACGTAGATATTAGATATTCTAAATTTTAACATGACTAAATAAAATATTATTGTTTAGGTTTGTACGGTAATCCTTAAGTTGAATTTCTATCAGCTTTTCTTAGCATGCTTTTGAGGCATTGCCTGGTAAGACTAAGAGTGTCAACTACTTCGTACCCTTTGAGGGGAAAAAAATGAAGCCACATTAGCCAACGCACTTTACGTATGCCACTCTAATCTCGTTCACACGTGTGATTAATTACGTTAACCGAACGCTCCAAAGTCGTCAGTTTGTTTGCTTACCAAAAGGCAAACATGTTAACACTGAGCAGCAAAATTAGAATATGCCGACATTGAGATCGGAAAGTAAGTGAATATATATTAACTATATATATATATATATATTCATTTTTTTAGTTGGTCAGAAAAGAATAAACACACAGGAATATTGGAATAAGTCAATATATAGTGAATGAGGAATAAGTGAAAATGATGAGTCCAAATACATATAAAATAATCAGTGAACGGAAAACCCATTTCAAACATGATCGAGCTTGGCTATTTGTTTATTTATTCGCACTTTCTAATCCAATGTGAAAGACGGAATGAAAAAGTTGTTTGAATTCTGCATACAGAGAAATAGAAATGCACATAATTATCCCCAGATCAACATAAATAGAAAAGTCGGTGGTAGGGACAAATGCGGTGCAAATGAGATTACGTGAAAGTGCAATGCACGAGAAAAAGCTTATTTGTTCCATAATGCAGAAAGACGCCGAATGGGGAATGCCATGGAGGTGTATCCATCCTAATTAGTTCACATTTGATTACATTATTAAATCTTAGCTCACATTCATTTGTTTGTTTACTAAAAGGCAAAACTTGTTTACACGGGTCTGTACAAAAGAAGGAGGCCGCATTCTGATGATCAGAAGCCAAAAGATTATTTTTGTTTTCTATTCGCTCAATAACGTATTGTTTGTTTTATATTTTAGGAATACTTATATAACTGTGGATAATAAAATTGTCAACAATTAAAAATTATTATCTAGTCTATATTTTAAGAATACTTTTATAATTATTGATAGATTATTGCCCATAATTAGTTAATATATATTGGTTTTTTATTTATTTTTTGAAACTATCCATGGTATTGGTAGATCTCAAGGATATTAAAAAATGCACAAATAAATTTATAAATGGATAATAGAGGATAACACACAAGCGATCAATTTTATTTATTTTTGCTTGAATTATATATTTGCAACAATGGGGACAAAAATTTCAATTCCAATCAATTAGACTTATTGTGTTGATTCTTCTAGTGATATATCTAGATTGATTCCTTGTTAACACTTTTTTTTTTTTTTTTTATCACAATAGGTATATTTCAAAATAACAATTACTGTGATATCTTTACCTTTGGCCATGAACCTTCCTTGGATTTTTAATTCACTTAAATCTTTTGTTAATGGGGCAACCTTTCTATTCGACATCGGCCGGGGTGACATGTAGCTATTATCCATGCCTATTTTGTTGAACTGTGATCCTTTATCTTTTGCGAGAGACAATTTTTGTCTAAAATACAATTAGACATTAAATGAGTACTTCTCTTAATAGAGATTTAAACCTTGGTTTGTTATGTTATGAGAGATTAACCCCTTTCCTTAAACTAAATTTCTATTGGTTAATTTATTCAATTTGATTGCTCTAATTAGTTCAATATACACAATTATTCACTCACTCATATGTGAAAACTATGGATTTGTGGTATATAAAGGCAAGGCTTTCGCTATATCCATTTCGCTTCAAGTTACTTAAATAGCTTTCCCCTTTCAAATATTCTTCTCTCCCTCATACCCTCACATTTATTTTTGCAGTGTAACACCATACTCCCTCTTTCAATAAAAAAAATGGGAGCGTACTAAGCAAGAAGGAGGAGTGGGCCTGATGTTGTTTTTTTGGGTCCAGGAGATAGGACTAATAGCAATTCCCTCGGGTATTTCCATGGGCTTAAATCGCGGACTATAACTTTAGCCCATGTGGCCGAAAAATAGTTGAACCAAACTGAAAATTGGAGAAGACGAAACAAATTAAAAAAAAAGAAAATAGTAGAAAAGAAGGCATTAGGTTACGAGTGAAGGCACAGAAAGCATTGTAATATTTACTGAGTGCTTGCAGTTGCTGCGTCGCAAGGTACCGGCGGCGACGGAGAGCTATCTTCTCAATATCCGATCACTGCATTGGTTTTGTTGACGAGGTAACGCTCTTCCCGAAATCCTTATTTACGATCACCACACTTGAGATATTATTCCATTTTGCATTTCCTCTTCAGATCTCGTTCTCTCCTTTTGCCGATCTTCTTCTCTCATACAACGATACTTCCATTTCCTCCCCTAAAGTCAACATTTGTATATGCTTTCCAATTTTTTTATATATTTATTGGCTGTAACGCCAAATGGTTGATAATTTAGGGTTTTCACTTAGTTCGCGAACCCATTTTTTTGGTTTAAGTGAAACTAACTCTTCCAGAAACTGGAGCTATTATTGCTTGAGTTGTACTTTTAATTAATTGTTGATGATACTTTGATTGCTGGAACATTTGTTTTTGGTCGGTGGGTAGATTTAGATTACTTTGTTGTAATGAGGGATGATGAACAACTAAAACCTTCTATGCTTTGTGCGATTAGGCTATTCTTCCTCATGTATGTTTATGTATTTAATTGAAGTTCTTTACATTTAATATCAACGAATAGCTCCGTCTTAAACCCTTTGTTGGCCAATGTGTGTTTCGGATATTAGTTGAAGATTATTTATTTTGCTCTTAATTTTTATTATCGCGGCTATAATCAGTGTGAGTAGAAGAATTTATGGAATTCCAAATAATAACAATGGATCTGGAGTGTTATATATTATTGACTTTGTGCCTTATTCTAAATACGGCCTTTTTGTTTTGAGCCAGGGTTTTGTTCTACTTGACTTGCATATTTGATGGCGTCAAAGTTACAGAAGTTGCAGTCCGCAGCATGTCAAGCATCTCAATTTGTATCCAGTCGTGGAACTAACTACTACAGGCAATTGCTGGAACAGAACAAGCAACACATTCAGGAGCCTCCTACAGTAGAGAAATGCAACCTGCTGGCAAAGCAATTGTTTTACACCCGCCTTGCTAGGTTACATTTTGTCCAACACACCCCTTCCCCCCCAAATGATGATGTGTCTGACTGGAGTCACCATATGAAATTCACTAATTGTATATGCTTGTTGGCCATCATTTATTGGTTTCAAATAATGTTTTTGACATACTTTAATATGCACTTGGATGTTTCCCATCATGTCTAATGGCTTTTTCTACTCCTTTATAGACTAGGGATGAAGTCCTGGAAGGTGAGGTTGCAAGGTTTTAACCTACTATGCTTTTGTGTCATGTTAATTCGCCCCTCTTTAGAAAGAGTCCCAAAGGATTGTCTTTGAGAGATGAGCTCTCAATCATCAATGTCCTAAAGTACAACAAATTTGTTGTTAGTGATCCATGTTAGGGATATATATATATATATATATATATATATATTTTGTTGATTACCAAGCGTCTAACACAACCCTTTTTCTTTACCTGGACCTCGGACTGGCGGTGAGACCGTAGACGGAGTTAATGTCCTAAAGTAGTATAGTAAGGAAAGTGATCCTTCTTCATTTACTCGGTCATGGGAGATGATGTGGAGCTTCAGTGGGAGTTTATTTTCATTGTGTCGGAAGTAGGATAAGAGGGATTCTCTTGCATATTTACTATAAACTGCTATCTGATGTGTCTCCTATGGTCTTATGGGTTCGGGATACATATAATTCCAAGGTCATAGGGTTATAATTGACTATGTGTATTGTATAGATTACTTTTGGGAAATAATTGCTTATTTTTCAAAAGCTCTCTCATAAAGCTGACAAAAGTAAGTAATTATTCTTCCAAAATAGTCTTAACCAAACATGAACTAAGTCAGTTGGTCAGCCAATTACCAGGAACATAGTTTGGGTAAGTTTCACACCTAGGATGTGGCATGAAAGGTTTGTGGGGTCATGTAATCAACAATTGACCATTCTTGATTTGAAGTGTTAGTTTGATTCAGCCCAGGAATCTGTTTAGTCAATAATAATTAGGATTGGATAGCAAGGGAAATATGGGGATAGGTTGGGTAGGTAACTAGATATTGGAGATAAGGGTTTGTGTGGAAGGAGTCCACCTCCTACAGAAGTCATGTAATCATAATTTTGTTCTTATGTTGGGAAGAAATGCAGAAATATATTCTGTGTAATTAACTGGATCCCTGATTACAAATTTTGACTTTCAGTGGCTTCATTAGCTTGTCAAATGCACTAAATTACTACTCTCAACAGTTCTAGACTTGTACAATTTAACAATGTACACTGACTATATGTACACTAATAAGTATTTATCGTCTATGTCACAGTAGCAAGATGTATACTAATAAATCTCATTGCGTCAAATAATTTCCGTAGATGCCTAGATGAACATGCTGATTGACACCTGGTGCTTGTTATCTGCATGTCATTGGTAATGTAACTTTTGATTTTAACTAAAATTGTAATGTTCTTATTAGAGAACCTTTTTAATCAACAATCTGATTGCCACTATATTTCAAAGTTTTTCCATAATTCATCTATCACGGTTCAACTGCTTGCCTTGAATTTGAGCAGCTCATAATTTGCTTGTGAGACATTATAAGCACCATTGTTTAAGTCTAGATCTTGTTAATACTCATGCTAATAATTCTGATTAATAAATAACCTAAGCTCATCAATTTCTGCTTACATCAATGCCACAACAACATGCTGCTTGTAGTTTTTATGTCGAAGCCCACTTCTGTTTGGTACTACTGAAGCCAATGCTGCCTCTCTAACTATGCCATCCATTTGTGTCAGTTTTCACTTTTCACCACGATCTTTTGTGAATTGGTTAAACAATGAATTCTGAAAAACTTGTTCTGCATGGTCATATCTGCCTGTCTGTCTCTCTACAGGGCAAAGTCTGTTCTATGTTAATTTAATTTTGGGTGCTTCTTGCTGCTACATATAACTCTAGAATCTTTTGCAGTATTCCGGGTCGTAATGAGTCCTTTTGGAAGGAACTTGATTATGTCAAGAATTTATGGAAGAACAGGAAAGAGCTCAAGGTTGAAGATGCAGGCATTGCTGCTTTGTTTGGCCTGGAATGCTTTGCATGGTATTGTGCTGGTGAGATTGTTGGAAGGGGATTTACTTTCACCGGTTACTATGTCTGATAATAACCACTTGGAAAGTGTAGATTTTATCAGGGCTATATACTCCTAAAGCTCTGGTCATTTATACATTGTGTGGATTATTGCATTCTGCATGGCAATTTTTGTTATGATAAGCCTCAATAACCCCTTGTAGTTGAAAGCGGGATGAACTTTGTGTTGTTCTTTTATCATGTTGGAAAGCTAGTGATGGTACTCCACAGTAATGATACTCCTGCAATTCTTTTAATATTTGCCATGTTTTTTTTTATAAAAAAATTATATTCCTGTTATTCTCGTAAAATATTAAAACCAGAATAAAAATTTTCGCTTTCTAGATTTTTTTTTAACTACAATTTTGATTATAAAACTAAGACATTTTGGATCGGAAGTGGCAAAATAGGAACACAATTTTTGATACAGTCCTTTCTATTGATTGATTGAAATTTGTTAAAAATCCCATATTTATGGTTTTTACTTTTACATCCAACTTAACTAGCTTTGTGTATTATAATAATGTGTTAAGAGTATGTTAAAATACCTTGGTGATGAGATACAAAGGATTAAAGTAGAGCTACGTCGTTATTAGAGCGTGGTTAAGCTATCCAGTAAATTGTATTTGAATGGTTCAACCTTCAGTTAGAAATGGCATAATGTCTAATTTCAGAAGTTCAGATTCCACAGCGCCATGAAATTAGTTTCAAGAGTGCTAGTAATAAAATTGAGTGAGATTTATTAAATAAAATATGGGATTTATAATCTTTTGTAGTTGTTAGCTAATAATAGATATATTTTAAAGTATATGTTAGAGGGTTGTTGTTAATCTTTAATAGTAATTATGGATTGAATAATGTGGTGTAGAAAATCAATTGGGTCCAATTTAGTTGCAAATTATCGAAAATAAACTTCGACCAATGGCTACGCAATTAAAAGTCACAAGAAAACGACGTGTATATTCTATAGAGAGAAAAAAAAAAAAAAAAGACGCGAATATGAGATGACCCGACATCAGTTAATCTATAAAAGATGCGAGTGAAGATGAAATTTTGAATGAAAGTGGAGATGAATTGAGGAGCATTTAGTCTTTAACTAGATTCGTTGAGCGTGATTAATAATATTCTCTATTCCCATTTGCCATCAGTTAATCTATAAAAGATGCAAGTGAAATTGAGGCAATAAAGAATGAAAGACATTTTTGTCACTCAAGCAACAAGACTAATACAATATTGAAGTCCCAATTGAGGCCATCTTCTCCCAAATAAAAAAAAGGAGGCAGTGACTTCTGATAGTGGGTAACATGCTTTTGCTCTCTGTGACTATGATAAGCTATGCTAGCCGAGCCGGCGAGGTTGTGCTAGATTCTCCATTTAATACATGGGTGTGTTTCATTTTTTTTTTATTGAAGAATTAATTTTGAATATAGAATTGCTTTTAAATAATTTTTTATATGTTTGATTTTAAAATTAATTATAAACATAAGTAATTTTGAGTAATTTTTGTGTTGAATCTAAAATTTTGTATTAACTTTTATTTCTAACTTTATTTTATAATAAAAATATTTAAGCATTAATCAAAATTAATTTTACATAATCAATTTTATTAATGTTAATCTCAACACGCACTAAATGATTTTAGGATAAATGATGAAGTAAAAAAAAAGAAAAATGATTTTAGCTTCTCTTAAAAAAAATGATTTTAATTTATTATTTATGTATAACCTATTTTTAACTTATATGCATAAATTACTTATTCAAACTAGACCAAAGTGTCACTGACTAACAAAGGTGATCATTAATGAAATCAATAGTAAAAAGATTCTGAATTTGATGTCTTTGATTCTTTGTTGTAGGTAACTATGCGTATAAAAAGAGGCTTGTATCATGTCATGGCTTTAAAATAGCTCTTGCTTCTATCTTTTTTGTCTCAATTTTCTTACCATTTGATTTCGGTAAAGGTCCAATTGTCCAATTTAACAGTAAGATAAAATCTACTTGGTACAGTCCAAAAGCCGTTAAACATTTCAGACATACAAACAAGAGTCCCTCTCCTTCATTCCAATTTTGTGTTGTACAAGCTATGTTTCATCATAAAAGCTTCAAGTCTTTAAAGTGATATTGAAACTTGATTCTGGGAAGGGAGAAAATTAAACTTATATGGTTGTGATGATGATTGGTGGAGTAGAATTCTTATTATGTTTGTTAATAATTGAAGTGATTGTGTACTGTTTCATTAGTGAAGAAGGTTTTGGTGATTTGAGTTTGATTTGCAGCAAAACCGCATTGAAGCTTGCGGTTTCACGGATAAAGCATTTGAAGAATAAGAGAGAAGCCAATGTGAAGCAGCTCCGGAGTGAATTGACCCATTTGCTTCACTCTGGCCACAGCCATGCTGCAAGAGTCCGGGTAACTTGGATATTGAATTTGAGTTTTCTCAATCTATTATTATCAATTAATGAATTTCTCCTGTTTTGCATTCAGGTTGAACATGTAGTCAAGAAAGAGAAGACGATAGCAGCATATGATCTTATTAAGATATAGTGACCTTATTGCAGCACGCATGCCGATGATTGAATCACAGAGGTATTTTAAATTCACCTAAATATAACTATAGCACTCGTTTTGAAGTCTACTATACGTATTCTTGTGATCTTGTCTATGTTAGAGGGATATGGTGAAATTGATTATTCTGGATTATTATTTATTTTATTTTTTATATCTTACAATAGTACAAGTGAGAAGTTATTGTAGTCATGAATGGGGCTGGATTAGAGACATAGTGTCAATTTGTTTTAAAGCTGGAATTTATTTTGATAGAGTTATTTCAAATCATTATATCCAAATTTTAACTAATAGTAATAGAGTGTGGCGTGTTAGAAACAATGGGCTAGAGAGTGTATTGCTCATTTGCTATCAATGTTCTTGCATCCAAATTCATTTCAAATATATTGAAACGTGTGTATGGTGCGGAGAATTCATGTGAAATACAATTATTCATGTATATTTGCGATAACACGTATTTATTTTTTCATGCACTTTTGACCTTGTGAGTCTAAAGGAAATTGAATACTACATTTGCTTTATGAAACTATTGATCTTTGCAATCTAGAAAGTTAGTTCATGGTGATTGTCCACTGTCACTACTCACTATTTGCATCACCAAGATGTTCAGATATACCTGAGCTCGTGGATGTGAAGAAGCATATTATGGCTAAATATGGACGAGAGTTTGTCTCAGCAGCTGTTGAATTACGCCCTGACTGTGCTGTAAATCGTTTGGTAAGTCTCTCTTGTTGGGGAGGAAGGGTCATGTTAAAGAATCATTTATCATCATTTTTTTCTTTCTAACTTATTATGGTCTTTTCAGTTGGTTGAGAAATTGTCTACCAATTAACCCGATGGTCCTACCAAGATCAAAATACTGACTGCAATTGCTGAGGAACATAATGTCCAATGGCAACCGTCATTAGAAGAAAACGATGTGAATGCGTCTCAAGATTTTCTGGTACGCTTAATTTGTTCATTATGGATGATCTTGACTTGATTTTATATCATTATTAAATACAAGTTTGTAGTGATTAATTTTCCACTATTTATATATGGCTGGACCAAATACTTTGTTAAGGCTACTTATGTGAAACCTTCACAACTCCATGTTCCACCTGTTGGTGATGAAAGAAGACCTCCTAATTTACGTGCTTATGCTTCTTATCAACTTAAAGAGATGCACAATATTTCTTACGAGAAGAATGCAAGTTTAAACTCTTCAGGTAACTCTTTTGGTCACTTGAGAAATCTTGTTTTAAGATGGTAATTGTATTACCGAATATTTGGGGTTCTTTAATTTGTTAACAGGTACCGGAAGTCAAGAAATGGATTTTGGAAACTTGTATTGTGAAAACATGAGTTCTTTTCAGATGGGCAGAGAGAAGTGGAACATGGAATTCAAGGATGCTACCTCTGCTGCACAAGCGGCGGCAGAATGTGCAAGCATGGCCGCAAGAGCAGCTGCAGAACTTTCTAACCGTGAAAAGTTAACACGGCAGTGTTCAAGTGAATGGAAGAGTTCTTCTGTTGGTGAATTACCTAAAAATTATGCCTTTCATGCTACCAAACATATTTCTGCTGGTTTTGTTAATAGCACATTCCGAAGAAGCAGTTTTGAGATACACAATGAACAAGCTAATGTAAGAGAACAACATAGTCTGGTGCGATCACCCAATGAACATCGCATGAACAGTAATGAGAATGTGGTGAAACTGTACCAGTCAGCTTCATTGACATCTCATAATGCTTTTTGCGAAGATAAACCACTTGACTTTGTTTATGGAGGGGCCGATATATATCCAAATGCTGATAATCCTCAGATGAAAAAAGTGCAAGGTGAAGCAAACAAGAAATCAAGCACAAGGGACTCAAATGCATGCTTTGATTCTGATGCTAGTGAGTCTGAGGATGGACTTCCTAAACAAAATTCAGTCACCCTTGCCAATTCTGGCAGTGGATTGTCTAGAAGGATGTTAGCTCCTTCAAAAACTGGTACATGTTTCATTTTGAAGGATGATTCTTTGTCCAAGGCTTCTAAGACTTCTGGTGCGAGTTCTGGGCATGGATCAGCAGAACATGCAGCATCTAAGCCAAATTCAGAACCTAAAAGTGAGGAAATTATAATATTATCTGCAATGGTGCAGCCTTCTAGTTCTCTTACTACAACATTGATACCAGATAAGGAAGAGGCTTCAAAATTTTCAAATTCTAATAAAGATATTCTCTCTAAGGAGAAGGCCAGTCATGTTCATCCAAAGTTACCTGACTATGATACCTTTGCTGCCCAATTTCTGTCTCCTAAGAAGGGTCTTCAATAATAACATGTGCTTGCTTATGATAACATAGGATTCTTGTGTAGTCTTAGCACGCTTTCCTGAAATTGTGAAGAAAAACAATGAGTGGTGTTAATCATATAGGTAGGCTTATGTTATTAACACACAAGACTTCCAAAACTTTAATATATTGCAGTAAAGCTTTTTAGAAACTTAATATTGTATTAGTAATTAGTACTTGTGGCTATGGACTGCAATTTAAAACCCTTGAATCACACGCTTTTCTTGTAAGTTATTAAATAATAACTGAATTTCACTTTATTCTCGTTTAAATATGATGAGAGAATCATTATTTACGTATACTACTACTAATTTTTTACCCTTTTGTACATCTAATTTTCTAAGCAGAGAACAGGTACCTAACATTGAACTGTGACTAAAAGTGAGGAATTCGTGTGAACTTTTCTGCTCTCTTCTAATTCTCTTCTACTTGACATACGTATTTGTACCCAAAAAATTAAAATCACGTGTCCTCCAAAATGCACTAGCAAATATCGGTTTCCTTAAAGAAGCATCAAGATGGAAACACAGTAACGTCGGCATGATAAAAAACGAAACACAAGGAATTGATGAAGCATTCTTGGCATGAAAGACTCTAAAGAAGCAATTCATATTAAATTATTAATTAAAAAACTTGTCTACACCCGTTCCTATGTTTTGGATGTTAGCGTTAGTCCCATTGTATTTCACGCATATCGTTAATACAGAGTATTAAAGAACGGTGGAATAGCCCAAAATAAATAAATAATGCAGTGCTGAGAGCTTAGTTTCTAATGCTTACTTTCTCACTCTCGTGGTTCTGAAACACATATCTACTTTGAACATCCTTGAAATTCAGGTATGACTCCATTTTCAACCCTTTCTTGCCACCTCAATGTTTCTCATGCGTGACCTAAGTCGTAAGTAATAGGGATCGAAAACTAAGTTTTATAAAATAAAAATTTTCCGTACCTATGAAGCTTTGGTCAAAGCTATATATGTTTTTCAATTACAAGTTATATGGTCAACAACCAAAGGATGATTACAACATGAAAATTTGGTATTGAATAGTTTTTTTTTTTTTTTAATGATTTGAGGACTTCATAACGGAAGTTGTTTGCAGAGAAATGGACAATATATCAAAGCCAGAGTTAATATTGCAGAGTGAGGGGTTACTGAAGGTAAAATCAAACATTTCTCAGAATTTCCAGATTTAATTTCTTAGCTTAATTTATTTATTCCACTTAACCGAAGGATGCAACAATTATATGTCAGTATATATTGGAGACCGGCGTTTACCCGCGAGAAGCGGAGATCCTCAAAGAGCTAAGAAATGCAACTGCAGAGCATCCTCTGTAAGTATTCTTTGTAATATAGTTCTACTTCTAAACCTAATAACCATGAAATTAATATTTTTTTTTTATATGATCACTTTAAAATATTCATGTGATATAGTAGTACATGTACATATCATATGTATCAACGCAATTGAATTTGACTTTTGAGCAGACATTAGGAAACTTTTGTTTTTCTATGTACTTAATATTATTTTCATTCTTAAGGGGTTTCATGGGTGCTGCACCTGATGCGGGGCAGCTAATGGCCATGCTTTTGAAGCTTTTAAATGCTAAAAAGACAATTGAAGTGGGAGTTTTTACTGGATACTCTCTTCTCCTCACTGCACTCACCATTCCTATTGATGGAAAGGTTAGTATACTATACTATACTATACTATATTCTCTCTGCTTATCTCCGATATGTATTTTTATGGCATGTTATTAACTCCATGTATGATGTAGATTATAGCTGTGGATCCAGACAGAAAAGCTTATGAGATAGGACTGCCATTTATTAAAAAGGCTGGTGTGGAACACAAGATTGACTTCATAGAGTCTCCAGCTTTACCAGTTCTTGATAAACTCTTAGAAGATGTAAGCATGCATCTCTCTACACCGCTTTTCACATCACATGCGTGAATGTGCATCTTAATTAGCAATAGAAATAGGTAGGTTGTAAGTCAAATACGTGTGTCCATATCAAATTAAGTAATTTTTTGCTGAATGGCCTGGGCACATCAAATTAAGTTAGTTTATCTAGTTAAAAAGTTATGTTTTAGATTACTAAAAAAAATTATACTAAGGAGTTTATGTTAGTTAATTGAGTTAACCACATATGTGATTTATTGTAAACCTCGTGATATTTGTCTTGGATTCCTATGTTCCTAATGTTAATTCGATGTTTGTTTTGGTGCAGCCTGCAAATGAAGGGAGTTTTGACTTTGCCTTCATTGATGCTGACAAAAACAATTACTGGAATTACCACGAGAGGCTTATAAAATTGGTGAGGATTGGTGGTTTAGTAGCTTACGATAACACGCTGTGGGGAGGAACTGTTGCCTTGCCTGAAAAGGCAGTTTCGGAATCGAAACGAGAATGGAGACGATTATCACTTGCTTTCAATAAAGCCATTTCAAAGGATTATCGTGTTCAAATTGCTTTTGTTTCAATAGGTGACGGAGTCATTATCTGCATGCGTGTTCGCTGATATGATATGACCAATTATTTAACCACAACAGAAAATAGATAAATTTACATTTATCCGATTATTCTTTTACATTTCCTTACCAATCTTTTGTTCGAGCACCGAAAACATAGATCAATCTATACAAAATTGTTACAGTTTAATCGAGTTTGCATTAAAGACTTAAAAAAAAGAGACATGATAATGATTTTACTGGACTTGAACATTATTACATTTAAATAAAACATTCATGTAAATATCTATTAAATATGATGTATGAGTTATTATAAATTTAAATGTCCCATCAATAATCATTTTACAAAAATGTTCTTATAATCAGTCAAAAAAGTGTTCTTAATTTTGAATTATTTCTTTGAGTTCTATAAATTAATAGGTAAGATACGTTAATGTTTTAATTTTTTTTTAAATCTAACTTTATTCCTTGACATACTTAGAGCATAAATATATTCTTGGTGAACGATTAAAAAAAATTAAAAGTCAATTAAAATATTTTAAAAAAATACGAGTGTCACGTTAATGTTAAGGATAGTGTTGGATTTAAATTTATAACAAATGTAGTTCTATTAACTAAATCAATTAAATTAACTAAATTCTTTAATCTAGATAAATTAATTAATTGACTCCCCTATAAAAAAGAATTAGAGATAGTATAAACAAGTCTTTTAAATCATTGGCATTGAAATAAAGTTAAAATTAATTTAGAAAGTTTTTCGTTACAATCGATCGAGAAAGTAATTTTTTCATTAATTATAGTCTCAATCGATATAAAAATATTTATAAAAAAAAACATTGCAATAAACTGCTTCCTAAATATATAACAAACACCTATCAATCTAATTTCACATTCAATTCGCAGCGTGGTAGCTAAGGTTGACTATTTGGTAATGATATGGGGTAGCATTTTCAGTATTATTTCATGAATATTTGTAATGGAATTAAAGTGTGTCAACATAAGTTGTAGAGAAAAAAATTAGAGCAAAAAAGGTGAATTGAAAATAATCATAAAAGTTATCATATAGTATTTTACCCCTTCAATGATATAATGTGTTTTGACATTTCCGAATTTGTCCCCTCAACCATAAATCTTATGTAGAAACATAAAACACAATTAGTAAGTTTTTGTTGTTTTGCTGAAGGCAAATTAATAAGTTATTTATGTGGTATATGTTTGATTTTCTTGAATAAAATTTCAAAATTGAATTTTATATAAGCTCTTCTAGAATATAATTGCTTAATATTTTAATACTTTTTTTTTACTTACAATTACAATATTTGACTCAAACAAAATTGCTTATCTTGAAAAACACTCATGGTCTCATATTAATAAAAAAGACAATTACTTGCTTAAGCAAACTACCAAATTTGAATTTTATAAATTAAAAAATATGTACTGATTTGAAAGTAAGTTTATTTATTTGACGCATTAATCAAAATTTAAAATTACTTATAAACATCTTTTTTTGGAAATATTTATCCTATAGGTGTAGTTCATGTCTAAGAATCAAGTTGAGTCTAAAAAAAAGCTGATGCTAAACAATAATAAGTGTGATATGTGTTTTTTTCTTTGTTCTATCGTCATAGAAAGAATGCATTATTTGTTATGTTTACAAATAAATAAAATAATAGTTACAATACTTATTTGATTTTTTTTAAAAAAATTCTAATAAATGAAAGTGATATAATTCAAAGCACTAAAGTAAAGTATATTATTTAACTTATCTTTTTAAATCAAAAGAGAGACTTTTTAACATTATTTATTACACGTGTTCCATTTGATATTCATGAGTTGAGGTATTATAATGTATTAAAATGTTATATCATATTCCAAATATTCCAAGAATCTAGACATGTAATTTTGTCTATACCAACTTCATGGCACGTCTAGGCCTTTGGAGGCAATTGGATCAAACATAAATCCAATAAGATAGTAATCAACCCGAGGCCCGTCTTGGAGAGGCTAAGCTGTAAAGATAAGATCCGATCCAAGGGTAGATTACTCATCCTCACATCACAATAATTTGACACGCTCATCTAAATATGTAGATCACGTTGACTACGGATCTGGTCCTTACTTGCGATCGACCATCAAGGACAAACCTCGCATTAATTATTCTAAGAAACTAATTATAATCATTCCTTAATCGCTAATACTTACTAAATTCAAATAACTAGCCAACTAATATATAAGGAGCAATGTTTAATTTGTAAGATTTCTTTTTATATATACTTTTATTATTAATTAACTTTGAAATTAAAAAAAAAAAAAAAAAAAAACTCAGCACCAAATTTATTGAAGAGGTGAAGGAGTGGATGTTGAAGGTTACAACGTGCAATCCCCTCCTAACACTTCTTTTAAAATGGGCGAAGCAGGAGAGGCATTGTAAGTCCAAGAGAAAACGAAAAACAATTGAGAAAAAAGGAAAGGCTTAACAAAGAACAAAATGTCCTCTAGTCCAGTAATACTGCAGAGTGAGAACTTGACCAAGGTTTGTTGCTTATACATTCCTTGGATTCATGAATTTCGCTATTGGTCTAACCCAACAATGTTGTGGCAGTATATACTGGAGATCAGCTTTTATCCACGAGAAGAAGAGACTCTCAAAAAGCTAAGGAATGCCACTGCAAGCCACAATTGGAAATTATTCTTTCTGCCACAATTCTAGCTTAAGACACATTAACATTATTAACATGGAAGTAGTCTAACACAAAGGAAAGCGTCCGTGTTCAACATGTAAACATCAAATGACTTTGTTTCATAAATTTGATTGCCAAATCTAACATTAATATTTTTAGTAAACTTTTTGTCTATGTAATAATACCATTTTTATTCACTAGGGGCTTTATGGGTGCTGCTACCTATTAGGGTTGGAAATAAGTCTGACTGTCTATCAGAGGTATTTGGCCTGGTCTGGTTTGTCCTGACTTGTTTATTATAAAGAACAGACTAAGGCCTTTTGCAAAGTCTGTTTAAATAAAAAAAAACAGACTCAAACTTAAAAAAAAAAAACTTGTTAAACCTATCAGACTAGCCTATTTAATATATATATATATATATTAAAACTTAAAAATAATATATTTATTTTTCTAAAAATATTTTTTCTTATTAACAATCATATAGTGTATGATGAATTGCATAAAGTCTATATAATATATATACCGATGAAGATGAATGGTGAGTGTGGAAATACGTAAAATAGGTCTATTGATTTTGACAAGCTTATGCACATAAGAATTATGACTACTTCATAGAATGACTTTGCTAGCAACACTCAAATCCCTATTAAATCAAGTGTACCACAAGCCAGCTCCATTAGTCTGGACATTTACCATCGAGTAGTTAAACTTTCAAGACCGCGTTTTGGGCTTCAGTTTGAGACAAGGGGCTGTTGATGTGCGCCGGTATTACGTTAATTTTTTATTTTTAATTATTTTTTATTTAATCAGGTTTTGTATACAAATTTTCAAACCAGACCAGACTTTTATGCAGGCCAGGTTCAGGCCTTAATAACTTATTTTTAACAGGTAACAAGCCAGATTTAGGCTTAATGGTAATGATGCAGACAAGGCTCAGGCTGGACAAAGCCTGGCCTGACCTATTTCCATCCCTACTCCTGAAGCGGGTCAGCTAATGGCCTTGTTCTTGAAGGTGTTGAATGCTAAGAAGACAATTGAAGTGGGAGTTTTTTACTGGATACTCTCTTCTCCTTACTGCACTTACCATTAAAAATGCTGGTCTAGAGCACAAGATCGACTTCATAGAGTCTCCAGCTCTACCGGTTCTTGATAAACAAACTCTTAGAAGTTGTGAGCATAATATATAGTTACTTTTCATTGATATTTCAACCGTATTACAGGCCAGTGAATGATGTCAGCATAGCTGTTTTGTTGCGGCCTTCAAATAACGAAAGTTTTGACTTTGCCTTCGTTGATGCTGACCAAGATAACTATTGGAACTACCACGAGCGGCTTCTTAAACTGGTGAAAATTGGTGGGTTAATAATAATAATATATGATAACACACTTTGGGGAGGAACTGTTGCCTTGCCTGAAAGGCAGTTTCGGAACCAAAAACGAGAAGGGAGACAATTATCACTTGCTTTTAACAAAGCCATTTCAAAGGATTGTCGGGTTCAAATTGCTTTCGTATCAATAGGTGACGGAGTCATTATCTGCAGGCGTGCTCACTGATATGACCAATTATTTAAGCCACAACAGAACGTTAATAAAATTATATTTACTCAATAATTCTTTTACATTTCCTTACGTACCAATCTTTTGATCAAGCACCGAATACGTATATCAAATTAATAAAATCATTTCTTTACAAAAATATTCTTAATTATTTTTTCGAGTTCAATAAATAATAGATAAGATACATTAATGTCTTAAAGTCTTTTAATATAAATAAGTATTTTAAATTTAGTTATTTATTACTTTTTCAATCGGTTCTAGTTTCAATTATTTTAGAAAGTTTTTCGTTACAACTGATCAATAAAATCATATTTTTCATTAATCATAGTCACAGTAGATATAATTTTTTTAAAAACAAAAGGTATTGATATAACAAACAACTATATTGCTTAAAAAAAAGAACTATCAATCTTTATCTAAAAAAAACAAACAACCATCAATCTAATTTCACATTCAATTCGCAACTTCGTAGCTAAAGTTGACTAGTTGGTATTTGGTAATGACATGTACAAGGGATAGCATTTTCAATTCTAATTCATGAATCTTTGTAATTGAATTAAAGTGTGTAAAACAAAAATTGTATGGAAAAATTAGAGCAAAAAAGGTGAATTGAAAATTTTCATAAAAATGGCCATTTAGTATTTTATATTAAGATACTTATTATAAGGTCAAAATTAAAAGTATAACTTAATTCTTTTTATAAGATTCAATCTAAAATATTTTTTATATTAATTATTTTTCATAAAAATGTTCTTAATTCAAGTTAGTTTTAAAATGATGTGATAGTAAAAGAAACATGACTCATTAATGATTAATGTTTGTTAGTTTTATTTATAAGAATAGTTTTAAAAAAATAATATTAATTTAAGATAAACTTAATACTCTTAAAATATAATCAATTTTCTTAATCTTAATGAAGTAGTGAATTATATCTTGTAATAAGGACCCAAGGTAGGACCACCTACTCCATCCAAATCTCAAATACAAAAACAAAAAATCATTCATGCTAATTAAAAAAGTTATTTAAAAACCTTTTTTTCCCTAACTTACCCTTTCATCAATACTCTTTTCTCTTCTTTTATTTGGTACAAACTATTTTTTTTCTCTACTTCACTACTCTATCACTAGTTATAAAACTTTTTCAATTAATTCACACTCATTAAAAAAGTTAAAGTAATTATTTCATTAAATTTATCAATTTTTAATACTATTATTCTAAAATTACCTTTTTATTTTCTCTCTATCTACTTGCTTATTTTTTCTTAATGATTGGAGAAAAATAATTAAATAATGATATGTAAAAAACATAATCAATATATCTAAAAATTAGAAAAAAAAATCTTATAAAAAATGACAAATATTTTTTTAAAAAAAGACTTACAATTAATAACGGAAAAAATATTTATCTGTACAATTAATTAGGAGTACTGGTCTAGCTCACGTCTAGGGACAGGTACTCATCATTCATCAAATCATTAAAATGCCTCTCGAGGTAAAGCTGCCAAAAGCCTTTTGTTTACGGTACAATGACGTACGGATTTGCTAAATCGGGTAAAAGTCTTGATGAGATGTCCTCATCATTCATCAATTCGGTGATCGTTGGTAACCCACCCAAACAAAAAAAATGTAGTAGAACCAAATAAATGATTGAAACAACAAAAATGATAGAACCAACAAACGTGAACCGAGTTACTTCATGAGATCCGAAACAATAAAAATTATAGAAACATCAACATCAACATTAACAGCACCTTTAACCCAAATTAATTGGGGTCGGTGGTAGATGAACCCAATGATAAATCGAAAATAAAACAAAAGAGAGAAACAGAGTTAAAATAAAAGAATGGTGAGAGGAGAAGAGAAAAGAAGAATAAAAGAATTAAAACAGGGAACAACTGGAACATAGAACTACTAAAGGGTTTAACCCTCCATCAGAC
>PYAF01000983.1:529510-565688 GCA_007407185.1 Glycine tomentella | reverse complement strand
CTTATCTCTCATCTTTGCAAGTTTATAAATACCTTTTTCCCCATCTTTGCTCCCAAGATTTTTATACAAATCATCAAAAACTTTTCCTCTAGCTTCTCGCACTGCTTTCTTTGCATCTTTTCTCGCTACTCTAAAATTTTGCAAATTCTCCTCATTAGGACATTTATGCAAAGATCTAAAGCATTCCTTCTTCTGTTTAGTAGCCTTTTGCACCTCTCCATTCCACCACCATGTTTCCTTTGTAAAAACTCTGTTTCCTTTGCTTTCACCTAACACCCTCCTTCCCACATTAAGAACACATACAGCCATCTTATTCCAAATTTCATTAGTTTCTCCGATACACTCCTACGGTCCTTCACGCAACATATTTTCCATAAATTCTAATTCCCTACTAAAGCAAAATTATGAATTCGAATTTCCTAAATTAAAAAAGTAGGGATAAGAATAATTTTATTTTGTAAGCAAGTATAATTATCTAACTCATTAGATAGATTTTACAATGACATCCAAATAACTGAGCTAGCTGACAAGTCCTTCTAAATATAAGGACAAAGAATCCAATTTTTTTTAATTATATAAGAAACACACTACGGACACTTCCCTCAATTGTTTGTGGGTGAAGGACTGGAGGCTGGAGGCTGCAACGTGCAACCCCCTCTTAGCACTTCTTTTAAAATGGCCGAAGCAGGAGAGGCATTGTAAGTCCAAGAGAAAAAGAAAAAATTGAGAGAAAAGGAAAGGCTTACCAAAGCACAAAATGTCCTCTAATCCAGTAATACTGCAGAGTAAGAACTTGACCAAGGTTTGTTGTTTATACATTATTTTGGCATTTTCCTTGGATTTAATTTCATAAATTGTTTAACCCAACAATGTTGTGGCAGTATATACTGGAGACCAGCGTTTACCCACGAGAAGAAGAGACTCTCAAAGAGCTAAGGAATGCCACTGCAAGCCACCCTTGGTAATTATTCTTCCTGCCACAATTCTAGCTTAAGACACATTAACATTATAAACATGGAAGTCTAACACAAAGGAAACGGTCCGTGTTCATCATGTAAACATTAAATGACTTTGTTTAACCATTCATTAAATGAATTGTTTTACCACTGTACTATAATACCATTTTCATTCACTAGGGGCTTTATGGGTGCTGCTCCCGATGCGGGTCAGCTAATGAACTTGCTCTTGAAGCTGTTGAATGTTAAAAAGACTATTGAAGTGGGAGTTTTTACTGGATACTCTCTTCTCCTTACTGCACTTACCATTCCAGATGATGGAAAGGTTTGCATTTTCTTGTTATTTGGTACAATTTAATATATCCGTTTTATGTTACCAAGTCCATTGTGTGTGTTTGTAGATTATTGCCCTGGATCCTGACAGAGAAGCTTATGAGATAGGACTACCATTCATTAAAAAGGCTGGTGTAGAGCACAAGATTGACTTCATAGAGTCTCCAGCTCTACCGGTTCTTGATAAACTCATAGAAGACGTGAGCATGATGCTTTGTTACATTCATGTTACTAACATAACAATGTCATATTACAAGAAAAAGATATAAAAAGTACCTATAATAAGTCAAGACCATAATATTATCATGTTAGTACGTAAGAGGATTTAAGTCCCTTACTATACCAAGATTTGTTCGACTTTATAGTTACTTTTTGTTTGATATTTCAAGCGTATTACAGGCTAGTGAATCTGTATTTTGTTTGTTGCAGCCTTTGAATAAGGAAAGTTTTGACTTTGCCTTTGTTGATGCTGATAAAGATAACTATTGGAATTACCACGAAAGGCTTCTTAAACTGGTAAAGATTGGTGGGTTAATCATCTATGATAACACTCTCTGGGGTGGAACTGTTGCCTGGCTGGAAGAGGATGTTCCAGCACCCAAAAGAAAATTCAGGCAGGCTACACTGGCTTTCAACAAAGCAATTGCAGATGATTCTCGTGTTGAAATTTCTGCTGTTTCAATTGGTGATGGCTTAACTATATGCAGGCGTGCTCATTGAACATCATCTGCCAATGTTGTGCTATGATTCAAGTTAATTTCATGTACTATGTTTTCGTGTTTTTGTTTCCTTTTTTTTCCTTTTGGGGGTGGGGGGTTTACTTAATTTACGTAATAAGTGGTGGTGTAATTTGATTTGCCTCTGACTCTGGGGCTTATGCCCTATGTTGTGACTCTAATGTGAAACTGGGAGTGTCGCTATTTATTTACTATTAATAAATAAAAGAAAAGGTTGTGTCTATATTCTATTGATGGAATGTTGCGAACACTCAAATTAGTCTATAACATCGATGACATTTAATCTCTAAAAAGAAAAACAAATCATTGAATTTCTCAAGAATATAAAATGAGACACTTTAATCCTTATATTGAATAGATAAAGGACTAAAAATATCTCACAATTATAATTTTGAGAGTATTTGATGAATTTTTTCAGAGATTAAATTGAGTTGTTCAGAGCTCCACATAGCCAACAAGCAATCACTAACTTTGGTAGATAATAATGCCATTATATGCAAGGATAGAAGAAATTTACAATTGAAACACACAGATAACACTAGTTGAACGGTAAAACTGAAAATTTATAAACCATTAAGGAAACATGAAATGAAACTAGGTAAAAGTCGTGGTAGATCCTTTTGTAAGGTGGACTACTTCATGCATCATAAATGTTTCTGTGGAAAGGCAAACTATGTAGAACAGATTCTTCCATAAAATGTAATAACTTTTTTTTTTGACAATTTTTTATTTTACTAATAACCTTCTAGCCTTTGTCGTGACAAGAAATAAAGATGAATGAACCGTGCAGAGGTACTGATGCTCACGGCTTTTCTTCTTTCATTAAATATTAACAGTCAGTAATCCTTAGAAATCAGGAGCGCAATATTTTTAATACTAGCGAAGACAATTCTTATTTCACCCTGAATTGGACGGCAGATATAGTTGTAACGTCTATTTCAACATGTGAAGTTTAGTCACAGGAGCAGAAAAATCTAGCAAAAATATCTGAGCCTGAATTTGTTAGGTATATATTATAAATGACAACTATGTGAAGGGATGGAGAATAAATTTCAACATTGAAATACTCTATAAGAAACATTCTTCTCGTCCAAACTGCAACTCTTTGGAAAAAAAAAAACAGTGCATAGAATGGTTGTATTGAATTAACCGATGACTACATGGAATTTGAATTTGAAGTAGATTACAAACTAAGGATATAATAACCATTCATGTCTAGTACACCATTTATCAAAAACAGGACGAATTTCCACAAAGCATCAAATCCAATCCATCATACTCATCATGCATGAGCAGCTATGTTATAACATTCATACAGAAAGAAAAAAAATTCTGCAATTGCATGAAACATTTATGGAATGTTTATCTGGAAACATAGCAGAACCTAATAGCTGGCCAAAACAGCACAGTAATGATCATTTTAGTGAAAGTAACCAAGAACCTGGCCACCTACATTCTTCCTAATGGCCTCTTCATGATCTAAAATCCCATCAGGAGTTGTAATGACAACATAACCCCACTGCACACAGAGAAAGAGAACAGCGCAATTATAACTTTACTCTGATTGTTTTTGTTCTTGAAACACAAATTACAAGTAGCAAGTGATAAAATCAGCATTCAGGGCATTCATTCAAATTAAGAATTAACGAACCTGATGTGTTGGAAGTGTCTGCAATCTGTAGGCTTCAATATCCCTTGCCTTAAGGTCCTTTCTGTGCATAAGGGCCTTGCAATCGTTAATCCTACCTAGTAGTTCAACCGATATCCTCCCCACTCTATGCGGATCATAGACTTGAAAGTCCTTGATATACCCTATAAGGAATTTCCGTAAAATTAGCTACACTAACAGTGACACTATGTAGTAGTAATTGTCAAAACACTCGAGCATTGTAGTTAGGTTTATGGCCTTTCATTTTCATCCAACTAGGCAAGAAGATATTTCACATAAAGAAAATCATACTCAGAACAATAACAGTAATCAAATCAGTAATGGAAGCCCTTCAAAGTCCAAACACATAAATCCGGCAGAAAGAGAAAGTGACTATATATATTATGGAATACTAAAACCATTTTTTTTACAAAGGGGATTCATATGATTTCATTGTTGCCCAGATTTGAAACTCTCAGGCAATTAAAATGGGCTTCGAATTTTCGAAAAAGAATCAAAATTGAAAAAGAGTGGGTAATAAATGAGTGAAAGATTCCATTACCGTGGTGTTTCATGATTTGGAGAAAGGAAGACATAACAGTGGAGATTGGCTTGAGTTCCACCATAGATTTTCCTCTCCTCTCTGCATTTACCATACTCCTCAACGCATCATTCAGTATCCTCCTCCCCATCTCTCTCAAAACCTTCTCTCTCTCTCTCTAGGGTTTTCGAAATACTCTACAGTGGATTTTAAGTTTTAATTTTAACAAACAAGGACATATTCGACATTTTCGATGTCAAATAAATAAAAAAAAGATAAATAACAAAATTCATCCTATAGGTTAAAAAAAATATAAATTTAGAATCTGAATATAAAATAAGTGATAATAATTTAATAAAAAATTAATCTTTGAATTTTATAATTTAATATTAAATTAATTGTAAAAATTTAATTTATTATTAATTAATTTTTAAATATTAAAAATATAATGGTATCATAAATTTAATTATAAGATTAATTTATTATATTTTTTATCTTTAAAAAAGAGACTAATTTGTTATTCCATATTTTTTTATGAAAGAATTTGATTATTTATCCGTGAAAAAAAATTATAAAATAGTTAAAATTCCACGGTCATATAAGGCGCAAGAAAAGAAAAGACGCTCTTGACTCTGTGTGTGTATGTTGAATGCAATTTGGAAATTCCCATGGGGATGATGGAGGATCTTCCAGCTTCGGTGTTGGCGGAAATTCTGAGTTGTTTTACGGACACGACGGATGTGGCGCGGTGCAGGGTGATTTCGAAGAGCCTAAACGCGGCGTCGTACGAGGTTCAGTGGTTGAACCTGGTGTGTTCCATGTCCCGCTACCTCAAGTCCCGTTCGCCGGAGACCAAGCACCTCGTCACCCCCTTCAAGACCGTCATTACGAACCTCGTGCGCCGCTCCGGCAACCTCGAATCCGTGTCGCTCGGCGTCGACCGCGCCATTGGCGGCGTCTCCTTCGACGACGTCGAGGACGAGGCCGACGATCTCTACCTCACCGATATGAACTTCATCAGAGACTGGCTTCCTTCTGTTTCCGACTCTCTCAAATCCTTCTCCGTCTCCGATTTCTGGGTCCAGTCTTGTTGGCGCCGATCCGAAGCTCTCTCGCTCATCTCTTCCACGTGTTAGCTTCGGAATTCTCATTTTCCTTGTATTTTTTTTTTCAATCAGAATTTGAGTTTGGCGTCTTTAATCCGTAGTTTGTGTCTTTTCCTGTATTTTAAATATTTAAAATTAGAGTTTGTAGTTTGTATTAAAGATTAGCATAGGTTTACTTTGGTTGAAGAATAGTATTGAAAGTACCTAATGGTATGTTTGGTATGGTGAATGAAAATTGAGGGAAGTAAGAAAGGATGCATTTGTTGAGGTGAAAAAAATGAGAGAAATCAAAATTTCAAAGTTGAATTCAAGAGAAAATGGAAGAAAGGAAAACTTTGAATTTTTGTTTCAAGAAGACAATTTTTCTCTCTCTTTTTCTTTTATTTTCTCTCCAATCAAGTACAAGGAAATACAGTGCTATTCTGTTTTCTTTCTTCTCTGTTTTCTTTTCTCCATACTAAACATTCCAAAAATATAGAAATTTGAATAGAAAGGAAAGAGGAAAAAAAGAAAAAGTTGAATTTTTGTTTATTTAGAAGTTAACATTTTTTTCTTTCTCACTTTCTCTTCAATCAAGCAAAATAATATGTACTGTATTCCTCTGTATTTTCTTTTCTTCCATCCAAACATACCATAAGTATATGTGTCTAACTTTTGTCATTTTGCTTTTTGTCTTCCTGGTCTCTCACGGAAATGTGTGATGTATTTTCTGCAGGTCGTAATCTTGTGAAATTGGTTGTGAGGAATGCGTGGTTATCCGTGGATGGTTTGTGTTTGATGCCAACGTTGACATATTTGACCCTTGAGTTTGTGAGACTAGATGATGAGGACTTAAGCAGGATTAATGCCTGTTTCCCTAACTTGACACAACTCAATCTTATTGGGGTTGGAGGACTAAAGGAGCCTAAGATTAATCTCTTACACCTCGCCACTTGTCAATGGTCAGTCTCAAATGCTCCACTTTCTTTGATTATATGTGCACCTTGCCTTGTTGATTTTGATCTCAGATGCATCAAACCAAGGTTGGTTGTCCTTGAAGCCCCTTCCCTGTCCAATTTTAATCTATCCCTTGAGAATACTGATGAGCTCAGGTTGAAAAATTTTGCTAATATACGATGCCTTCAGCTTAGTGTAGAATGCCTCTCGCTTGGTTTTTTGTTTAGCATGTTTCGCCATTGCAGCACGGTGAAGAGACTTACCTTGGATTTGGTGGGAAGAACAGAACAGGTTGATGTGGCAAAGTTTGGGATTGATACTTTGTTGGATTGTTTTCCGAACATAACATATCTTAATTTAGGTCCTGGAGCTTGGCGTGTGATGGAGAATTCTTTCAGCCGAGGAGGTTTGGAAGATGGGATTGGGATGAAGATGATAAAAGAACTTATTGCACATCTAGTGGTCCATGAAATGGGGGTTACCCTTGCATTTATTTCCTCTCTTTTGGATAAAAGCACCGAATTATCTGATGTTTCACTGCTCATCCACCGTGATGTTGATTCATATGTTGCTGGAAGCCTGATCTCTGCGTGCAGAAGCAAATTCCCAAGAGTTAGATTGAGATGGGGAATATGGAAAGAAGGAATCAAAGATACTTGGGTCTCTGATGGCATCTAGTTCAGAGACAAGTGGTTTATTGTATTGTAGTTTCTTGTTTATGGAAAGGGTAGTCGTTGTTGATTTGTTGTATTGTAGGTTAATGAATAGACAAGTGGTGTTAAGGACATTGGCAGATTTTAAATATTTTTTGTTGAAGCAACTCCAAGAAGGAAGAATAAACATCAGATGTTAAACTACACAAAATATTGATAAAAAGTACTTCCCAGATGTATTGACAAACTAGAGAAAGTTGGAAGAAACTAGATGAGGGGTCAGAAAAGGGAGTATGAACTATGGTTGCAATGGTATCAGGAAAAGTTTTTCCAAACTGCGTTGGCAAAGTGGATGCAGTTGCAAGAAACCAGATAATTCATCACTCATCATAAAAAGCATTATTCTTTGGATTTGTTTATGAACTGTGGGTCAGCATTACAAAATATCATGACAATAGTTAACTGTCTGGAAGAAGCCACCTTGTGGATAGTTGTTTCTTTCCTCAAATTTCTTTGTATAGATCTTTAGGTATTTTTGTTGTATTTCTTTGTATAGATCTTTGTCCTGCTCTTGTTTAAGCACATGTATATTTTTGCATTATTCATCCCTGTTGTTTCATTACTTGTATATTTGGAGATCTATGAAAAATAAGTATTTATTTTATGAAGCAGACATTTTTTTGAAAAAAAAAAAGTAAAAAATCGATCACATAATTATTGCCTCATTCATTGAACAATGAACATAATGAGTTTATAAATGACATGGGGTTGGCCCCATTACAAAAAGGTCTTCATACCAAGGTCGTTGCTGTTATTTTGCATTGAAAGGATAGAGGAATGGTTAGATTTATATAGGCTATCAGCCAAATTTTTATGGGTGAAAGGACAGTCTAATCTAAGGGCTGCAGAAGTCATGTTTTCAGTCATACCAACCTGTCGCTCTTAAGTCATTAGTCATTTAGCAGCACTCTATGTATGCTTACAGATTTGGATATTTTCCCTTAAATAGTGTAAACTTGTTTTATGTTTGCATAATCTACAAATCTAGGGAACTTGTTATTGTAGCCTACCTGCATTGTCACTATCTCACAGTCTTCCTTTTTTCTTGATAGAAGAATTCAACCCCTTATCTTAAATGCTCTTACTTTGTAGCTAAATAAATGTATGGACAATATGAAGTACTAGGAAGATATGGGATGCAAATAATTTTGTAAACATTTTTTTAGGCTCTTATTATTCTTCAAATATTTTTTAGTATTAAAGCTTCTATTAGTATAGCAGAGTTTTATTGTGTAATATTGTGTATTAGATAATCACATATCATCTCATCTTTATTTATAATGAAAAAATCAAAATCAATATTGATTACATATCAATCAATTACTGATTATTAGGTAATTACATATTAATCAAAATCATAAGTTTCTATGTAATAATAAATACAAGATAATGTAAAGATAAGTGTAATCTAACATTCCCCTTAAGCTAGAGGATATATTTCATATGAATCGAGCTTGTTACAAATGTGGTCACCGTGATAGAAACTAAAGTTGGTTCGAGCCGTGTTGTTGTGCCAGATAAACATGGCTCTGTAGCAGCCAACGAAGGTCTGCAATGACAATGGAGACCAATGTGATGTTTGTCGGAGATGTGTCACTCGTGTGTGAACCTTGCATGCCAGGGCCCTACCTAGTGTCGCATGCAACGGTGTTTTGAGTTGGTCGCACACATGGACAATGTAGCAGTCTTTGGAGATGACAACGAGTATTGTTCACCTATGGAAAAAAAGCAAAAAAGATCCACCAGGGATGCCTTGAGGTGGAGGGAGAGAAGATCAGTGTGACGTTGGTCAAAATTGCATCCTGCATTGTGTGCATGAACTTCACATGACGTGACGGTCTTCGAAAAGGTTGTTGGAAAAGCTTAAAAAGGTCTTTGAAAAGAGACAAAGCCAATGGTGTGGTCACACCGGAGGAAGTGAACCATGATGGTGCAGTCACTGGACTATTGGTTAGCCAAACAACAATGAAATAGGAATAAAACGAGGCCAAATAGTGTCACAAAGTTGCCAAACAAGTTCATCGGAGGAGAAGGAGCACGATGGGGAGGTTGCTAAAGATGGGTGTCACCAAAAACAATGTCACACATTGTTTAGTATCGAGCGTGTGAGTTGCACACGCTAGAGAGAGGCAACATGTGGGGGCACGTGCAGCAGTGAACGATGACGAGATTGGTGGCATTGGATTCGCTGGAGAGAGGTGCTTCTGATCGGAGGGCCACACCAACGTGATGGCTGCATGGTGGCAATGGAAGTGTGCTTGCAACGTGTGCATTACTGTTCATGCGAATGGAACGCTACATCGGAAAGGGAAACAAGTGAAGAAGAAAGGTCCACCAAAATGTGAAAATAAGTCACTAGAAATAGGATGATTAGCAAAGAGGTCCATCATGACAGTTGCTCCCTGATGGAGCAGGACTTTTGTTATTTCTCTATCAAGAATAACCTAAACTCTGATACCATATAACAATGTTTAAGTATGTAATATTGTGCATCTTAGATGATCACGTCTCATCTTTATTTATAATATGGAAAAGAGAATTATAAACTTCTTGTAATAATTAATACAAGATAATGCAAAGATAAATTTAATCTAACAATTAGATCCAAAAATAATATTTACCTTGACTCATTTACTAGCCATTGGAATGGTTTTTGCTGCTAAGAGAAAATTAAGTGGTCACATCTTTTGATTAAGAAATTTCTTCTTTATTCTGGAATACTTCTAGTAATTGCTTGTTTGCGACCAATAAATTCTCTTTTAAGTTTAGTGGTTGGCTCATTTGATAGACCCTAGTGTTCTATGGGTATCCTAGATATAAAGCAACGATTCCAGCTAGAGTTCCCAAAATGAACTGTTTGGACTTTGGACCAAGCTAAATAGAGATAAACTATGTAGCAACTAGCAAGTTACTGTTTTTGTTGAGTCAATTCACCCCAATGTGGGCTTTGAGTGGGGTGTGCTAATTCCGAGCCCAACTTCGCTTTTCAGAGAAATGTATAAGTTTAATAAGATTTTGTAATTATTAAAAACACTACAGACATATAAATATTCTTTCCATTAGCCATGTTCATTTGAAAATGTTAGGAACATAAAGTATCAATTTGAACAAACACTAAACTAAATATGTATTTTAGCCTAATAATTACTATATGATTATGTTTATTTACATTTAACCACATTTCAGATACAAAATTAATCACATTTATATGTAAAATAATTAATGATGTATTCGGGTGGAGCCCGATGGAAAGTTGCGAACGTACGTTTATTTATTTTGGAAAAAGAAAGAGAGATAAAAAAGCGAAGGAAGATACTTACATACAGAGACAGAGAGACAGAGTGGGTAGTAACGTCACTGGCACTGGTGGTCAAGTGGCGCAGAATATCACATTTCTTCTCGTCTCGGGAAAGACTGAAGAACAACAAGAATGGAATTACTTCCGGCTTCTGCACCTCCGATCTCGAAGAAACAAGGATTCCGATCCCTCAAGATCGTCAACGCCGACATGGACCAACTCCTCTCCGACCAACCCGTCGGCGTCGACTACGGCACACTTGACAATGGCCTTCGCTACTACGTTCGCTGCAATTCCAAACCTCGCATGCGAGCCGCTCTCGCTCTCGCCGTCAGGGCCGGGTAATAATCAATAGCCTAACCTAATTCTCCATTCCTATATTCTGAATTCTGAATCATTCAATTCAATGCTGAATCGCTGGTTGTGAATTCGGTCACGGCAGATCAGTTCTCGAAGAAGAGGATGAACGCGGAGTTGCTCACATTGTTGAGCACCTCGCTTTCAGTGCTACCAAGAAATACACCAATCACGACATCATCAAGTTCCTCGAGAGTATAGGAGCCGAATTCGGTGCTTGTCAGAACGCCGTCACCTCCGCCGACGACACCGTTTACGAGCTCCTCGTTCCAGTCGACAAGCCGGAGCTGTTGCCTCATGCCATTTCTGTTTTGGCCGAGTTCAGTTCAGAGGTATCGTGTCAACTACGCAGAATGCTCTGTTTGGATAGCTCTGTTTTATTATTCTAGTTTTTATAATTAAGATTGTTCTGCGTGTGTAGATTCGAGTCTCGAAGGATGACTTGGAGAAGGAAAGAGGAGCTGTCATGGAAGAGTACAGAGGAAGCAGAAATGCCACGGGGAGGCTGCAGGATGCTCATTGGATGTTGATGATGGAAGGTTCAAAGGTGCCTGTATCCAACACTTGCTACTTGCTATTATTAGTCAATGTTAATTAAAATGGTTAGAACATGTATTTTTGAGTTTGAGAATTCTTTTTTTTTTTTTTAATCAATTGATGTTAGTGTTTCATAAAGTTTGTAATGAATGGCAGTATGCTGAAAGGTTGCCAATTGGACTAGAGAGAGTGATTCGGACAGTTTCTTCTGAGACTGTGAAGCATTTTTACAAGAAGTGGTACCATTTATGCAATATGGCGGTTATAGCAGTTGGAGATTTTTCTGATGCACAGGTGCTTTGCTTCTTTATCTCTTCTTATGTTTGTATGGGAAATATGGCAGTTTTGTTTGGTTGTGATTGTGCTTTCTGTAATTGCTCTCCCTCTTATAATTGCAGGATGTAGTTGAGTTGATAAGGACTCATTTTGGCCAGAAAATTCCAGATCCTGATCCTCCACTTATACCAACTATCCAGGTTCCATCACATGATGAGCCACATTTTTCGTGTTTTGTTGAATCCGAAGCTGCTGGGGTAAGTAAGTAACGAATCATTAACTTTTAGTAAGTTACAGGATTTTTCTTAGTAATTTTATCTTGCTTGGAGAATAATACTTTACTTTGGGTTTTCCTAGTAACAGTCTGCAGTGATGATTAGTTATAAGATGCCAGCAGATGAGCTTAAAACAGTAAAAGACTACCGTAATTTACTTGCAGAATCCATGTTCCTCTATGCCTTAAACCAGAGGTTCTTTAAAATAGCACGTAGAAATGATCCACCCTATTTCTCCTGTTCTGCGGCTGCTGATGTTCTAGTCCGTCCGTTAAAGGCCAATATAATGACTTCATCTTGTAAAAGAAAAGGAACTGTTGAAGCGTTGGAATCGATGTTAATAGAGGTATTTTTTTGATCTTGACCTAAGTTGCATTTTCTTCATCTTTCTCTCTTTCCATTTTCTTCTTTCAGTTTCCTTCTTTTCTCCCCTTTTATTTTGATTTATGACAGTTATATTTTAGGTTGCAAGGGCAAGACTTCATGGCTTTTCAGAGCGTGAAATATCTGTAGTTCGTGCCCTATTAATGTCAGAGATTGAATCTGCTTATTTGGAGCGTGATCAAATTCAATCTACCAGCTTGAGAGATGAATATTTACAAGTATTTTTTTTTTCCATATTAAAATGGCTCATAACAAACTATGGGTGATTTTGGAGATAATGTTCTCTGTGTTCATGCAGCATTTTCTCCACAATGAACCTGTCGTTGGGATTGAGTATGAGGCTCAACTCCAAAAGACTCTTCTACCACGTGAGTTGATATATCTTCTGCTTTTTTCTTTTGATATCAAATTTCTGGATAAATCAAGTTTGGGAGGCCTTATAATTGAGCTTATATTAGTTATTTATATCCATTAGATATATCAACATTAGAGGTCTCTAAGTGTTCCGAGAAATTAAGGACATCGTGTAGCTGTGTCATAAAGACTATTGAGCCCCAACCATTTGCTGTGCTTGATGATCTGAAAAATGTTGTTAAGAAAGTCAATCTTTTTGAGGAAGAGGGTAGAATCCCTCCTTGGGACGATGAACATGTTCCAGAAGAAATTGTCACTACAAAGCCAAATATGGGGTGAGTTCAATTCAACCATGAATGTCTTTCTCTATTTTGTACATTACATTTTCATTTGCCAATATAGTTCTTTGCTCTCTGATTTCTGTCCCACCCCATATAGTCACATGTGCATATATCCTTGTAATCCTTGTTGTCAATTCACTTAATCAAGTTTCCCCTCTGCTGTTATTAAGTAGCTCCTTGGTAGCTGTTTTAGGAAGACTTTGCAACTTTATCCTATTATGAAAGAGTGGTTGGCAATGACATGTTCCTTCCTGTTCTTCCTATGAGCTAACACGTACAGTTTTAGTCGTTATCAAAAGATCTTACAAATGTGTAAAGCACTAAGCTTGAAGCCTTTGATGGTTCTTTTTATTTACTTTGTCGTTAAACCCTGTTTCATTAAAATCTTGATTTTTCCAAGTATTGATAGTCAATATCATCTGTTTAACCAGCTGGTACTCCATATGTAATGAAGGGTTTAGTATACCAGTTATTAAACTATCATATGGATCAAATTTCTATGAACTTCTGGATTGTGGCCTCTTCTGTGCAATGATTATTAGGACTAGTCTGCTC
This sequence comes from Glycine tomentella, assembly GCA_007407185.1. NCBI lineage: Eukaryota > Viridiplantae > Streptophyta > Magnoliopsida > Fabales > Fabaceae > Glycine > Glycine tomentella. The sequence continues at coordinate 552,341 of PYAF01000983.1, read as the reverse complement.
TTTTTTCCAGTTAAATTTATGTTTAGGAAATCAAATTCTAATCTCATTCTCTCCCCCGTCTTCAAATTAGGCATGTTGTGCAGGAATTGGAATATTCAAATATTGGAGCTACTGAACTGATTCTGTCAAATGGCATGCGGATCTGCTATAAGTGTACAAACTTTCTTGATGACCAGGTTCCAATCCTCCTCATAGGCATTGCTTATAAAATTTATCATGGTCATAGTTCATACATATTTCTTGAATAGATATTGACTAACTTCTGTATCAATCTGGTTACAGTATCAAATGACAACTTGCTTCAAATTTGTTAAATTATATGATGTGACCCCAACAGAGCATAATTAAGATATTGTGTTTTTTTAATCGGCAAATGTTAGTTTGTTAGAATGTTAGTTTTGTTAGCTGTAATTAAGATATTGTGTAAACCACTATTTTTGTCCCTAAAAGTATATAGCATTGTTACATTAGTATCTGAAACTTAGAAAATTTCAAATATGTCTTTGAAAGGGCAATCCGTCAATCATATTTGTCCAAAATCCAAAAGAAAAGGGAATGAAGTAATCTGAACCAAAATAAAATTAAGCCGGAGCTTCTTATGCTGCCTGTAGTGCAAGAGATTTGAGTTTCCATGTTTTTTACTAATTCAAAATTTGAATTAGCATACACATGCATTTATGATTAGGCATCAGCTGGTACTCATACTTCCATGAGTGGTGTCTCATTATTAATGGTGATGTTAGAATTTTAGCATGAATAAGTATATCCGTTCTAATCTATAGATGTGTCTTAACAGGTTATCTTCACAGGGTATTCATATGGGGGCTTATCTGAACTCCCAGAGAATGAGTACTTCTCTTGTTCAATGGGACCTACTATTGCTGGAGAAATTGGTGTGTTTGGTTATAGACCATCTGTCCTAATGGATATGCTTGCTGGCAAGAGAGCTGAAGTAGGTACTAAGATTGGTGCATATATGAGAACTTTTTATGGTGATTGTTCACCTTCAGACCTTGAAACTGCTTTACAGGTATATTTGATAAAATTAGCAAAATTTTGAGAAAACATTTTCTGTTTATGCTTTTAATTACAAAATTGACACTTGTTTTCAAATATTTGTACAGGAAACAATGAAAACAACTTTTTTTTCTGTTTCCTATACAAAGCTTTGAAAACAGTGTATCAGTTTTGTTATTAAAAGTGAATAAGAAAATTAAAACAAGAAAAAACAGAAGTAAGCAGGGCCTAATATTTCTTTTGTTTTCTATTCTGTATTCCCAACACACACACATGTCAATTCCACTATTTTATGTTATGCTTATCTTCTCTCTACCTATTCTGATGTCATTCATTTATTTCTTTATTTTCCAGCTTGTTTATCAGCTGTTTACAACAAATTTAACACCAGGTGAAGAAGATGTTAAAATAGTCATGCAAATGGCTGAAGAAGCAGTATCTGCTCAAGATAGGGATCCATATACTGCTTTTACAAACCGTGTAAAGGAGCTTAACTATGGAAACTCTTATTTCTTCCGGGTATGACTATTTTCTGACATCAATTAAATCATTGACTAAATGATCTACTTTTGACTTTCCACATATTGTCTGTTTTGCAGCCTATTAGAAAAAGTGATTTGCAAAAGGTTGATCCACGGAAAGCTTCTGAATTCTTCAGCACATGTTTCAAAGATCCATCAACTTTTACTGTTGTGATTGTTGGGAACATTGATCCCACTATTGCAATGCCCTTGATATTGCAGTACCTAGTGAGTATGAATCCATTAAACAAAAGCCAAGAGACCTTGAATTATTCTATTCTATACCTATTGATTTCTTTCCGTGCAGGGCGGAATTCCAAAACCTCCTGAACCTATTATGCATTTTAACCGCGATGAACTGAAAGGATTACCTTTCACTTTTCCAACGTCAATTCACAGGTACATCAATGCACTGTGTTCACAAACAAAAAGTGTTATGATAATTGTGTTGTACCGACAGGAAAAGATGTGAATATTTTATTGGGTTCTCAATTGAACTGTACTATGTTTTACAAAAGGAAAAAAAAAATAGACCATGCTTAGGCATCATATCTTGGAAAAGACTGTATTTTCACTTCTCTATTGCATCTTTTTGACAATCTGGATGTTACAAACATTTTTCTACATTAACAAATGTGCATGGATGCTGATACACTTTGGAAGGATTCAGTGGATGCATCTTCTAAATAAACCATATTGTGCTTGTAGAGAAGTGGTTTGGAGTCCCATGGTAGAAGCACAGTGTTTGGTGCAGATATGCTTTCCTGTGGAGCTGAAGAATGGGACCATGGTGTGTTACCCGCCCCCCCCCCCCCCCCCCCCCCCCCCCCCCCCCCCACAGTTTCTGAATTTATGAATTTTCTATAAATTAATAAGTATAACATGTATTTATTAACTCTTACAAATAACATGTATAATATGTGTTTGGTCCTGTATGGGGGTTGGGGGCTTGATTTGGCAGGTGGAAGAGATTCACTTTGTTGGGTTCTTGAGCAAGCTTCTTGAAACAAAGATAATGCAGGTTCTCCGTTTCAAGCATGGGCAGGTGTATATGCTTTACTATCTTTTTCCTTCAGTTGTCAAATATGGTATTCTACTATATCTAAGGCTTTACCTCTGTGCATCAGATATACTCTGTAGGTGTGTCAGTATTTCTTGGTGGTAATAAACCCTCAAGAATAGGTGACGTCCGTGGAGACATTAGCATAAATTTCTCTTGTGATCCAGAGATATCTTCCAAGCTGGCAAGCTTCCTTCATGTGCAAAATAAGTGAACTTTTCAATACATAACTTGGTGAAAATTACTGTCTTGTAAATCTTTTACAGGTAGATATTGCTTTGGATGAAATGTTACGCCTTCAAGAAGAAGGGCCTTCAGAACAGGATGTTTCAACCATACTTGAAATTGAGCAACGAGCTCATGAGAATGGACTGCAGGTTAGTTAGTCTCTTGAAGTTTGTCTTATTAGCATTGTAGCCTTTTACTATGGAGTCAATGGAACAAAATAGATAGACCTAGGCATATGAATTCATTCTAATAACCCCCATCTCAATTCTCATCTGTAAACAATGATAAAAGTTATAAGCTCCTGTATCTCTACATCTCTTGTATCCACAAAAGCATTCAGATTCATGGATGAAAGGGATGGAAGTAACATTACCCTCATAATTTCTTATTTTCTTATTTGCACGTCTTTTAGGAAAATTATTACTGGCTGGATAGGATTTTGCACAGCTATCAATCAAGAGTTTATTCTGGTGATGTTGGCACTTCTTTTGAGGTTAGTTACTATTACACTGTCTCTGTATTTGTACTTTCCATTTTAATAAATTGAGATGCTATCTATCATGAAGATTACTATTTGTATTTTGGTTTTCCTCAAACTATCAGAAAGGAATTAATTCTAGCTTGTAGGCTTTATGGCCAGTGTTTAGTTTGAAATGAAATTTAGAATGAATACATGTAAAAAAATCTATCTCTTTTAATTGATTTTGATTCTGACAATTGAATGTGACATTGAGATGTTGCTTGCACGGTATGATCTAAAAGTAAATAATCATTCCCACCCCCCCCCCCCCCCCCAAAAAAAAAAACCCCCTTTTCATAATCATATTACAAAATCAAAATTGTACCATGGATCCTGACATAAGCTGCGTTTTTTTAATTAACTGATGAACTGTTTGAGTGTTTGTATGTTGCATATTGTGATGATTGCTTAGTTTATGGAATCTTGTTTACTCATATAAATATGTTATTAATTGTGCAATTGTCTCTGCTGCAGATTCAAGATGAAGGGCGATCAAAAGTTAGATCATCCCTTACACCATCGACTGCACAGTTTGCACTAAAAAGAATATTGCCTTTTCCTTGCAAAAACAAGTATACTGTTGTGATTCTAATGCCCAAGGCTTCTCCTTTACAATTGCTGAAATCAGTACTCCAATCTGCTCGAACTAACTATGGCAGAGAAGCAAAGGTCAGTTATATACAAGCCTCTTGTAGGTAGATATATATATATATATATATGCCTAGATGTATAGGAAACAACCATATTAATAGATTACAGTTTTTTGTGACAGATTTTGGCAGGAGTTACTGGCCTAGCAGTTTTGGCATTCAGTTTGTGGAGACGTGCCCAAAATAATAGCAGACATTTGCTTAGCAGAGCCGCGAATTAGAAGTTTTCCGACATTTACAGTTCTTTATTTCACTAAAGACGCCAAACGTACATAACATTGTGAGAGTAGGTTTTGTAATATATTGGTTAGTGATGACTTAGGAGGCAAATTAGGTCTGTTTACGTGGCCCCGATGAAGGCTTGAAATGAAACAAATGTACATTGATTTGTGCTGCAGAGGATTGTATCATGCAGCTACTCTTGCTTTTTTGCAAAAGGAACGGGAAACTGTATGCCCTTTATTTGGCCAGTTCCATTTTTCATCGCTTTTTACCTTTTAGGAGCAGAATAAGAGGGTTGGTTATTCAAGGCACAGTGATTCAAGTGTGGGAAAAGAGCAGAAATTTATGTTAACTTTTAGGAGAGTATTCTCTTGGTTTAGATTTTGATAGAATTAATTATATAAAAAAATTGATGTTTTAAATTCGTTTTGAAATTTTTTTGGTTTAAATATCATTTTTTCAAAACGAATTTAAAACAGCCAATTCAAAATAATATTTTGTCAAAATGTTATTGGATATCAATTTTTTCTTTTCAACTAATAATTTAAGTTAAAAAAATGTAAATATACTTATAAAATTAGGCAGTGTTTAGAATATTTTTTTTTACAGTTTTTGTAAAAGTAGAAATTATTCCAATTAACTTTTATAAAAGATTAATTTTGAATAACTTTTTTATTAAACAATAGTTTTATTTTTCAGGGTTCAAATAAATTGTAAAATATTCCTGACAATTTTAAGTTACTAAAATTTCTTCCACAATATTTATATTTTGTGAATATTTTCTAAAAAAAAGATTGTAGCATGGTTATAACTAGGGTTGAGCAAAAAACATTGGTCCGTCCGAAACCTACCTACCCATGCCCAATCCGAGAGTAGCGGGCGATTTAAAACGGGTAGACGAGATTGTCGGGTTAATATATTTGGATTAAAACGGGTTTACACGGTTGGTCTCAGTTCAAGATTCTTGTCAACCGTAATACCCGAACCCAACCAATTACATCAGTTAAACATTAAAAAAAAAAAAAAAAAACTTTCCTATATAAGCTACTCTAGTTATTTTGACTTTCACTCTACCCTAACCCTGGTGTCGTTTACCCTTGCAACATGCTTGTTTTTATTATAAATATTTTACTAATTGTTCTTATTCTTTTTGGTTTAGGAGAACGAATCATAATTGTGAGGAGAATGAGCTGAAATTTTTTGTGGACTCTTGCAATTATTTTCTTTACCCTTTTCTCTCTTCTATTTGTCCATCTCAACCCAATTGTCGCTTACCCTCTCTTTGCTCTTTCTCCATCTCAACATCATCTTCATATCTTTCTCCTGGGTGTTCAGGTTGGGAATGAGATCGGGATCGTTATGGTGTTGGGCGTTTTTGATGTGGTTTTCGATGTGCTTTATGCAGCATATTTGGTTGTCACTTAAGTGAACATTCTTCCTATCCATGTAGATTATTGTATAGTTTTTACATTTACTATTTATGGTTCTAATGATATGGGATTATTTTCAGTTATAATAGGTTTCTTGATTGTGTGCTGCTAATAATTTGTGGCTTTCGTTACTGCTTATACAATATGCTTGTTTTTATTATAAATATTTCACTAATTGTTCTTTTTTTTTTTTTTGTTTAGGAGAACGAATCGTAGCTGTGAGGAGAATGAACTGAAATTTATTTGTGGACTCTTGCAATTATTTCCTTTAAATTGTCAATTTTGTAATAATTTTGATTTATTTTTCTGCAATTTTGCAGTATTTGTAGCTTTACTCCTAATTCATTATGATAAAATGTTTGAATGGCTCAATTCAAGAATCACAGTATACTTAATGAGTAAAAATAGAAAGAATCTTTTTTGCTAAGGTTCAAATAATAATTGTGGCCCAAAATTACAATAAATTTTAATTATGGAATCTGACAATAATGCCTAAAACATGTTGATGGGCTAATGAAATTAAAATTTTAAACCGTCAATTGCAAGACCAATAAAGGTCTATTTCATGTTAGAAAAACTGATTAAAACTATTTTGTTAAATAAAAAAACTAACATGGACCAAGATAGGTCCAAACCTGAATTAACCTACCCGGTCTTATCCGTCTAACCTGAACCCACATCAACTTGATGATAAATCGGTTGGATATGGACCTCATAATTGAGAATTCGATTCATGGGAGATTGTGCCTTTTGGTCCAAATTTGACCTATTGAGCTGAATGTTCAGGTCTAGTTATAACAACCAAAGTTAATGGATTTACCAAGAAAGTCTAGTTGAATTAGTAACCGGCTGAGCCGTTAACGTAGCTAACTTAGTGATAAATCCCTACGTCATAATCCAAATTTAATCCCTACGAATCAAAGAAGTTGTTGAGTTAAAAAAATTAAGGATCAAAAGGCGTGAAATTTGTTCATTCAAGAACTAAAAATGTCAGAATGGTGAGTTCGATTTTTAGTGAAAATAATTTTTTGTTAAATTTTACTTATTTTTTAACCTTTGTCCTAATGAATAGGAAGGTTAAGACAAAAAAATTAATAATTTTTTAATAAAATAGGCTAAAATATAGGAATAATTTCTTAACTTGTTTTTTTTGTTCTAATTTGATTATCTAATTTTTAAAATGGTCTCTTTACTTATTTAACTAATGACAAGTTAGTCATTTCAACAAATTTATCATTTTTGATTTTTTAACACAATTTTAAACATTTTTTTTTATTAAGATGTGAAATTTGTCTCATTAAATTCATCTACATAAAAAACTATGAAAATTAACTAATGGACAAATAAAAAAGAAACATAAAGAAGGTGGAAATGCAACTACATAAAAAAAAAGTCTTATAATCAACCCAGAACATAAAAATCTAATGTCACATTATTTTCTTATTATTCATAAGACTTAACGGATTTTTCAACATTAATTGAATTCTATATTTTTCATGTAGGTAAATATAATGAAACAAATTTGGTGTCTTGAATCCATAAAAAAAGTTAAAGATGGTGTTCAAGAATTGAAAGTAGTCAATTTTCAAAATAACTAACTTATCATGAATAAAATAAATGGATTATTTTAAAACTTTTAAAAATTAGAATGTCAATTTAAAAAAATAAGTTAAGGGAGTATTCCTGCATTTTAGTCTTTAAAATAAATATAAAATTAAAACATGATATATTGTATAATTTTAAGAAATCAAAGAATTAGACATCCAATTACCATAATAATAATAATAAATATTTACATTAGATTCTCAAGAAAAAAGTCTAGATGCCGAGGCCCGTAGATTGCACCCATTAGGCCCATTAGGGTTTTATATATGTGAAAACCCCTCTCTTGGGTTGCCTTAGTGCCTCCGTCTCTTCCTCCTCTCGCCGCATCGCTGCGTTTTCCGAATCGAAAGGTATAATCTCTGCTCCAAGGGAAACTCTTTGTGTTTATGTTTCATTCAAAACAAACCGAATCTGAGTATTTTTTTTATGTTCACAGGTGAGTAAGTAACAATGGTGGAGAAAGCCAAGGGCAGGAAAGAGGAAGTCGTCACTCGAGAGTACACCATCAACCTCCACAAACGCTTGCATGGCTGGTAATTATCCTCAACCTTTCTTTCAAACCTATTTAGGGTTTTTGGAATTATTCTCACTCTTAACTCTTAATTCATATGTTATATCTGTAATTTTATTATTGTGAGATGTCTTACTGGATTTTGTTTCTAATATGCATAAACACACAGCACATTCAAGAAGAAGGCTCCTAAAGCAATTAAGGAGATAAGGAAGTTTGCTCAGAAAGCGATGGGAACGAATGATGTGAGAGTAGATGTGAAGCTGAACAAGGCTGTGTGGAGCCAGGGGATTCGGAGCGTCCCGAGGAGGATTAGGGTTCGCATTGCCCGCAAGAGGAACGACGATGAGGATGCAAAGGAAGAGCTATATTCCCTTGTTACTGTCGTCGAAATCCCCAAGGATGAGCTCAAAGGTTTGGGAACCAAGGTTATTGATGATGAAGATTGATTGTGTATTGCTTATGTATCTGTTTTATTTTATAGTTGATGCGGATTTGCGAATATCTTTTATTTTGTTGAGAGATTGGTGATATTTTAGTTTGATAATATCGATTGCCTTCCTCTGTTTTGATTCTTTTAGAAAAATTAAACAGCATCAATGCATTTGAGTTTAGACACTCTTTTTTCCTTGTGTTTTGTTTTGTTGTTGCTGGGGGTGATGAGGAAAATAATTTATTCTTAAAAGAACATGATATAACTAAATTTGGAAAGGGAATAGCTTGAGTCTTTGAGGTACTGCTACTTGAAACCGCAGGAATGAATTTATAATGAACAAAATTTTATCTTAGGATACCAAACATTTGTCCATTGTTATAGGCCTGTTGAATGTTATGAATGTTATCATTTGATTTTAACAGTAGTGAAGCTATGCTTTTGGGTGTTGAACTCTGCTCTGTTGGTAGAGGCAGCAGTACTTTCGATCCAATCATGAATTTTGAATTTTTAGAGTTTCTTTAGTATTCCTTGCAACTTGGTCAAGGATTAGTATTACAGCCGTGGCATTGATGTTGATGAATGCCAAGACAGCTGCAACTTGTTTCTAAATATGCCTGCAAATTAAGTTGCCTTTATCTCCTCAAATCAGAGAGCAAAATCCACCCCCTAAAATGTATGGACATTGTGCTTTGTGTATTTAAGCTAATGCAGTAGTATCTTTGTTGATTAACCTCATGACAATCGTGTACACGTACGCTGATTCATTGCGATTGTTAGGTTCAGCTTATACATCCACGTAAGACAGGTTATGCAGAACAGGGAAAATACCATCTCAGTATGAGATGAGTCTGACAAAAAACCTGGCTTGATTTTCTTTTATCTCCTTTTTTTTCCTCTTACACTATGGTTAAGATGAGAGGAAAGGGGGTCCAGAAAATACGAATATTGACATTTTTTGTTTAATTAAGAGAATAAAAAATACTTTAAAAAAGATTATTTTTATTAAAAATTTCATTTTGATTTTAATTTATCGTATTCTTTTAGAAAAGATTTCTCTCGTATTTCGTCTTTCTTTAAAACAAGGAGGGTAAATTATTATAATTAACGATTAAAATAGCTTCACATAGATTTGTTACCTATTCATACGAAAACCTTTGTAACATGTTAGTGTTTTTTAAGATTAAAATTTGTAGAATAAATTATGAAGTTAGTAAATTTTATTACATTCTACTCTGCAAGGTTATTTTTTTCTTCTGACCAAGTTGTACTGAGTCTGATATATTAATGTTATGGTTCAACTATTGTAATTAATGTATCTTTTATTATTATATAAAGCGCACTCAGACTGCAGGTAAAATCACTCCAATCGATAATTAATTAGGTTCAAAGAATTATAATTAAATTTAAAATATGATTCTGTAACTTAATTTTAGTTTTAATTAGATCTAACTTTGGGATGGAGGTACTGATATGTGCAGTACTGGTTTTTGTGTACATATTGTCATTGGGGTTGTCATTTCTTATGGCCATTCTCATCTCAAGTTTAATGAAATTTTTGCCTTTAAAAAAAAATAGTTCTAATTTTGACATAACTTGTTATTGGTAGAACTCTAAAGTTTGTGTGAAAAATTAAATAACTTAGTTAAAATTACAATCATTAAATATTTAATTACAAAATTTAAGGGATTTTTCTTTAAAAAAGTTCACATGATCTTTAATTAGGAAAGGAAGAAAATTACATAAGAATTATAATTTATATTTAAATATGCAACTGAAGTTACTAATCTAACGATTTTTTTTTCTCTTAATACGTGATATGTGTGAGTGTGAGAGACAAACATACGTATAGTTATCATTTTACGAATGTAAAAACTAAAAATTGGCAAATAAAAAAAACTATAAACTATTAGAGATCATATAATAATTACTTAAAAGTCACTAACATTCTCGTAAGAGTTTAATTTTATACCACCAAACAGGGGATTAATTGACACTGAATTTGTTTTAACTTAATAAGTGATTTTTTACTTTGAATCTCTAGTAAAAAGAATTTAATTTTTATGTATTGTTAGTGTAAAAAAAAATTGATGATATAATTTATAAAATAGTTATTATAAAAGTTAATAAAATTATTGCTATTATTATTATTATATATATGAATTTTGGATAAGATGAAATTTGAAAGTATTAAAAACCTTTACACTAAGATTATTTACTCGTATTAATTATTTAAACAAGTTAGATATATCAAAAATAAAAATAAAAAATTTTTGGTAATGGATGAAGATGTAAGTGAAAGATGGTTAAACTACTTTAACAATCTTTTTAATGGGAATTGTGACAAGAGTGGGGTGGAATTGGAGGACATTTATGATGATCTGAATAGAAGATTTGTACGCAGAATTAATGGCTTTAAGGAGGATGAAGAATAAGAAAGTGTTGGGATCTAATGATGTCCCTATTGAAGTGTGGAGGGGCTTGGAAAATGTGGCAATAAAATGGTTGACCAATCTTTTTAATAGGATTCTTCAAACAAACAAGATGTCTGATGCTTGTAGGAAAAATATGCTTGTGTCTATTTACAAAAACAAGGGAGATATCCAAAATTGTTCAAACTATAGAGGCATCAAGCTCATGAGCCATACTATGAAGTTGTAAGAGAGAGTTATCGAACATCGCCTAAGGAGGGAGACCAAGGTTTCAGTAAATCAATTTGAATTTATGCCAGGAAGATGTATCATGGAAGTTATTTTCTTGATGAGACAATTAATGAAAAGATATAGGGAAAGAAAGAAAGACTTATAAACGGTGTTCATAGATCTTGAGAAAACATATGATAGAGTCCCAAGAGAAGTCTTATGGTGGACTCTTGAGAAGAAAAATGTAGTATTAAAGTATGTTAATGCAATCAAAGATATGTATGATGGGGCTACCACATGTGTAAAAGCTTGTAATGGAACATCAAGGTATTTTCCTATCACGGTAGGTGCCCACCAAGGTTCAGCTTTTAATCCTTATCTTTTTGCCTTAGTGATGGATGAACCAACAAAAGATATTTAAGAAGAAGTGTCGTGGTGTATGCTTTTTGCAGATGATATCGTTCTTATTTATGAGACTATAGATGACGTTAATAGGAAATTGGAATTGTGGAGAAGCACTTTGGATTCTAAAGGATTCAAGGTAAGCAAGAGCAAGACGGAGTATATGAAATGTGAGTTTTCGAGGGTTAAAGACGGTGATCAAGACATAGTGCATTTACTTGGACAAGAGGTACCCAAGATAGATATTTTTAGATACTTGATTAATGTTGCAAAAAGGTGGTGAAATCGATGAGAATGTAAGTCATAGAATTAAAGCAGAGTGGATGAAATGGCAGAGTGCATCGAGATTTTTGTGTGATCGCAAGATTCCTTTAAGCTAAAAGGAAAATTTTATAGAACAACTGTTAGACCGGCAATGCTATATGGAGCGGAATGCTAGTCAGCACATAGGCAACATGAGCATAAAATAGGGGTAGTAGAAATGAGAATGTTAAGTTGGATGTGTGGATATACGAAAATGGATAAGATAAGAAATGAGAATATTCGACGAAAGGTATCAGTGATACCGGTATGTGAAAAGATGAGGGAGCATAGATTGAGATGGTTTGGACATGTCTGTTATGAGACGGCCACTGAATGCTCCTGTAAGAACAAGAGTTTGTTACCAAAAGCTAGATACAAAGAGAGGTAGAGGTTGACCGAAATTTACCTGGGGAAAGGTAGTTAAACAAGACCTAATGGAGTGGGATATAGATTGGCGGACGATATGTCTTAGGATGAAGTGGAGAAAAGCTATAAGTTTGGTGGAGGGTTAAACCCATTAGTAATTCTATGTTTCAGTCGTTCCCTTGTTTAGTTCTTTTCCTCTTCTTTTCTCCTTTCATCATTCTTTTTATCTTTGTTTCTTTCTTTTGTCCTATTTTTCGATTTATCATTGGGTTCATCTACCACCGACTACAATTAACTTGGGTTAAAGGTGTTGTTGATGTTGAATAATAATTTTGTTGTTTTTTATTTCTCATGATAATTAAGTATTTTAAGTTAACTCTATATATTATCAAATATGAGTATTATTTTTTTAATTTAAAGAAAATTAACAGTAAAATTAATTGAATAATAATAAGATTTAATACTTGTGTCATTTTTTTACTTTAGTTTTTATACTTAATAATTCCATGTTTTAGATTTTATAGGAGCAATTTTTATATATTTCAGTTCTATTATTAGTTTATGGGTGATGTAAAACCTCCATAAAATAAAAGCATAAGGTAAAAATGTAACAATTTAGGATTTTTAGTACAGAGATTTAAATGAAAAGTGAGTAGGTATAGGAGCAAGTGATCAACTCAACCTAATAGCAATAAAAAAAAAACGTCTTTTTTTTTTTTTAATAAAGAAAGTAAAAAATTTAGGAGCAGGAGAATTGTTCAATAACAAGATTTTCCGAGAAACGTTTGAAATCGGCGCAGAGAAAGGAATCGGAAAAATAGAGCAATGAAGAAGCTGTCAAGGAAGTTGCGCAATGAAGAAGACGAAAACTTGTCTCTTCGGGTTCACGATAGAGACTCTCGTCCCTTGGACCCTCAAGGTACAATCGATCTTCCTCAACTATTTTCGATTACACAATATTAAAAGTTTTCATTTTGTTTCATAAATTCGAATTGGGTCATCTAATTAATGAAGATTCAGATTCTGATGCACAGAGCAAGAAGAGCTGGTTCGTTCTCTAGAAAGGAGTCAAGCTCAGCAGAGTCGCTTATGGAGGGTACATACACAACACAACACAATTCTATTAATTTGATTGAAATCTATAACATTGATATTGGACTCATCATGTTAACACCTTAATTTTTTGTTGTTGTTATTGTTGTTAAATAGAGGGTATTTGCTGCTCTATTCTTCTGTTACATCGTGTTTCTTTTGTACTTCATCGTCGATCGGGCTTCATCTCCATGGGAACTGGTATGTTTCAAATTATATAGAAGAAGCCTTATTTATCTTGTAACAAATGGTCTCTCTACTCTACTCTAGCTTGCAGAGGTTCCGTTGGGATGTTATTTGGCGATCATTTGGTCCTCTCGGGTAGGCCATACCTCACATCTGCTTTTTTTGTTTTGTTTTATTTTGAGTCTTAACTAAATAAGTGCATGGTTTTGTTACTATGCTACAGTGCATCTGCAATCTGTCTCTATGTGGATCATTTACTGACTGAGCCATCAGAAGAGGTAAGAAAACTTCGTGGATACATGTATACCTCCAAGCAAGCTAGAAAGATGTTATGCCTAAGTGATGGAGGAATGTACATGAGAAGCATTTTGGAGCATAATGACCAGATAAATTGTAAACTATTTTCCGTCTATCATATGGATTGAGCCTAATATCCTTGTCAGCCAACAGCACAAAACAGAGATGATTTCTTTTGTGGATTCAGTTATTCTTTTTTCGTATTTCCTTTGGTTGGATAAAAGCAGTGGAAGATAGGAAAGTCACTAGATTAGAGACCAGCTACTAGGTGACGTTTGGAGGTAATAGCATTTGTTTTTGTGAGAATAAGTTAGTAACAGTTTTAGATCCTGTGTATGAGAATAGTTTAGCATTCACTGGTTAGCGAGTAAATCACTTATCTATCAATGTTTTAATGAACAGTAGCATTTGCTTTTGGAAAATTTGCGTTGAGACGTGTATTATTTTTCTACCACTTGAGGGTATTCATATTTCATATCACTTGGTATTCATTCCAAACCACTTGGAGGAAGGATAGAATTCCCTAAATCTTTGTGAATTGTGATGAAGAAAAATCTTCTAGGAGATTTGAAAGAACAAAACTTAAGGGCTATTCAAGCATTAGTGAGTTTGACTATTTTTAATAAACTTAAAACATTTGTTTCACCAAAATATATAATTAACTTGCAAATTTGTTTTACCAAAATAAGTATTTGGTAAGCAAATGTACTTTACTAATTTGTAAAACATTTTTTCAGATATTATTTAAAATAACATGGTTTTGTATCTTTTTTCATTTTTAAGCATCATCAAATTTTAGAAAAATTCTCCCTTTATATTATTTTTTAGATTTCTATAAATATATTATTTACTTTAATTTCAATAAAATATTTATCTTTGAATAAATAAAATTATGTGAATGCAAAATTACAGTGGAAAATGATTTTTTCTTTCTAAGATTATAAAGTGAGACTAGTTTTAACAGAATATTTTTGTGATACACGGTGTGAAATTCGATATTTTAATGTTCAAATTACAAAGGTGTATTTAGATGACGAATAAGGATAATTTGCATACTAACAATGAACGAAGTTCTGTAAAATGCATAATCCAGGTTGACATAGCCTGTGTTTGTTTGCTGGATCGATTCGTGCATCCAATTAGGGAAAATGCAGAAGCACCTCGATTCAATTTTGTCAAACGTAGAACATATCCATAATCAATAATGAATAGAATATGTGATGAGTAAATAGAATATCGAATGCATGTCCTTTGCAGAAAAGAGTTTGTAAACTAATGAAAACAAGCAGCATAAAAGTGGGGAATAAAAAAATGAAATAACATTTCAAAACCCAGCATCCTTTCAAAACAAATTAGTTCGGCAAAGAGGAATCCCCAATACGACTACTATTGGTGTTGCCACCACAAAAAATAATAATTAAAAATGCTATTTTTAAATACTAAATTTCCATTATCAACTTAATTACTTGCTGCAAGAGAATCGTAAAAACCAGTTGTAATCATAGATCTGCTCTGCCAGGATATCGTGGGAAGGGAATCACATCTCTAATATTCTCCAGGCCGGTAGCAAAGAGAATCATCCTTTCAAAGCCAAGCCCAAACCCGGCATGTTTTACTGTTCCATACCGCCTCAGATCAAGGTACCACTCATATGGCTCAATAGGCAAACCCATCTCCTTTATTCTGCAATTTAAATACAATATAAACATGGAAAACAATAAAAGTCAAATAACTTCCAAGGGCATCACTTTAAAATAAAGGAGACAAAGTAAACAGATATATGAACCTTGTCTGAATGACATCATAACGCTCTTCCCTTTGGCTTCCACCAATTAGCTCTCCAACCTGAAATTACATTTACATGCTTCTATCATGCCATGCATCATAAACATGTTGAAAATAAAATATACAGGACACATACCTTGGGTACAAGCACATCCATAGCAGCCACTGTCTTTAAGTCATCATTGAGCCGCATGTAGAATGCTTTGATATCTTTTGGATAGTTGTATACAATGACGGGCTTCTGAAACTTCACCTCTGTTAGGTATCTGCATAACATCATACCCCCAGGATATCACACAACACAAATTGATAAGAACAAGAACTAGACAAAGCAAATTTAAATTAAACGTACCTTTCATGCTCAGATGCTAAATCAATACCCCATTTCACTTCATTTTCAAATTTCTTACCATTCTTCACAGCATCTTCTAGTAATTCCACTGCTTCTGTATATGTAACTCGAATAAAGGGTGTGGAAGCAACCAATTTCAAACGGTCAATGCACCCTTTGTCAAACTTATCAGCCATAAACTCCATATCCTCAAGACAGTTGTCAAGTAACCACTGACACATAAATTTCACATATGCCTCGGCACAGTTCATATCATCCTACGCAAAAAAAATACA
Organism: Glycine tomentella; assembly: GCA_007407185.1. Classification (NCBI taxonomy): domain Eukaryota; kingdom Viridiplantae; phylum Streptophyta; class Magnoliopsida; order Fabales; family Fabaceae; genus Glycine; species Glycine tomentella. The sequence goes on along the minus strand of PYAF01000983.1, from coordinate 536,444 downwards.
AAACCATGAACTTTAACTCCACCACAACAAAAGCAAGAGCACCAAACGTAATGTTTGTATCAATATTACTAGAAATATAACAAGTTCATTGCCCTAACTAGAAAAATATAATATTTGTATCAATATTCAGCTGATAAGCATGCCACTACCAAATACCAACAACAAATATCACTTAAATATAATATAATCATGATTGCGCTTGAGTATGAGTTTAAGCTTCATATACCTTCAATTCTGCAAATGCAATCTCAGGTTCTACCATCCAAAACTCAGCCAAATGCCTGGAAGTGTGAGAATTCTCTGCACGAAATGTTGGTCCAAAGGTATACACACTACTGAGAGCACATACATAAGACTCAACTTGAAGCTGACCCGAAACCGTCAAAAATGCTTGACGTGCAAAGAAATCTTTCCCATAATCCACCTTTCCATCATCCTTCTTAGGAATCCCAGGCTTAAGCTTAGACCTCTCCTCCACCTTAGCAAAACTCTCCTTTGCCTTCTTAAGCTGATCCACAGCAGCACCGATCTCCTGCTTACTCGCCTTGGCAGCTTTCAACTGAGACACAACCTCCCCTTTCTCCTGAACAACAAACCTAGCCACTTCCACATCCTCCTCCGATGGAGGTGGATTCTGCAAGAACTCCTTCTCCAATCTCTCAGCCTCACTCAGCAAAGTTGTCACCTGAAACATCTCACCCGCACCCTCACAATCACTCGTGGTAACAATGGGCGTGTGCACGTAAAGAAACCCTTCCTTGTTGAAAAATGTGTGTGTAGCATACGCAAGAGCATTTCTAATTCTAGCCACAGCAGATATCTGAAATCACAAACAACATAATTCTAATGAATCGAATTTCATTATAATAACTTAAAGCTTTTAAATTGTCAATCAATCAGCAATCGTGTTAGGTGTAACAAACTAATAGTGTTGTGTTTGGTGGTAAAAAAAAAGCATGGTGAATTTCTCAGAATAGAAAGCGATGCAACGAAAGCACGATAATGAACGCAATTTAAAACCTTGATAACAGAAAAGGAAAGTACCGTGTTGGTTCTGGAACGAAGGTGAACGAAATCTCTGAGGAACTCGAGAGTGAGTCTCATTTTTGGCAGAGGATACTTGGCGGGATCGACGGGGCCGACGTGGAGGACCTTATCGGCGCGGAGTTCGATCTTTTGTTTGGTGCCGGAGGGAGGGAGCTTCAGGTGGCCGTCGACGACGACGCATGTTCCGGTGGGAACGAGTTGGCCAAGTTCGCCGAGCGCGGCTTCGACGATGACCTGGAGGTTGCCGGCGCAGCTTCCGTCGTTGATTTCCAGGAAAGCGAAAGCGTCCTTGTCGGCTTTGCGTCCCGTCTTCACCCAGCCGCCGACACGCGCCTTGCTGCCGGCGAGGCCCGAGCCGCCGTCGGGGCGGGAGATGATGGATCGAATGGGGACGCGGTCGGAGAAATTGGCTTTGGGAACCTCGTCGAGGGTGGTGGCAGCGAGTTTGTCCGTCGGCGGAGAAGATGCGTCTGCCATTGCTGTTGACGACGACGGAGGCGGCGGGAAGCAATGCCGCGCGAGGAAGTGCTACTGCAAATACAAAGTAAACCCTAAATTAGAGTGTGAAATTCTTCTGATGCGTTGTCAAATGTCAACTGCTATTACTACCTTTTTATTATTTTGGCTGGTTATATTAATTGGACAGTTTTAAGATTCACTAACACACGTGAAGAGAGGATGTCAAGCGTTTTATCAAACCCAACCTCAAGATTTCATTTTTATACACCTTATTGCTGGGGGGCAAAAGCAAATATTTAATCAGGCTTTTTTTACTTTTTATATAGAAATAGAGCATGTTTTACGACTCAAATAACACTTTTCATTGGCACAAGATTCTTACCAATACTCTCTCAATAAAAAAAATGCTTACCAATATTATTCTTTTAAGATAAAAGATTCTTACCCATTGAATCAAGTATTGTTGGTCTATTTTTGAACCCAGTTTGAGTCGGTAGGTCGGATCAATTGAATTGGGATGTGGTGATCTAATTGGGTCAGTTCTACTATTAGACTAATTATGTAGTTAACTCAAGATGACTCGGTTAAATCCAACTAGGTAGGTTATCGAATCCTGATTGGATCGGTCTAATCCAGTCGGTTTTATAATTTTAAAAAAAAATGCATTTTTTTATTAAAAAATTGGATTTTTTTTTCTTAATTTTGAATTTTGGATTATTATCAATTTTTATTTTGGGTTTTGGAGTATGGAAAGACTTTTCTTACTCAAATAATGTTAGTTTTATACTAAAATATAATATATATACATATATAATTTTGAATTTTTAATACATACTAGGTAAAATCGGGCTAATTACTGACCCACTAGTTGAACCACTAATCCACTGACCTACTACCTCAACCGAGTCAATGGTTTTGAACCGGGTTTCACAACTAAGGTCGACCTTAATCATAGAATAACATATACAATTTTTATTTTGTATAACGTTGCACTAATTAAGGTTTCTTATTACTCATTTTAAATTAATTTTGACTAGCATATTCATTAGTTTTATTTTAGAGTAAATTATACTTGCACCCTCAATGTTTTTCTCAAATTGCATCTGATACCCCTATCTTTTTATATGTTACTTTTATCCCCTTTTGTTAACATCCTTAACTAACGTTAATTCAATATAGACGAAATTATTTGTTAGAGTAAATTATACTCGCACCCCTATGTTTTTCTCAAATTACATTCGATACTCCTCCCTTGAATCTGAGTTTGACAGACGCGCCAAGGTTGTTGATGTCACTCACCTCGATGGCGCTAGTGTCCAAGGAACCTGACGCAGCGGTGATGGTGGTCGAAGCTACGACGGGGAACGAGGAGGTAGTTAAGGTGGATATGGCGGTGGCGACGGTGGTAGCGGTGACTATATGGTGGTGGTTGCTCCAACGAGAGTGGGTGCACCCAGATGTTGTGTTGGTGGGCAAGGACGATTATGAGGATAAAGAGATTATCTCGTGAGAGAGGGAGGAAGAGGAGAAGGAGGTGATGGTGGTAAGTGAAAAGGGGTTGTTGAAGAAGATGCGAGTTTGTAAAACTCAATGTATGATTTTGAGGAAGAAGATGAAGGTATTTTAGACATAAATTTTCATTAAAAGTCATGTGATTAGCATGTGTCTATTTTATGTTAAATTATTAAACGATGTTTATGATGAAGAGGTCTAAGTGTAACGTGAGCTAAACAATAATTAAAAAGTTTTTGGTAGGATGAAAAAAAGGAAAGGAATCATGTGTAATTTGGAAAAAACACAAGAGGTGAAGTGTAATTTACTATTTATTTTATTGATTATTAATCTTTGTCATATAACTTAACTGACCTTCAGTTGATTTGTCACTTTAAACTCGAACCAATCAACAACTTGTTGGTGAAAATAATTGTTTATATAAGTAATTTTTTCAAAATTTTAAGCAACCTTAAATCACATGTGACACACCAAAATAATATTTTTATTGCATAAATACATTTGTGTCCTTACAATTTAACATTTTTTTTCAATTTCATTCCTGTATATTTTTTTTTCATTCTAGTCCTTGCAAAATGTGTTTGTTTTAGTCCTTGCGTTGAACAGTGGAAAAATGCAGTGAATAATGAAAAAAACGCTATCTAAAGTACTTTAAGGACGAAAAATAAAACAAAAATATTTTACAAAGATTAAAACGAAAAAAATTACAATGACAAAAATAAAAAAGATGTTAAAATACAATAACCAGAATTATATTTAAGTCTTTTTTTAATAAACAACACAACTAAACAACTTTGATTGTAGATGCTCTAATAGTGTATAAAAAATACTACAAGTCACTAAAAAATTTATTAACCAAACACTACTTACTTATATGGCCAAGCTAAGGAAGTTAATAGGGTAGGACATGCAAATTCAGGGGGTATAATGGAATGAGATTTTGAAATATTATTTTAGCATGAAAAAGTCTTATAAAATTTAAAGATTAGATAGAAATATTATGACTTATCATATTTTTCTACAAGACTTTTATGATAGTATAGATTTTAATGAATTTATATTATAAGAATTTTAAAAATTTAAAAGAACTTTATAGATTTATAAGATTTGAAAGGATTATGTAAATTTTAAGAAATACATCCATAATTACAAGAGTTAGTGAAAATAACAATAAAAAATTATGAGATTTGTATAGAAAAAAGTAAAACCAATATAATTTTTTAAATCTCTTAATTGTAAGCATTAATGTATAACTTCATGTTCAATAATAATCACATCAAATTTCATGAACAAGAGTTTGATAATTCATGAGTTTCACATAAGCATACATTTTTAATGATAGAATGTTTTCTTAGAGTTTTTACCTTTCAATTTTTGTATCTTCTTTGATAGGGATGAGATACAATTCTCATGGGTAGACAATGAATGTATTCAGTTTTATAGATTCCTATTTATAAGAAAGCTAAATTATTATGTTTAACATAACTGCATCTTCAACAATTATTCTTTTAATACATTTAAGATAACTACTTTATCAACAATAATCCTTTTAATATGTTTAATATAACTACTTTATTAACAATTATCCTTTTAATAATTTTCCTTTGTAACCAATAATCCTTATGTCATTTATTCATTAAATCAATAACATTTATTTAAATGAGCCACAATGATAAATCTTACATTACTAGCTATATTGATTCTAGCTTTATGTCTTTCTATACCAATATTTGGTGCAATAACATATATTCAATCTTACTTTTGGATGTGAACAATATATTTTAAATTATACATTGGTTTTCTGATTTTTTTAATTATTACAATTATTTCATGATAAATATAATGATATGTTTAAATGAGGTGCAATAATAAATATATAATAGAAGGGAGTAGTGAGGGTGAAAAATTGGTAGGAGGATTAATAAATTATGTGGATGACGAAATTAAGAGCGATAATGACAAAAATATTAAGTTGGATAGGTAATGGACATAGTCAACATAAGGGAAACATGTTTAATTTTAGCACATAAGACAAATATTGATTTAATTTAGAAAATAAAGAAAAAAATGCAAAAGGGATGAGTATATCTGACATATTTTTATTTCAAAATAATAGAAAAAATATATATGACACACTTGTTTTGAAGAATATTAAAAAAATGTAGGAGTATGTCTAATGATAAAAAATAAAGTCTAGTAAGCAATAGAAAAAAAATAAAAAAAGTCTAACAAAATATCACAAGTTTAACAAAGGGTTTGGTTGAGATTATTTAATAGATTTTTATATTAAAAAGTTTGATAAAATCTATGTAAATCCTTTTTAAAAATAATTCATTAAAATTTATATTTTTTTAATACCAAAAACACTTTTTATTTAAATATTACCAGCTTTTGTTGTCTTTCTTCATTTTTTTAAGTTTTAATTGATATCATAAAATTTATTTCTATTATTTAAAAATTTTATTTGAGTATGACAAGATTTTTTTATAAGAAGAAAGTATTTTAAAATTATTTAAAATTTTTATTCAATACACCCGGTTGCTAGCCTCTATTTGTCCCATGTCACACGAGTACCCATTAATCGGATATCTACAAATTATTTCAATATTTACAATTATCTACAGGTATTCGAGAATTTTTACTAAAAAATAAAAAATATCATAAAAATAATTTATAAATACTTAACTATCAATTTTTGTAGAAAATCTTTTAAAATAGCTTTAATGTTAAAATCGAAATTATTCAAATATATATCTACATAATTACTTTACACAATCATTCTTATCCAATTAGTTATTTAGAAACTAAGTTTAAATGTTAAATTACTTCAATCCCAATAATCTAAACAAAAGTCAATAAAGTAAAATAATTCAATTCCATAAATCCAAACCAAACTTAACAAGGTATAACACTACAATCTCACAAGTCTAACAAAAATCGATAGATTAAATACATCAATTTCATACATTTATTAAACTAGGACATTCTTATAATTTTATTATAACAAATATTTAATATTTAATAGGTACTCACCCAACTAGTACCTTACTATCTGTCCTTACCATTGTCCTCATTTATTAACGAATACAGATATATTATTTAAGTTATCACATGCTCATACATTATGATTCGCAAGTAAAATTAATTTCTGTATTAAGTTAAAAATTCATGATAAGAAAATTACCACAGGTGATTATTTAATAGTATAATTTTTTACAAAATTTAATGATCTATTATTTACAAATTTTATTTGCGAATATATGTTAGTATAAATATTTTGTCATCCTCTTTAGCTCAAACAATTTTTTTAAAAGGTAAAAATTCCATAAAGTAGTTGAAAATGTTCATCAAGCACTCTAAATTTCAGTGTTTCAAAATCCTAATTTTTTTATATATTATAAATTAAAATATACAACAGACTTTGATTTAGTGTGTATTTTACACAATGCTTTTGTAACTAACATTTGTTTTCTTTTAATAATCTCAAACTACCTTTTTAATCTTTATTTACACGTCTGATGTTTTTAACCATTATCCCTTTCAATCTATTTTTGTTCATCTATAAATTAAGTTTGGTTATTTACTGTACGCATTATATCTTTAACAATTTAATTTATATATTTAATGGTAATATATTATATTATGATAAACTTGTGTTTTTTTTTAAATATTTTTACTTCTAACTTTTTCTATCAATACAATTTAAAAACTATTTAAATAATAACATTTTACACATCAAAATAATTTTAATTTTAATTTATCCTGAATCACATGTATATTTTATAATTTTAATATTTATAATATTATGCATATATACTACTAAAATAAATATGAAAAAACAATAGAAACACAATCATGCATATATGTACTACTAAAATATATAAATTAAATTGTTAAAGATATAATGCGTACAGTA
>PYAF01000983.1:501888-529410 GCA_007407185.1 Glycine tomentella | reverse complement strand
ATGACGATTTTAATATTTTATAACAATTTAAAATGTAAATTCAAAATAAACTAGTATTATTACTTAATTTGGAAAATCAATTTATTTTCTCGTCAAACTAGTTTCAATAAATTTTAAAGTAAGTATAAAAATTGGTCTTTGATATCAAAACTAGTTTTAAACAACATTTATTATTTTAGTATCTGAATTGTTTTAGTATCTGAATTTATAATGTGTGTCATTTTAGTTCCTAAAATTGAAAAGTTTATTTTTTTCTTAAATTTTGATAGATTACTTATTTTAGTCTCTAGTATAATAGATTAATATTTTGTGGTCTTTTTAATTTTTATAAATTAATTTTTATTTTTTAACCACTTGAATTTGCATTTTAAAACTATTATAATACTATAAAATTGTTACAAAATATTAAAATCGTCATAAAATAAAAATTTATTGTGTCAAAGACTAAAGAAAGTAAATTGTCAAAATTTAGAATGAAAAAGTATTTTTAAAATTCAAGAACAAAAAATTATACCTCCAAATTCAGGAATTAAACCTAAAATAAATAATAAAAAATCGGGCCCGTAACAATTTTGCTTGATAATAATGATCAAAGACCCACACTATATAAAAATCAATCAGTTGGACGCCACGTGGAGTTGTCAAGAAAGGGCAAAGCAAATTCCGTTTTTTTTTTTTTTTTTTTTTTTTTTCTGTTTGTTTTTCTTCGATTCAATTTCTGAATTTCCCAATCCCAATCCCAATCCCCTTCACGGTACGCGTTTTCGCTATATCTCTCCCTATTTCTGTGTCATATTTAATCTAATCCCAAAAATTTAAAATAAACCCTAATTTTTTCAACAGAGTTCATTCATCTCCACTTTTATTCAACAGCATCGTTCTCTTTCTTTTCATACTTTTTTTTTTAATCAATTGTTCGATTCTTTTGGTGTTCCAGGGAGATCGTTTGATACCGTCCCGTTGATTTTCCAATTCGACGAATAAGGGTATCACATCTCTTAATCAACCATGTTTACCCGAATTTTTGGTAAACCTAAACAGGAAGCCAATACTCTAACCACTTTGGACAAGTTAAATGAGGTAAATTGGATTTTGATGTTCCAATTGGGGATTCTTCTTTTTTTCAACCCAATATTGCTGTTGATGAATGTAACTGTTTTTTCTTCAAATTATGCGTTTCACATATTCAGACTAGTTTTATTGTTTTTCTTAATTCATAAGCAACGTTATTGTCGTTGGAAGCTGGAACTATTAAGAAACGACTTTCCTATGTACTCCATATGTCAATTAAGAGTTTATTCATGCGTGTAATTTGTTTTGCAGCATTATGGATAATGCTATGTACAATTTGGAGGTGTAGTGTAGAAGCCATGTTTTTATCTTCCTCTTGTCCCATTTATAAAGCTTTTCTCATGTCAGTGTTATGGGAATTGCTTGATCTTAAAACTGTGATATTCACATAGTTGATGGAGAGTGGAGACACAGCCTCAGTAGCCAAGTTCTGCTTTTATTATCTTACTTTTTCTTATTCAATCTTGTGTTCTATTATGAAACTTTGTATCTTTTCTGTTCTGTAAATTTGCCTAGTTTTGCTAAGCATTCTTAGACCATGTTAAGATCAATGTGCGCAAAGTTCATTGGTTGTTTTCTTCAGTAACTTACAGTTTGAGGAAACTTTTTATTCCCATTCTGAATGTTTTGCCCCTTGAATGCTGTAGACACTTGAAATGTTGGAGAAAAAGGAGAAAGTACTCCTAAAAAAGGCTGCAGCAGAAGTTGAAAAAGCCAAAGACTTCACTAGGGCAAAGAATAAAAGGGGTATGTATCAAAACTCATTTATGTTTGTTCTAGAGAATATCAGTGAGACATACAATGCTGCCCTCCTCCCTAGTTCACTTGTGTTTGTGTTACTGCTGAGATTTTGAAATTTGAATGCATGCCTTGGTCAAAATTTTGTGTTATGATAGTTTCATCAAGAATAATATGTCAAGCTTCTCAATAAGACTTGGATTCCATTATATGATTGGATGATCCCTTCTAATTTTAAGGGGACTACCTTCGGAGGAAATGGCCTTTTCATTCCACCAAGGTTGATTACATTTAACATGTACTCATATTATTTTCTTTAAATGATCCTTTACTATTATTGCTGCCACTTCTGGGCACCATTGTTACACCCACCAGGACCATCACTGTCATTGAACAGATAATTTTCGTTATATTCCTTTATCTAAGTTGGTGTGCAATGGAATATGAATTCCAGTCTTGCCTGTGCAAGACATTTTAGTGGACATTATTATTTCATCAGAAGTGCAATCACACTGTAATTTTGGATGAGTTGCAAATACACCCATTATAAATACAAAAAGTAGCAATTAACCACTTAAAACATTGAGACATTAGGCATTAAGCTTTTATCTCTTTTTCCTGTTACTTTTAAAAATTGAGTTTCAATGTTGGAATGGAAGAGGGGTGTAGGACTGTAATGCAAATAGTAATTAATATCTAAATAATATGCAAAATTATATATGTGTATGTTTGTATGTGTGTGTATATATGCATAAAAAATTACATAAATTAGAAAAATAATCTCTAAATCACACCAGATATTAAACTAAATTGAAAATTCATAAGGTCTTATGCAACTCATAAGAGCACACAGCAAAACAGCCATTTTCCTTGATGACAAAACACATCATGTAGCAAACTTTAGAACCCGAATAGAGAGGTAGAACAAAGGAGAGAGCGCTCAGCCTCATGCAGAGGATTCTGAGAAGAGAACCAAACCAAAGAGATAGGGACAAACTAAAGAGTGAGGGAAGAACCAGAGAAGAGTGTCAAAGGATGACAATGGAGGAGAGTTGAGGGTTGCACTAGCACAACACAATTTAAGGAATCAAACAAAAAGGCTCTCTTTCTAAAGGATTGTGTGACCCAACCCAGATCGTTCACTTTTGCAAACTCATTTTTGGAGTGCGGCAATCCTATGATTCCATGACTTGGAGCAATGATCCAACACAAGTCAACCATAGAATGCTTTTCTGGTGGGAATGCAGGTTGCTTAAGGTTAAAACACAATGGATTACCTATTTATAATTTTGTTCAACTTTTCATGTTAACATAAAGAAATCAGAAATATAGTCACAGAGCTTGAGTGTGAAACTCTCCTAAATTGTTCGGCAGGGTTCTGTCCCCATTATTCTTTCCATTTACAGGACACATTATACTGAATTTATGCACTTTTTCAGAAAAAAAATTACATATCTTTTAGGAATCCATTAATATGGGAGCTGGTTCATGAATCAATGATGTATTAATCCCTTGTGACATTGTTTTTAAATTTCTGTTTTATGCAGCGGCAATACAATGTTTGAAGAGGAAGAGGCTATATGAACAGCAAATAGAGCAGCTTGGAAATTTCCAGCTGCGTATTCATGACCAGGTGTGGATGCACTTTATATTCAGCATCATGACAAGATTTGAAACTGAACCAGTCATTTGAATCATTAAAATGAAAAGTTGTAGGTTGAGTATACAAATGTAGAAATTATCATATTAATAATTATTGAACTAAAAATAGTAGTGAGTAAGGAAGAAGTGAAACTTCTCATGATAAATAGTAAGCCAAATGATTGCAAAGCAGGAAAAGAAAAACTGAGTTTTGGTTTTGAATTGGGAACTAAATAATCAAATGATGTAAAGAAAGTTTTTAAAAAATTTCAAAAGAAAATAAAAGGGACTGCTCAATCTGTCACGTAGGCCGTGACTAGTTCACATGGGTCAGTTTGAACAGGACTGGTGTTTCCATTTTTTTTTTATCTGTTTTTGATATCTTAAATTTGAGGATTGGTTGGATGATTTTTCTAGTCCAAAAAGCCACTCTGCTCTTGTTCTGACAATTATGAGTATTATAATGAATTCAGTGTTTGGAGTATCATTTATATCTTAAGCTGATAATTTGTGTTACAGATGATAATGTTGGAAGGTGCCAAGGCAACCACAGAAACTGTTGATGCATTGAGAACAGGAGCAGCTGCTATGAAGGCTATGCAAAAAGCAACGTATGTATATTTGTGATTTCATCCTTAATATGCTCTTCTATATTTTAGTTTTACATCTTTGTTTTAGGCCTGTTTTAAAAACTGACTAGTTTACTGTGTTTTTGGTGATGTGAAAATCTTCATGGATATACAGATGTATTGTTTAATGCATCTTAATGGGCTGCTGATTGTGACATTGTTGAGTTTTGGTGTTTATTTTTCAGGAATATTGATGATGTTGACAAGACTATGGACGAGATTAACGAACAGACAGAGAACATGAAACAAATCCAGGAAGCATTGTCTACTCCAATTGGTGCAGCTGCTGACTTTGATGAGGTCATTTTCTCAAATTTTAACTTTATTTGTACTCTGCCAATGAGAAATTTTTATCCTTTTAGTTATTGAGCATAACTGTAAAGTATGCAATATCTGGGCATCATTCTGAAATCTGGATTTATTTGCCATTTCAGGATGAATTGGAAGCAGAACTTGAAGAGCTGGAGGGTGCTGAATTGGAAGAACAGCTTCTTCAGCCTGCAACTACAGCTCCAGCTGCTCCAGTGCATGTTCCAGCTGGGCAGCAACCCACTCGCCCTGTGTCTTCGAAGCCCACTGCTGAGGAAGATGAATTGGCAGCTTTGCAGGCTGAGATGGCACTTTGAGCAGGTCCCTTTTCTCAGCTGCGATACTATTGATTTATGCTATCTATTCACTAATCTGTCCTAGTTTGTTGGCATTGCAATTAAGGTGGCAGTGGAGTGAATGGTTTGTGTGTGCACCAGTTTCTTGTTAAATATCAACCTTTGCACAGTTGAGTTCACTTGTATAATAATAGTTTGGAATGAATTCCCTAAAGTTGCTTGTCAGGAAAAGTTTGACAATCTTATTTTATGCAGTTTTTATTGATTTTGCAGCTGGCTTTGGTTAGGCAAGAATTTGCAGGCATGATGTGCATTATAAGTGACCTCTTTTAAAATCAAGAGAGTGACCTCCTTTACCTATGAAATTATTAAACAGACCAGAGGATGTATGTAAATGTTATAAAAATTCAATAGCCCTTCAAAACTTATATTTTCTCCTGGAATGTTTGTTAGTTTAAATGTTATTCAGACTGATCAGTGGAGAATAACGAATGAAAAAGATTGATCTAGGAGAGGCAATGCTTGAGTAATTGATTATTTTAGTTTATTGGAATATTTAGGCTGCTTAGACCAAAAAGCGAGTTTGAAATTTGAATAATGAACCAGTATTGACGTGTACTGTGTGTCCAGTTGGATTGGGATTCAGAGAAAATTAATTAAAATTGATTGAAAAGTTTGCTGATATTAAGAAGAATCAAACTAGAGGTTTTGGCTTGGGTGCTTTAGGCACGGGTCGTCTGTTGATATTTATGCATGGAATAAGTGTCTTCTTTCATCAATAACATTTTTTACCGGTTGAGGTTTTTTTTTAATAGTAAGAAAGCATTAAAAAATAGAAACAAGAAACACCAAACAACAAGAGGCTATTGCCTAGGGAACATTGTACCCACCGCATCTGCAACAACACTATGATAAATAACAGCAGGACAAGCATGCATGGATGAGAATTGAGCCATAGTTTTTGCTCCTTCCTTAGCCAAATAGTCAGCAACTGTGTTTCCTTGCCTTAGCCTATGATTGAGAGTGAGATTCCAATTGGTGTGTACCAGGGAACGAATTGAAGCAACGATTATAGCATGAGAGTGATATATTGAAACTCCTTCAGAGATAAATTTGAGAGCAGTGGTAGAGTATGACACTCAAATGACTTGAGGATAACCTGCTTCCTTTGCTATTTTGAACCCACAATAGATATCATATAGCTCAACCTGATAGCCAGTGACCCAAGCTATCTCGAATCACACCCCCAAACCCTAAAGGCTCAGGATTACATAAAGAACTGCCATCTATATTAACCTTAATGAACTGGGGTGGTGGTGGAATCCATCTAACCAGGGTAGACGTCGACACACTATAAGGTTCCATTTGAGCCATTTGCGTTGAAACCAACAATGTCAGGATCTGATTGTTAATGTTCCATGGTGGCGAGTTGTCATTCAAAACACTTTCCTTCCGAGCACACCATATTGACCAGCATGTGATGCCAAAGATGAGATAATTACTTCCTTGGATATGTTTACCTAACCATAAGGCAGCATCCTTGGTGTAGAAAGTTGGTTCTGAATCTAAGTGTACCATGCGCCATGTACTCTTAGCAAAGGGGCAATCACGTAGAGTATGGATCCATGTTTTTGTAGTTGCTCCTCACCTCAAACAAGAAGAATCAAAGGAAATATGCTGCATAAAGCGAAAGAAGTTAGTCGGAAGGCTTCCCTTATAGGTGAGCCAAAGGAAGTGTTTAATGTTCTCAGGAAGCTTGGTTTTCCAAAGTCAGGACTAGTATTCTGTAGAGGTAAAATGACCTGTGGGATCACGGTTTAGCCACACATAAGCAGATTTGGTATCATACTCCCCAGAAGAGGAATGACTCCAAGTGATAGTATCTGGCATTGTATGGTCAAGGAACAAGATTGGGAGTTTATCCTGAATGTCACCGGGAATGCTGGTGGTTAGAACATCAAGATGTCATTCACCATCAAAGTATACATCACAGACTCGCAAATGAAGATCCCTCTTATGGATATTCTCAACTCCATTATACAAAGAATCCTCATAAAGCCATAGTTCGAACCAAGGGGAAGAGGACCCATCGCCTATTTGAATAAAGAACCCAGATCTAAGAGCATACAAGGCTTTCATAATAGAGGACCATGAATAGGAGCAACCCTTGGACACATTTAGATTCAACACATTTGAGTTGTGCACATATTTTTCACTGAGGATTCTAACCTATACTTTGTTCGGATCATGCATAAGCGCCCACACATGCTTGCCTAACAAAGCAATATTTACTTGCCTACATTTGCGAACACCCAAGCCACCATGTTGTCGAGACTTAGAGATAGTGCCCCAGTCAACCAAATCGTTGTGGTTACCACCCCAAATAAAGCACCTAATTCTGGAATCAATCTTATTATAACAAATACCTTGGGGAATCTAAGTCTTGCATCGTATAAGAGGGGATAGCTGGCAAGACTGAGTTAGCAAGAGTAACTCTTCCAACACCGACTAAGAAGTTTACTCTTCCAACCAGCTATGCGACTATTCACTCTATTTAGCCCGAAAGCAAAATTTGTCTTTTTAGTCCTATTAATGAGCAAAGGAAATCCCAGCTATTTACCCGGCGATGAGTGTGCTGAAAATCAAGAATAGAGGCAAATTTCTGAATTTGACTTGGAGAAACATTCTTCAAGACAAAGAATTTTGACTTATGAACATTCACCTTAAGACCAGAGGCAAAGAAAACCCTCTGAGAACATCTTGCACCAACTTTACCTGAGAAACAGTTGCTTTTATAAACAACAAACAATCATCGACAAAGAAGAAATGTGATATCTTGGGTCCACTCCTAGAGACAGATACTGACTGCCAATGGCCACCGTTCACCTTATCTTGGATGAGAAGGGCCAACTTCTCCATACAAAATAAGAATAGGTACGGTTTGATAGGATCTCCCTGACGAAGACCACGATGAGGAGCAAAAAAGGGGAGCTTTTCATTATTCCACTTGAGAGACAAAGATAAGTAGTGGTAGAATTCATAATTAAATCAACAGTCTTGGTAGGGAACCCAAATTCACAAAGAGTCATCCTCAAGAAGCTCCAATAAACTTTATCATAGGCTTTATCAAATCAATTTTAAACATAATAAAACCAGTCTTACTCGTGTTCTTGTGCATATGGTGGACAATCTCTTGGGTAATAATAACATTATCATATGTTGCACATTTTGGTATAAAACTACTCTGAAGTGGCCCAATCACAGAATCCAAATTAGGTCATATCCGGTTAACAAGAACTTTGGAGACAAGCTTGAACAACACATTACACAAACTAATTGGCCTTAAATCCCTAATAGTGGTAGGATTATCTGCTTAAGGAATAGGGACAATCACAGTTTGGCAAGTTGAGGTGGAATTATACCTAAAGAGAAGATATCAGATACTAGGTCCCGGATGTCTTGCTTGATATGATGCAAATAGGTTCTAAAGAAGATTGGCTGGAAACCATCAGACCCTGGTGCTTTGTAGGGGTTCATAGCAAAGAGAACATCTTTTACTTCTCTGAGGGAGACTGGTGCCACAAGAGATTCTTGCATTGTGTCATCAAATTTAGGAACATGAGAGACATTGACACAACTCGGAATACATCGAACAGTGGATTGGAAGAGCTTTTGGTAGAAATTCAGTGCTTCTTTCTTGACAAGATTCACATCTGTACACCACACACCATCAATAAATAACTCTGACTTTATTATGCCTCATCCTTATAACTGTCTGAGTGTGAAAGAATTTAGTGGTCATATTCCCATATTTCACCCAGTTCTTCCGCGACTTCTGAAACCAAAGCATTTCCTCTCTACAAAGAATCTGGTCATACTTAAGTTGGAGCGATTTTTCTAATTGAATCAAGTCTGACAAGGGTTGAATGTCCAACTTTTTGTGCACTCCCTGAATACGAACTTCAAGGGTTCTTTTTTCTCTAAAAATGTTGTCAAAGACATCTTTATTGAAAGTCAAGGAATCTTCTCGGACCTTCTGTAATTAAGTTATGGCTCCACCACTCGTGTTACCCCATGCATGCGAAACAACATTCTCATACTCCGGATGAAGAGTCCAAGTAGATTGAAAGCGAAAGATGGTACCTTCAAGGTTACAAATTTTTTACAATAGAGAATGAGAGGGTTGTGGTCCGAGTTATAGGGGGTCAGAACCTCTAACAAGGCATTTGGAAATGCTAACCACCAATCAAACGCTTGTCATACACCTGTCAAGTTTTTTCTGGATATAACCACCCCCTGAATGTTTCACCGCCAAGTAAATGTGCCTCCTATCATCTTCAAATCAATGAGAGACACCACATCGCGTCAAAGTCCCATAGAAATTATTTGCTCCCATTTGATGGGAAACCCCTCCTCTAACTTCTAAAGGATGAGTAATCTCATTAAGGTTACCCATAGCTACCCAGGGGCTAGTTACCTGGGTACTAATATGAACTAAATGATCCCAAAGTAGCTCCGGTGTTGTTGGTATAAGAGAGACATATATTGTTGAACAAGCCCATTTAGCATTTGCTTTTTCCGAGGAGAAAGTAATACACTGATTCATCGAATGGAGAAGAGTGAAGTTGATATCCATCCTATTAGATAGAACCCAAATTCCACCTGCATGTCCGCGAGCTTCCTGTGTAAACTTAATTTCATACCCCATCTTTTTCCAAAACAACTCCACTTTATGAAAAGGAACATGCGTTTCTAAGAAGATAGAAGGCTTATAAGAATTTGTGTGAATGTGTGATTTTCATATGAAGGGAATGATTTTAATTTATACAAGTGATCAAAGAGTAAAAAAAGAAACTAATCAAAGAGTAAAAAAGGAATCTGAATAAAAAGGAAGTAATGAAAACAAATAAATTGATGATATTCCTAATAATTATGGAAACAAATAAATTGATGATATTTCTAATAATTATGTCATTGATATTTTTTGATTTTCTATGCTCCTCCTCAAGTTGGGAGGTAAATATTGATCATTCCCAACTTGCCAATCAGATCTTCAAATGTTGGCTTAGGTAGACTTTTAGTGAGGATGTTCGCAGTTTGTTCCTTGATTGGAATGTATGTCATGCACACACTTCTACCATCCAATTTTTCCTTGAGGAAGTGGCGATCAACCTCAGAAACTAAACACATCTCCTAGGTAGAGGACTCTAGTGCACAGAGAATGACAACAAAAAACTATATATTCTTCTTCTAACTTAGATGTTGCAGAAGAGTATACAGAAACCCGTTATAGCAATGCAAGAACACTAGAGACTCAAATATCAACAAATAGGACTTGAAACAAGCAGAGTAAGAGCTGACGAGTCACAACTTCCAACACTCTCCCTCAAGCGAAGACTTACTACGTTTTTAACTTGTTAGAATACATTACCATTCAAATTGATTAGATGGTTACTAAAAACAATTGGGATAAACTAATGTTCATGGCAACAATGGATTGAACTAGTAAGTAGTTGCTGAAAAAGATGGTTCTTAACCAAATCGAACCCTTAAGATAGTAGCTGAGCCAATGATTGGGACAATGCTAGTGCTTCTGGGACAAAGACAGACGAGGCCAGTGCAATTGGGATGAGGCTAGTGCATTTGGGACAAAGACAGATGAGGCCAGTGCAATTGGGACGAGGACAAACCAATCATTTGACCATAGTAAATTCAATAGGTAAAAGCTTAACCATGAAGTCATAACTCAAGGCTCGTCTACTTAATAGAAACAAACATGCTTAACCACCATAAAGGCAGAAGCAACAAAGCTTAATCATTAAGAGGAGAAGCTAAACATGATGCTTGACCACTCAAGACAGAAGCAAAAACATCTCAATGCTTAACCATCAATATCAAAAGCTAACAACAATGCTTAACCACCATGGACATAAGTTGTCTTCAAAGAGGACTAAATCCAAACACCGCCCATGTGACTGAAACCAAGAACTCAGAAAGCAGAAATAGATGAACTTCGATGGAACGATCTGAATTCGATGGTTGCCGGAATCCCCTTTCATGGTCAAGAAGGGAACAATATTTTGGAGACAAATTGAAGAAGCGGAGAATGGAGAGGTGAAGGAATAACAATCTGAGCCACGACAGTGATAGGCGAGGCAAATTGTTGGGCTTCCTGAAACTAAAAGAAGTCATGATAGTCAAAGGTAGAAATAGTGACATTTGCAATAGTCAAGGCTGACATAGAAAACACACATGAGAGCGCGTCTAATGTAAGATGGAACACCGTTGAGTATATCAAAGGTTGCCAAAACAATGGCAGTGGCTGACCGAAAAATGAAGCAGAGTTCGCCGGAACAGTGAGGCGAGTAGAAGGGCTCACCGGAAGGAGACAATCACCATGGTGGTAGTGGGTGCACCTAGATTGCACCAGAGAGAAGTAGATCTGACAAAATGTGAAAAGATTAAAAGAGATGGTTGGAAAAGGTGGTGGTGCGTGGTAGTTCTGATGGTGCCGAAAAAATTAGAAGTCATAACATCTGTACGATTTTCAATTCAGTTGTAATATATGTGACGACTTACTCCTTTTTCAGTAATAATTCAAAACCAACCCTCGAATGATAATTAACGAAAAAAATGCCCCTTCTTAATTGTTTCTCCTCATTATGCAACATACTCTAAGACTATTGTTCATTGTTTTTTTTTTTTTTAAGTTAGACCTTGCGACACTAAATTAGTATCCTCACTAAATTCAAATCTTAATCTCTGTCTCAGCAACATTATAAGTTTGACTTTATGCATCTGGATTACCAATAAGATTGTTTTTACTATTTATGTCTGAAAAATGGCGCTGCCTTTAGAAAGTACTAAATTATGTCCTTTGAAATTTGTAACAGGGTGATCAAGATTGCAGATCAGATCATTTCCTGACGAAGTAATGTTTGTGTATTTTGGTTTAACCTTTGTAATTTAAGACTAATGTAAAGAAATTAAACGGTCAATTTCATTTTACAAAACGAGAATGATTTAACGGTGAAGAAAAAAAATGAGGGACCATAAATTTGAATTCTCCTACTAATAACTTAACAACTTGACAACTAACATTTATTAATAATTTTTTTTCCTTTTTAATAAAAAAATTACTTTATTTATCAAAGATTGATGTTAATAAACCGTGTTATTTTTTCGCATAGAATACTATTTTTCGTTTTATACAGATAACTAACAATCATACCAAATATCTTTCAATACCCATTTCATGCTCATTCTCGTTTCTTTTGTTCTCAAACCAATATGCTGATTCTCGTTTCTTGATAATTTTCAAATTGGGATCTCATCCAAGGACTGTAAATTGTGAAGACCGAATAGAAATTGAGGAAAATCATTAACAATCATAAGAGTGATGACAAAATCTTCGGTCGTAGAAGGGCACAAAGGGAACCTATCTTTCAATACCCATGTCATGGGAAGTTTTCATTTTGTTGGTTTCTTTGTTTACCTTCGATTCCAGAGTCATTTGCATTCCTAAAAATATACCTTATCATATACAATTTGGGGATCAGAAAATAAACTACGCAAACTGTTTTGTCGATGATTAATTCCTTGTGGACCTTCCCCGTTAAATGAGGTCCAAGATGCATGATCTTTAACATATATACGGCATATGCATAGCTGAATCAAATGATATAAATTAACAAAACATATGTTAATACTTTATAGTGTTTAGTTAATACTTTAATCAAATGATATTAGTACGAATATCTTATTAAAATGATGCATTTATTTATGCAACAAGCAACTGCATATGAACTAATATTCCGGAAGCCATAGGCCGGAGACCAAATCATGCGAAAATTAACAAAACAAAAAAGTAACTTCTGCAGTAAACAACTAAACGTAAGCTTACGTGAAAGAAATCATGCAGGCTTCTTTTTCACCATATTTAGGGGTGTTCGTGGATCGGTTCGAATCAATTTTGACCAAATTTAGGACTTAATCCAATCAAATTTGATCTGTTCGATTTTAAAAAAAAAAAAATTTGAAACCCAACCTGTTCATGAACAGTTCGGTTCATATCACCGAGTTACCCATTTAATTTTTTTTGAACTACTATTTTATATCATGATTCTTTCAAATATCTCATACAATTAACACAATATTATCAAATGTATGAAAGTAATAAAATTGATTCATTTAATACCATCAACATAATATTCTAAAATAGACTTATAATATAAATTAAAACAAGATTTTTGAACAAGATTTATTATAATAATATGAATCACAACTGTTTCTTACAAATCAAGTTTTGTTATAACCATTTTTGTTACAACCAAACTTGTTGAAACAAACAAATAAACAAAATATGATTCATTAATATTATAAACATGGTAAACAAAATATGAAAAAAAGGTGAAACAAATAACAATATACAAAGTTTTTTAATAAAATTGTGAATGGTCAATTTAAGTCAATTGAAAACTTTTTTAATTATACAATCTGCTATTAAAACTTTTATAACATGAATATTGTGTTGGTCCCAGATGAACTCAAGAGGGGGTGAATTGAGTTTTATAAAATAATTAATAATTTAAAATCAAACTCAAAGCCAATAATATGAAGATAAGAGATAAAGAAGACACAATCAATTTTAACATGAAAAATCCAATTGGGTAAAAAATCACAACGTTCAAATTGGATAATCAATCCAATGGACAACTCCACTATGATAATTTTGTGTAGAGTTTCTAGTATCCTAGTTTCTTAGTCTACCATTACACAACAATTATCTCTATTGGTATTCTTGTTTCCCAGCAAAAAGCTCTAATATCAATTTACCAAGAATAGAGACAAACTGATATTTCTGTTTTCCAACCAGACTAATATCCTAGTTTTTTAGTCAAAAGTAGCACGTCTCAATTCATCAAGAACAGAGACAAATCTGGTATCCTAGTTTCCTAGCTGTAACCTTTTCTAAAGTCAAGAAGAAGAATATTATTTGGAATGGAGTGATGCAAACATAAACTCTCTAAACTCTAATATTATTTGGAATGGAATGCATACATGAACACCAAAATATGTTTCTATTTATATTAATTTAAAGATATGGTTTTAACCAATTTTTGAATGCAATCCTAAATATAGTCTATCATATTATCCAATGCAATCTTAAAAATATTCTATTATATTATGCAATGCAATCTTAAAAATATTTTATCCTACTTTTTAATGCAATATTAAAAAATATTTTATCCTATTTTTGAATGTAATCTTAAACATTTACAATACTAAACCTTTTTTATTGTCAAATTATTTTTTTAATTTTAATATCTATAAATAATAAAATTTATATTATTATTACAGGTTCACGGATCGGATCAACGAATCTGTAAATCTAAACCCATGACCTAACCCATACATGAACGATTTTGTTCGTTACAGTTTTGACCTAAATATATAAATGATCCAACATAAACTATTCATATCTATTTAAATCAATTCGGGTTCACAAATAACCCGTATCCGTATCTGTAAACACTCCTAATATTGTATGTAATAATGGCGGAAAAAACACACACTATCACAATTCATGTATGTAGTTGTTATTGTTAGATGCCCCTTAATTTGTTTTTTTTTTCTCCGCTTAGAAATTGTTCAAGAGCCAACGCAACTTTCGTGACCACTAGCCACTAAGAATACTACGTGCGATCCCATTGTCACATTCATGAACATTTGAATGTTAGTTTAAGGTCTCTACATCGTGACATAAAGAGATTTCCATCGATGAGATTTCAATACCTCTAAAAAGTAAAAAGGCAATACATAGAATTCTTGACTAAAATGTAACTTCAGTGATCCTTCCTATCATCATGTTTGAAATTCAACTTCGAAAAGCTCACATAATTCCTTACACACCTAACTAATTAATCAAATTCAATTCACGGTCCACATTTGAAGGGTATTTAATTACTAGTACTAATACTATATATAGTCAACAATGATGAAATCAATCCGATGGTGGCATAAAGGGTGCAGATAAGTTGGTCTTCCTGATGAGGGAAGCCTCCATGCTTGATATGAGGCCTGAGATAGTTCAGCCATCTCAGACGAAAACTCTTTCCACAGCGCTTAAGGCCTAAAATTAAAGAAAACATTGAATAAGCTACGATAGGAGGAATATAGAATACCTAATAACAACCTAGCTATTTTAAGTGGAAGAAAAGGATGATACTAAAGGAACCCTCTTTTTGTGGGAGAGTTAACTAGTTGCCGGGCGTGGCATGTTTCTTGAGATAGTTTTTGAGGGTTTCATCTTCTTCAGGAGACTAACCCTCTCTCTTTTCACGTTAGCTTTGTCACAACATGTAGCTCTTCCCATGGCACTGAACTCACAGAGAAGTAAATTAGCACAGTCCACAAAATATGTTTTTAAGAAGACTAGAATGGATAGGGAAATTGGAACGTTTGACTTTGTCTGATTGAGCTCTTTTCCTCTGTGTGATTTTGTTTTACTTAGTTCTGTCCTTTGCTCAACATGAAAATGTGGAAGGGCAGGGACAAACAAAGATGAAGGAATTAACCCTGCCCCAAGACCCAATTTCACCTGTTCTATTCGTGTGCACTTTATTTAGCATAAGAATAACACTATCTTTTGGAGGGATTGTTTAACCTATCCCAATAATAATGAGATTAATAATTATGACCAAGAAAAAGAAATGTAAGATAACATTCAACTTAGCATCGGTTATATGGAGTAATTTTTATATTTATGACATATTATTAAAATAGGAAAATGCTTTTTCACCATTACTCTCTCACAAAACTCAATAAAGTAAAAAGGTAAATATTTGATAAACACCGTATTATCTTATATTTAGAGATAAAAAGGAAAAAGAAAAAATTTATAGGTATAATAAAATTTATGATGTGATATAAAAAGAAAGATAACCATAAATGAGAAATATTGATGAAGTGTTTAAAATGAAGAGTGATTCATATATCATTACATAAGTAAAAAATATTAAGGGGATGTTTGTTTCACTGAAAATTTTTTTAGTCTCACGAATAAAATATGAGAATATTATTTTTGGTATTTAATAAAAAAAATGTATTTGACTAATTATAAAATTAGTTAGAAATATTTTTTATATTTCTAGAAATAATTAAGACATATGTTTGGTTAAATTTTTTTCTTGGAAATATATATTATAATTACTAAAATATTCTAATTATGTTATAAATATTTTTCTTTCATAAAACAAATAACTTTATTATAATACCAACAAATGATAAACAAGTTGTATTCAAAATGTGTTATATTTCACTTTCTCATGAAAAAATATATCACTACTTATTTACTATTCATTAGAGTATGATAAAAAATACAGATATATTTATCCACACCACATCATACATGCAAGGAACAATAAGAGGGAAAACAAAAATTTATTTTAGATAAAATTAATGAGATTGACATTGAATAAAAATTGTTATATGAATGGAAATTTTGAAAATGACAAAAATTAAAGAATGTAAATGAAGGGATCAAAGGGGAGTGTAACATTGGGTAAGAAGAAAGTATATATAAATTTTTACTCACAAAAGAAATTTTTATCCCTTGAAAATAAATATTCTCTGTCCCTCTACTAGAATTAAATATTGGTTGAAAATATGATTATTGCTATTCCAAATAAAATATATATTCTAAATTAATTATTTTATTATTCCATAATAAATAAGGAATTATTTTTTTCTCTTTTGTATTCTCAAGACTAAAAAATATATCCTTAAAATCTTTAAAACAAACATTCCTACTTAATTCAAAATATTTATTATAGCATGTATATAATTTTCTTTAACCATTTCTCTCTAACAAAACTCAATATATAAAACACGACTGAATTTCATTGGATCCGGTTCATAGAATTTCATTGGATGCATAGTTTAAAAATAAAATAGGATAAAATTCATTTTATTTTATTTTATTTAAAACCTTTCTTTTTCTTCGTTCAATTTTAAAAATTGAAACTACAATCTTTACCATTGCCTATTTTAATAAAATGGTAACCAGAAACCTTTTAAAATAAATTGCCCCTTTTTTCTGTCGTTTGAATATATTCTGTGACAGATTATCAATGGAATCATGTTTCAATCCCCATTTGTTTCTTTTTATAGTTCCAACCATCCCTTTTTGTGTCGTGTTGAATATATTTTTAGTTCTCAAAACACAGGCACAATGAATTCTGCACAAAGAGTGTTGCATTGTTACATTTACAATTCCAGAAGATAGAGTGGCTAGTGCTCAAAACAGGCCTCCAAGTGTCACCCCTCCTTCTTTTTGGTTGGGATGGCCATGATGAGAGTATCTAGAGCGAAATGGTTTAACTTTTTAAGAAGATTTTTTCATTATTACCAAAACCAAAATGGATCAAGGTCCAATGTTGGCTCCAACCCTTTCAATTAATTATTTCCTTGATTGTCCAAATAACCATTACAACATTCACTTTGGCCATTTCGAAGAGGGAAACCTATTTGACCTATGATCATATGGATTTCTGGTTATGAAGATATTGACTGTGATCTTAATCTGCTCCTACTTTATGGACGATACCGTCAAATTTATCTCACACAAGGAGATGCTCTCAGCCTTTCTGATATGGAATAGCAGAGAAACAATAATGAAAAAACCAGCAGGCCAGGTATCCTATGCACTTCATTTAATTTTCCTTGATTCTTTCTTGCATTCTATTCTCTCTAGTTATAAAGGATATAAATCATGTTCAAAACGAACCTAATATATAAGTGTTACCAACATCTTTTTTCTATTAAAATGTAATTTCCAGTTAACGAGAAACCATATCTAATAATGAACAGTACCAATTAAGTAGGAACTGAAAAATAATTTGTCTGGAATAACTTCCACAGTCGCACTTGATGAATAAATGTCTGGAATAAACTCAATCAGACAAACAACTTTTTATTTTTTTATTTTTAGAGCCATGCAACTTTTTTGTGGTTGAAATTTTAATTTTAATTTGTACAGTGTGTACAGGATGTCACACTTGATGAATAAATATAGTTTGTGTTGGGCTTTGTTTGGGTTTTTGACCCACATTTTGGATCTTTTGATCAAACTCCAAAAGTTCCATGTGCTCGATCTGCATCATTCTCCTTGCTTGGAACGTAATGTGCTACTCTTTCCCTTTCCTACGGTTTGTGCTGTTATGCTGCTGTGTAGCACTAATTAGCACCCTCCTCCTCGGCTACAACATGAACATGGCTTCTTCTGATGATCAAAGTTCACAACTTCCAAGTTGGAGACATAAAGAAACCCGTGCCAATGAATGACCACTTTCATAAGTGATCAGCAACAAGTTGCATGGTTAGTCGTTTTAAACTTTTAGGGGTATTTATTAGCTTTGTTCTTGCGGGTGTTCTTTTATGGTCAAAACATCCATGAGGAAGGTATTGTTTCAACAATCTTCTTACGTAAAGTGTCTAAGATAGGCATTGCTCACCAACACAAATTAACATTTGAGATCTTAACGCGAAGCCAAGGAGGGATCTTCACAAAGACATCCACTGGATCCACAATTATAGCCAAATATACCTAAGTTTACTGGATTTAGGTCCAATAGTTGACTCAAGGTCTAGGGCCATACTACCACACAGCTTGTGTCTAAGGCTTTGGTTATTCATTTCCGCCTAAGAAACAACAGTCAACAGGTATTAACGGCTGAAATTAGAGAGAATTTTAGAAAAAGAATGTTCACGCTAGAGTAACTGTTGTGTATATGTGACTATTTTAAAAGATCAAAATCAAAATCACATTATTTGGTTTTACAGTGCATACTTTGAAGTCTTTATTTTGAGTTCACAAACAAGCTAGTAAGGACATTCACTTGCGTGCATAAGATTGGGCAAGTAATTAGTTTGGTGCAATGCAAATCTAAATCCATGGATCCCCACTCCTCGTACACACAATAAAGGGACTCACGAACTACTTTTTTTGTATTAATTATTTGTAAAAATAGTTTACATTTCAAGTTTCAAGTTTATCAGAAAATTTAGATATTTGTGTCGACATTTATTTACTTAGTATTCCCCTATTTGAAAGTGCTTAAAACTTTTCTAACGTTAAAAAAAATGTATCCAAAGAATGTTTATTTTATTTTCAAATTTAATTTAAATGTTTTATAAAATCTCATTTTCTCGCACACCCCGATTTTCCAAATACATTTGTATATTCGTCTCTTCTCACCTCTAAAATTTTGAGTTACTTGGTTTTGATAATTAAACCTTGCTAGTCCTATTGCCTTAATTATCATTGGAAAAAACTTGCTAAACCTTAAAAGCTTGTGCACCTCAGATAAACCTTTGAAGATAATTTGAGGACACACATCTCAATTTTGGTTTGTGATTCAAGTTCTAGTGGTTTGCAATTTTTTTATACATTGAACAATAAGAAAAAGCTAACTACTTGTTTATTATTACAGGTAAACATGGAAAATGAATAATAAGAAAGAAAGGGAGAGGCAAACTATAGGTAAACATGGTAAATTAGCTTTATTTATTATTATACTTATTTTAAGCTAAAATTAAAGATTACATTATCTTAGAAAATCTCAAAAGATAATCCACCAGAAAAACAATGTATCTTACAACTAAAAGTCAAATGAATAACTTATAGAGCATTAGCAATTTTGTTAATTTGCATATAGTAAATTGATATTCTTGTGGAAGAACAATTTCCATAATAAAGTCATTCACAAACACCCTAAATGGAAAAAACAAGGAATATAGCTTCGTGTGTGATAGATAACTTTATTATTTTTATGTATTTGAAGATGAAGTTCACTATAGATTTTAGTATTATAAAAAGAGAAAGGATAAGTGAATGGAAATGGAATGAAGTGCATCAGAAATGATCAAACCTAAATTCTTACGCATGTTTGAGATGTGAATTATCTAACAAAAGATTATTTTAATTTAATTAGTAATTCCAAATTTCAGTTTAAGTATATAATTATATTAAATATTTAAAAAAGAATTTTGATATCAATAATGATTTTTTTATATTCAAATAAAATTATCTCGTATGTAAAATACTTGTAAGTCACACAAACAAAGAAAGGAAAGAAAAAACCTAAACATTTATAAATCATATCCAAGAATTTAACAAACTGAGCTGAGTCGGTAATTTTAGTTTATTAAACTTAACATCATATGTTGGTTTTTAATTTAAAGAATAGGGGGCGAAAATGATGGCTTGTACAGTAAATTCGATAGAGCGATATGAAGGTATCAATCTAATCCAAAACACAAGAAAGTGGTTTTTATCTTGGTGGGGCTTGTGTCTTTCGGATAATGTCAAGGATATTAATATTCTCTTGCAAGTTTCAAAGGGTAATCTGTGATGGACTTAGATTAATATACACTTGTAATGTATTATATTTTATTAGTCAATTCCATCAGAATCTTATCTCCAAAGTGCAACAACCCCCATGATCTTGTCTGTTGTTGTTGAAGTGGTATTAATAATTCATTTCAAACAATATCTTTTCTTCTCTAAGCAAAAACCTGTTGGCACGGAACCAACAGTCTTCCCTCAACCCGGGGGATGCTACCAAGCTTTTCCTTCCAGTTTAACCCACTCCCTACCCTAACTCCATGCATCCATTATTAGTTGGGGATTAAAAATTATTTTTTTATAATGATTTTAATATTCATAAAAATTATTATAGTTTTGTTCATAGAACGAGTAATGATTAAAATTGTAAGAGTAGAAATCTAGGAATTGATTCTTCTAAAGTGAAGACGATCTAGTTAAAATGATAAAGTATAATTAACTTTAGATTGTGTTATATATGTATTTGATTTCACGTGTATTTTATTTTCTAAAATAATCATCTTATGTTAGAGAAGCCAAATTCAGCGATCTATGATGCTATTTTACTACTGAGTGTTGCCACTCATGGAGTTTGTAAAAAGATTAATAGCCCAAAATAATGATGCAAGGGTCTTCTCCACGAGTAACATAAGTATTTTTCTCTTCACCCTGACGAGGGAGTGGATAAAGATACTCTTTGACACTGAAGTTAGTATGCACCAGATAGACGGAGAATATTAGGGAGTGATTCCACACCTAAAATTATATGGTGAATACATGTGATTGAGGATATATTTATCCTTTTTTTACCAATAAAATTTATATTAAAAATGTACAACTTGGGTTTCAGTAGTTAAGTTTGACCCCTTTTTTAAAAATAATTGACTATTAATTGCTGTCCTAAACTCTTATTAATTCACTCCTTAGAATGGGTAGATTCAGCAAACCAGGTCAAATTAATTCGGGCTCAGTGAGTTAGGATATTTCTGTCCTTAACCTGTCCTACATACCAAAATATACAAATTACAAGCCGAGTAGTAGGTGAAGTCTTTTACTTTTGGGGAGGGGAGGGAATCCAACCGACAAGACTAAATAAGAAAAAATAATTGAATAGTCTCTAATGTGTATTAATTTAACAGCAAAGATAAAATTCACTTTAATTATTTTTATAAGAAAATAATCTTAATGATAGATTGAAAATACTCTTTGATGCAAAAGAAGAAAATCTCAATGACTTGTTCTCGTTTTCTTTTTCCCCTTTCCAGGGTTGTTGATTTTTACGCAGTACTTAATATTCTGCATTTGTTTATAATTTTGGAAAGCAAAATTATCTTTTAATTGAAAAAATGTTGAGGTCTTTAAAAGGATCATACACTACATGCACCAAAATGGGGGACCATGTGTCCTGAAATAGCTTATCAGGGCAAATGTCTGCATCAGCCGTTAATGTCAATTGAAGAAGGATGGTAGTTTGCTCCCTTCCATTCTTTTGTTTGCCTTGCCACCCTTAGCACGCAAGCTGTCAACACAAACTCCAAATCTCTTTCAAAGAGGACCTCATGTTAAAATACCGTCACTGAGATAATAAAATTAATCAAACACAATTTTACTTTTGTATAGATATAGACTCTGCCAAATCTTACAGATTAACAATTTTAAACAGTTTCATAACACAAACTCAGCATATTCTATAGCGTAGCGTGATTCACCAAATAGTATACGTCAATACGTGCAACTCTTAACACGCTTATTAGCAATTTGTACACCTGGATTGTGCCTTGCAGCTTGGCATTTGGCAACCCCCTGATTTCCACGTCCTGTTTATTTCATCTTCATTCTTGGTCATTCCAATTAACCCTCGGAAATATTTTACTATATTGAGGTTAACGAAATAAAGTTAAAAAATCAATAAATAAAAAAATTTCTTTCAAAATCACGCTGCTAAGATTGCATTTGAACATGCATCGCCATTCATTACCCGAAACAAAATACTAGCATATTATAGTCCGTACCGTTGATAGCATAAGGAAACATTCAAGTACATATATGTAAAGAAGAAAGATTATAAAGGAGACAAGATTGAATTTCTTCATAACATATCCGAGAAATATTTCAAATTTATACATGAATGAGATGAGATTGGTGATAATAATAAACACAGTAGTTAACACGTGGGAATAATATAATTTCATCATCCGCTGCTACCTATACAAAAGCTTAGGATTATAATTCTTGCAAATCACTTCTTGATCGTCCAAGAAAATCCACCAAAAAAAAGATTCTACTCTTTCACTTAATTAACTTGTTCTTCACCCATACCATACCTTGAGAATAAGCTATTTACAGAAAACACAAGATGATGATATCCTTCTTCCAAAATAAATCTTACTTTTTTTATCCCCCGCATTCTATAAACACCGAGAGAAGTGCAACACAATGAAATCAGCGACTGACAAGCTCCGAAACCCACCCAACATCCGGATCCCCAATTTGACCCGATCCAGAATCCGACCCGTCTAGATGATTCTCTTTGCTCAATTTTGCAAACATCCTCGCCCTTATGTTTCGTCCAGACTCCACCCTCTCCATAACAGGCTCCTCCTCGCAACTATGGTCCCACTGGTCAAAGTAGCTGACCCCACTGCGAGTCGGAGCCTGGGTCGGGGTTGTCGGAAGGCTGAAGAATCCGGGTCGGATCACGGGTCCTCTTGGAGATCCGAACCCGGAAGACCCCATGACATTCCAAGAGGAAGGCAAGGACTTCACCTTCCCCAGTTGCAAGTTCCTTAGCGAAGCCACCATCTCATTAACACTCACAGTCATCGGTGACATCGGCGGAGACTCCGGCGGCGGCGACACCGACCCAGGAGAAGACACAAACGGTGCCGGTGCCAGAGTCTTGGCGCACGAAGACTCAATCGCGTGCCTCAAAGGAGACCCGTCGTATGAATCAGCACTCCGCGGACTCTGCTGAGGCAACACCCTGAGTTGCTCCGGCGTGTGCGCGAAGAAACACACGCGCCGGCGACAACTGGTGCCGTCCTTGCAGGGTTGAGTACGGTAACGCGCAGGGTGGAGCCAGCACTCGAAAACCCCATGCGCGTACTCGCACGCGTCACCCTTCTTGCAGCTCCCCTTGCGGAAATCGGGGCACGCCGCGCCGGAGTAATGGTACTTCCGGGGATCACGGCGGCGAGCCTTCTCGCCGGGGTGGGCGTACGGACATTCGGTCCAGTCATGTGACCTGCCACGTGCGCATCTCCGAACCTTGAACTCGAACATGCGGAAATGGTCGCAGGAGTAAGCGTCCACCGGGACTTCCGGTTCCCGAGACAGAACATCCGAGTCTGACTCAGCATCGGTGGATTCGTAGTGCTGAAGCGCACTCAGTGCTTCTTGCAATGAGTACGGAGAGTAATCGGCATTGCCGGTGTACTGTGAGAAGATATCCGGCGTCCACGGTGGCACGTGTACGGTTGGATTTGCGCGGTGGGTCTCCCCCAACATCATGGTGTTGATGGATGTTTTTGGTTTTATTTGGATTCGATGTCTACGCCTACTCCGGCATGGTTAGTGCCTCTTTATAAACTGCCTCACTACATGCCTTTAACCCTGGTTGGGTTTACTCTTACCATGGTTTACTTTAAAATCAATGCACTCCAACTCCATTACGGGCTTTCCTTCACTCACCGCGCTCGTCTTCCAAATTATGTCACAGGCTCACAGTTTGCGTCATCGTTTGCCACGTACGTGAACAGCTGTTGATGCGGTGAAACCGTAGGCATGAGCCATTGGATTGTCACGTGCTCGTGATCACCACTTTTTTTCTTCGAACGCCCCTTGTCTTCCCAAAGCGGTGGAGCGTATGATAGGCTACACAAAAGACGGGCATATATCTATCCCAATAGACAAAAGGATACCGTGTTTTTTAGGTGTTGCATTGCTGAATGCTACGAAATAATTCCACATATAATTCAAACTTCTATGATTATTTGTGATTGTATATTCTGTGTTTCGAGCAAGAAAAAAGTAGATAAAAAATTATTTTTCTATAGGTCATTGGTTCATATCAATAAATCTCTTAATATAATTTAAAATAGATCTTATTTTATTGTTGATAAGAAATTTCTCTATAAAAAGATATGAATTGGAGAGAATTCTTTGTAGAGGAAAATTTTTTCAATCACTATGTTTTGACTTGTATAATATAATATTTTTGGAACTTTCTATTTGATTGTATTAAAAGGTCCAATAAATTAGGATTTTTATATTAAGTTTGATCATTTTAGGATAAGAGAACCATTTATAATGAAGAGGATGAACTTCAAAAAAATGATTAAGAGTTTTTGGTGGATAGAATCATGAAGAGACACAAAATAGATCTTCCAAAAAATAAGATTTTTTTTCTTAAAAGTCAATTCATTTGAAACCGTTGCGGATCTACTATTTTTTCTTATTCAAAAATTGCACTTCAAGTAAGAAGGAAATGATGACTCATTATTTTAATTCTTCTTCTTCTTCATCTATTTTATTATCATTTTATTCATCACATTCTATTCAATACATTATATTTCTAATCTTTTCTATCACCATCATTATCTATTATCATATTTATTTATTTTATTTTATTCATCTACATTAATCGATATTGTTTTAAAATATATTACTAACTCATATCAATCAAAATTACTTTTTTCAATTTTAAAATCTTAGTTTCCTTTATTTTTAAAAATTTATATTTTCAATTTGAAATTCTTAGTTTACTCTTATTTAAATTTGAAATCAACTTTATTTGGTCAAAAAAATTCTAATGTCTTTTTATTCTTCATCTATATTTGTTATCATTTTTTTCATCATTTATTGTAATATTTTATTTTTTTCTTCACCTATTTTATTTTATCTTATTAACTTTATGGCCTTTGTTCATATTAATCAATGTTTTTAATATATTACTAAATTATAGCAATCAAATTTTTTTAAAAATTAAAAATCTCTCATTTTTAAACTTTTTTCATTGTTAAATTTTAATGAAATTAAATTTTTAATCCATAAAAAATTCTGATTTTATTTTTAATTTCTTTGTTAAATAATGAGTAATGCATATCAAAAAATTCAATAGATGATTTTGTATATTTTTATCCGAAAAGTGGGGGAAAACCCGTGGGGTGAAGAGAAAGGGTGAAAATATAAAAACGATGGACAAAGGAAGTGTATATTTTTATGGGTAAATAGTTATTTTTATTCTTGAATGGATAGAGCACTGATAAATTTATTCATCTGTTAATTTTCATCAATTATTGGAAAAAAAAAACTTAAGTGACACATTCAAGGTCTAATTTGTTAGCTCTTTATACATTTAGGGATGAATTTGTCAGTGTTCTATACATCTAGAGACGAATTTATCAATGCTCTGTCCAAAATATAATTTAATATTCATCTTTTTTTTTATTGTTACAAGCATAACATTACAATAAACACTAACAAAAAGAAAAACAAACATAAGTTAGAACAAATATAATAATAAGCATGATATTAATTAATAAGCATAATTTGTCTATTACTCTGAAATTTCTATTGTACCATTAGATAGTAATAAAATCAAGTTGTGTTTTATTTTTTTATAAGGATTAACTTAGTGATTGTGTATTTTAATTTGTTTAAGTCTATGACTTTAGGTGAGGTAATGTCTCATAATTTTGTTTTTGAAATTTATAATGTGACAGTACTTTGTCCAAAATATGAGACTCGAACAAAAATATATAGTCATTAAGTTAATCCTTATAAAAAAATGAGACTCAACTTGATTTTATTATTATTTAATGTTATGACAATAAAAATTTCATAGCAACATAAAAATTATATTTATTAATCAATATTGTACTTATTATTCTGTTTGTTCTTACTTATATTTATTTTCTTAATTCTTTAAATATTTATTGTAATTTTATGCTTACAATGATTAAAAAAAGGGAGAGATAAAGATTAAAGTATACTTTGGATAAAACGTAGACAAATTCATCTCTAAATATGTCAAATAAACTCTTTTATTAATAATAACGGAAAAAATTTAACATATGAATAAATTTATCTTACTATTTTTAATTTCAAAAACAAAAAATTTAATTTTTATATTTTAAGAACAAATTCATCAAGACTTTATAATATAAAAACAAAAATCAATATTAACTTTATTTTTACTTATAGACATTCAAGTCGTACGAGTTTAATGTGGGTAGGCATGTTATTGAATTTCTTTGGGTCGTTTGAAGACTTGGAAAGTAACGCTTGCTATGATGAGACTTGGAAATATTGTAGTATTATCCTGATTTATTTTTATGGTCATTTCTGTTTGGTTGGTTGATATTGATACGCTGTTATAATCATTTACGGTCATTTCGGGATTTCACTTACTGTTATAATCATTTTTTCAACACATTCATCAATTAGTATCAATTACTAGTCATGAAATCTTCACATAACAAATTTGAATTTATTAAATAAAGAGTTAATGATCCAAATGTAAGAAGAACTGCTTTTCTAATTTAGACAGCCACAAAAATTAAGATATAATCATAACATAATTTGATTTTTACAAAACCTTTGTATATACAATATTGAAAACGTCAAGCAGCATTTTTTTATCCACTGTATTTTGATATTGGATATTTTGATAAATTCCCATTCCCATGACGTGATGCAAACAAATAACTAATAACTAATAAGATATAAACAATTTGACCTTTGAAGAAATCCTAAACACAATATTTGTTGTGACAACGGTCTAAATGTTTAATAATTTTTTATATTTACTAAAAGTAGTCTTATAAGCTTATAAAATATTTAAAAACTTGAGAAAAAAGTAGTCTTTTCTTTTCAATGAGTTGACTATCAACCTCAATTTCGAAATTAATCTCACGATTATACAAGTCTCAACATCCACTCAAAATAATCAGTGACATTTAAAAAATTATTGAAGAAAAAATGTTTTTTTTTTACCGTGACATTGTTTTGTGTAGGGGTCATCTAGGGGTGTTCGCGGTCTGGATTGGATCGGTTTTAAAGCAAAAAATCATCCGATCCAATCCCTTCGGTTTGCTCACTTGATCATCCATTCGGTTTGAATTTTTTTTCAAATCCGATCCAATCCAATCCAATCTTTTTCGGTTTGGATTGGATCGATTTTCGGTTTTATAAAAAGTCTAAAAATAAAACTTATGAGATTTTTTTTTAATCAAAATAAGGAGTATCTAGTATAAAAATACATTCATGGAACAAAAACAGACATCATGTTTTAATTTTCATTAGACAAATATGTTTATTAGATAAAATAAGAAGCAATGAAACCTTAATGTAATTCTATAAACATGTTAATTAGACAAACATTCAAACTGAACTCATAACTTAAACTGAACTCAAACACAACTCAAACTGCACTCAAACACATCTTCTGTCA
>PYAF01000983.1:488844-501788 GCA_007407185.1 Glycine tomentella | reverse complement strand
TTGAAATCACCATGAATCAAACCAAGGAGATAGAAACAACCATATCCAATTATTTCAGCTGGGTTCTAGACTTCTAGTCCAAAGCAAAATAAGAATAGGGGTTTGAATATTGAAACTTGATGGTGCAAAGAGGAGCGGTGCTTGCCTGCTTAGGTGCTGCGGCGCGGTGGTCCTGGTGGAACTGTCGGAGGAGACGACTCAGAGTTGGAAC
Organism: Glycine tomentella; assembly: GCA_007407185.1. Taxonomy (NCBI): domain Eukaryota; kingdom Viridiplantae; phylum Streptophyta; class Magnoliopsida; order Fabales; family Fabaceae; genus Glycine; species Glycine tomentella. The sequence continues at coordinate 501,577 of PYAF01000983.1, read as the reverse complement.
TTGGGTGTAATTGCTGCGGCGCGGTAATTTGTGGCTGTCGAAATTGTGTTTTAGGTTTTGGAAGGCTAGGGTAATTGGTGGCTGGCTGTGCTAGTGTGCTGTGCGTTTAGTTTAGTCACTTTAGTGGGTATTGCTGTATTGGGCTGATGGAGAATAGGCCCATAACAGTAGGTAAGTAAACCTTTAGATTGGATCGGTTTGGATTGGATCGGTTTTCACCAGCCAAACCGAAAACCGATCCAATCCAATAAAAAATTTCGATTTTTTGCGGTTTTCGGTTTTTCGATTTTTCGGTTATTTCGGTTATCGGTTTTTCGGTTCGGTCACCGCGGTTTGCATCGGTTTGGATCGGTTGATGAACACCCCTAGGGTCATCCGTGTTTAATAATTTCGAAAAAATGTTTAATAATTTTTTGTGTAGCTCTTTATACATTTAGGGTCATCAGATCAACGGATTTGTAAATCTAAACCCGTGACCCAACTCATACATGAACGATTTTGATCGGTTCGATTTTGACCCAAATATATAAATGATCCAAATTAAAAGAAACTTTTCAAGTATTCAAATATTATTTCCTGGACGAAAACGAGAGAATTTATAAACCTGATCTGTGTAGTAACATGATTTTAAATCCATTCTATTCGGATTGGTTCGGGTTCACGGGTGATCCGTACCCGTGAACACCCCTAATTTTGTGGAGTATTTATGATTTGTTGTGATGACTAATTAATTTGCATAGGAGAATTTTATGTTTTAACTATATTTTTTAAAAATATTGAATTTAAGATATTATTTAAAAGAATCAAATCAAATATTATTCGAACTAATCACGAGTTGATAAATATATTTGTTTACGATTATTTATTATGGTTAAACAAATTTGTTTATATTATAATAAAATAAAATACAATATATTTTTTACTTATTAAAAAAACTAAAACTAAAAAATATATAACTTATATATATTATAAAATTATCTTAAATACTGTGGAAATTATTTTCACGTCAATACTTCGATGGAAACTAGAGGGCATGATCGCCATAAGATGTGATCAAGTCCAATACTTACTTTCATATGAATAGTCACTTTGGCCCCTTACCTTGTCGATCTTATCGTTTCAATTTTACCTCACAATCGTCCATTTTGTCTATATCATTAGGATAGATATTATTACTATTATTTATTTTTGTCTTTGTCTCGTGATGGCTGCTCTTATAATCGACTACACCGACATTATGACTATTGTGGTGAGAACAAAGTTCGAATATTTAACAGTAGGTAAAATAAAATAAAAATATTTGCATGATTAAATTGTACAAAAATCAATTGGTAATTTTATCATATTTTAATATTTCATTTCATACTGTTAAGATGAAAATGAAATGGAATATAATTTTATTTTGAGTCTGTCTTGTTTAATAAATTTAAATAATGATAATTAATATTCTTTGTTATATTTCCCTTTATTTTATTAATCATCGCATCACTCGTAGGATGAAGTGGAGTTAAATCATTGCATCTGCTTTCAACCTTTTCTCCTTTCTCTCCTTCTAACTTGACCTTATTCTGATTTTCATCCAGATCTTGTAAGATTTGTGGTTTGTTTATGTGAGAATAAGATAGGAAAAAAGAAAAATATAAACAATGATTTACTATTTTATTTAATTAAAGATAAGATGAAAAATATTAATTTTAAAAAATGTTTTTTCTCTTTAATTCATTTTTTTTCTTTCCCCATTTTTGTCTCTAAACGAATGAGAGGACTAGGGGTAAAATACAAATTATCTAAAATAATGTTTTTAATACAATAATGACTTATAAGATTAAAATGTGCTTTTTTTAAAAAAAAGGTAATACTATTTTTCAACAAGATAAGCAAGAAAGAAATAAATAAATAAGTCAATAAAATAATCATAATTTATCAACCACAGAAAATATCGTGCTTAAAGCTCTGGTTGGTGTTTCTAGACGGGTTGCCTTAGCTGTCTTTTCATTTTGGGGTGCCATCATCAGTTCACAACAGAAAGAATAAAAAAAACCCATAATCCATAAAAAACATAAGGAAAGTTTAGAGACATTAGTCAAACTGTCATTTTAAAAAAAAAATTACTTAAATGCTATATCACCAAAAAAATTTACCAGAACGTCATGCCACGTAACTCGTTTGTCAGTCTAGCGAATTACGTGATGGACACGTGTCAGACAATACATAATTCGCTGGAAGGGCCAGTGAATTAGGTGCCACGTGGCAGACAATGTATAATTTGCTGGAAGGGCCAGCGAATTAGGTGCCACGTGGCAGGCAATGTATAATTCGCTAGGGGGTCCAGCGAATTAGGTGCCCACGTGGAAAAAAAAACAAAAAACTTCGAACGACCATAACTTTTGATAGGAACGTCCGATGGAGGCGTACGATATGTCAAAACGCTCGAAATTCAGAGGGGAAGCCCTGGTTCGAGCATTTTGACATATCGTACGCCTCCATCGGACATTCCTATCAAAAGTTAGGCCATTTGAAGTACATATCGTAATCTTTTAAATCTTGATTTTGAGGCACTTAGAGGCATTTTTTGGGAAAAATGGCAGACCAACTCCCCTTTGGGAAGTTTCTCAGGGCTTCTCCTCTGAATTTCGAGCGTTTTGACATATCGTACGCCTCCATCGGACGTTCCTATCAAAAGTTATGGTCGTTCGAAGTTTTTTATTTTTTTTTTCCACGTGGGCACCTAATTCGCTGGGCCCCCTAGCGAATTATGCATTGCCTGCCACGTGGCACCTAATTCGCTGGCCCTTCCAGCGAATTATGCATTGCCTGACACGTGTTCATCACGTAATTCGCTAGACTGACAAGCGAATTACGTAGCGTGGCATTCTGGTAAAATTTTTCGGTGGTGTGGCATTTAGGTAATTTTTTTTTTAAAAGAGGGCAGTACGGTCAATGTCTCGAAAGTTTAAGAGGAGCAAAAATAAAATGAAAAAAATGTTATACCGGTGTTTTTCCTTAAATTTGTGTTTTATATGGACTAAATTATACATATTCGATGAGATTCACTTATTACACTTAATTCTTCTTCAATTTTTAACCTTAAAAAAATCTCTACAATTTTTTGTTTGGTATAACTCTGGACACCCCTACTCTCTCTACTCACATCTTTATTTATTGCACATTGCCTTTGATATCGATTCATTATTATTTTTTTTATCTTAATCCTTGCTATTAATAAATAATGTTAACTAATCACGTTAAAAGTTGATTAACTTATCATATTATTAAGGAGTCTATAGTCAGATTTTTTTTTGTTAACTTACTTTTAACTAATTGCTTAGCAACTTTTCTTGCATCATCAATTGTTCTAACACAAATGATAAATTAAAAAAAATATATCCAAAAAATAACATGAGATTGTCCATGAAAAGTCGTTGGTGACATGATAAGTCATTGGATTGTTAATATCATTGTTACACCATGAATTAATATTATTACTTAAAAAGTAAAAGCTAAGAAATAAAAACAAAGGGGTATTGGATGCATTTCAAAAAAACATGAATTAATATTATTACTTAAAAAGTAAAAGCTAAGAAATAAAAACAAAGGGGCATAAGGGATGCAAATGGAGTACTTATTAGAGAGGTGTCCAGAGTTATAGGAGGAAAAGAATTAAGATTTTTTTAGAGTTACAAAATGAAAAATTAATGAATGTAATAAGTGAAAACCTCGTACCACAAACGATATACTCTTTTATTTATACTCCAAAACGACTTTACTTCGTAACATTTTCATAGTACTTAACTTTGCTTTAATTTCACCTAAAATGAATTTGCTAAAATATTTTAGCTTTAAGCATAATTTTGGTTCTACTATTTTTTTAAATACTTAATTTTTTTTCTTTATTTCAAAATAAAAAACATTTGATCTTTCTATTTTAAAAAAAAAACTCATCATTTCGATTTAATCGTCAATTTTGTATATATTTATTTCTTTTTATTTATTATATTTTAATTAATTCAATTATTTTTTATGATATGATAAATGAATATGTTAAATTTAAAATTTAGTTGGAAAAAAATAGAAAAAATAAAACACAAATACAATTGAAGACTTAAACAAAATTACAAAATTTTTAAAATAGAGAGACCGAATATTTATATTTATATTTTAAAATAAAAGAACTAAAATTACAGATGGAATAAAATAGAAAAATTAAACTGTATTTAAGTAAATATTTTATTATCTTGTAAGATCAAATTTTTATATATAAAAAAGTCAGAACTTTAGACTTACCAGATATGATAAGAAACTTGAAACTAATCTCCTAGAGTTTATGTAAACTTTAAAACATAAAAATAGACTATACTAATCAACTTGTTTTACATGTTTTCTCTTATTTCGATCCCCATTTCACACCTAACCCAAATAAAGCACAAGAGAAATTATAACACGACATTTTCACTATATTTCTCTTATTTCTATTTTTCCTTCTTTAACAAAAAATAAAAATACACCTAACCCAAATAAACACAAGAGAAATAAGAATACACTTTGTTTCTAAGGAATGGGTAAATTTTAGTATTTGTTTTTATTGTGTCTTGATTCTTTTTCTTCCTTTAAAGATATAATAACAAGGAAAACAATAATGGATTCTTATGACAACAATATTCAACAATAATCGAGTAAAATTGAAAATAACTATGACACACTATAACTATATAAAATGAGTAGCAAAATTAAAAATATTATAAAATCGAGAGTTTAAAATCATTTAATTTTGAAAATTTACATTGTAAATTAGTCCGATTGAGAAACTATATAAGAAAATAAACAACCAAAAAAAAATTAGTGGTTGAATTTTTTTCCTGTTAAAAAATGTTGTAAACTTTTTTTGAGCCCTAGACATTCACTCCTCTAACTTAAGCTCAGCGACCATGCGTTCTGGTGGAGCATCAAATTTTGGTGACAGAGGGTGGTTCGTTCGGAGGATATTAGAGCTGAGGATGAAATAAATTGATTGAATAATGAATTAAAAAAATGAACTGATTGAATTAAATATTTTTTTCTTTAAAATAGTTCTTATCTAATCCTCGAACACCCTAGATATAGTGGAATTATAAATTTTTAGGTTACTACGTTCAATACAAACTTATTCACGGAAATATAATAGATTTTTTTTTTTTTAAGAATGAGCAAATTTTATTTATCTGTTTGAGGAGGGACGTGCTACGAAATTATAGACAATAAGTAATTTAAAAAATATGTTTAGAAGTACAGGCAAGTAGGTCACCCCCTTATTAGAATTGCTGTAGTGAAATATATATTGTTAATCGCAATTCTCAATACATAAGTTATATGTTAACTAGCTTGTGTATGATCTGTTGTGATTGGTGATTGTAATTTACTAAGCACTCGGAAATTCAAGAAAACTACCCTCCAATTGTAGATATTGGCACTTCCTCTCATTTGGAATCCAACACCAACTCCAAATCTCCAGTCCTTATAATTATCCAAATCATCGATCTACTTATATCCCAGGCCTATTTATCCCTGTTTCGTGAATACTAAGTTGTACTTAATATTGGTATCAATCAAATGGATTAAGATTGTAATTTTTAAGTAAAAAAGGTAGTAACTATTGTAGAGATTGTATATTTTTTTGGGTATTTCAGAGTGATAAAAAAAGAAGACAGAACACAAGACACTGCACTACTAAGAGATTATATTTAGGGTGGTTTTTAATTGATTAAAAATGTAAAATGTTTATCAAAATTAAACTCTTAAATTCAATATAATAATATTTGAAATTAAAATAAAAGAAACATAGCCATAGAGATACAATGATGATAAAAGGAAATAAGTTTCCATTTTAGGGGTTTATCCCTTACGCTTTGCATTGGTGGTCGGTTGTTCCATTTACCATGTTTCATATATATGCCTTTATTCGTTTGTCATTCTCTTTTGGTGACGAATAATGATTGATGTCATAACTGAGAGAAGCATGCTGGGTATGGGTTGCTGTAAACGTGGAGGATAATCCACAAGTGTATGTGTAGCTCTAGAATTGAGGATCCAACTGTGTGGATAGCTTTGGAGTATGAAATGCGATAGCATCAGCTAGGCATGTGAAAAAGGACGAATTGAAGGAGGAATTAGTAGTGTAGGGGAGGCTAAGCATCAATAGCTTTGCCAAACTTGAAGCAGCAACCATAAACAGGGGCAGAGTATATGTCTTCACTCAATCACTCCCTAGCGCCACCTACCCCTTCCCTCTACACCCTTTAATTTATCGTCCGTTTTTATTTGTTGTTATTGTAGCTGGATGTACCTAGGATAATTAGATATAGTCCACAAATATTCAAATATGAAAGTGTAATTTATCTTTACTAAGATAAATGTTAGATTATATATCTTAGATCGTATAATAGGCTCTAATATTATAGGGACAATTTTCATATCTAATCTAATTTGTTGGCCACAAAATTTTCAAATGTATCTCGTGGATGATTACATATGAGTTGTATAATGTGGTTGGACACGATGATCACAACATAATCGATGTAATACCTCAAATGAATTACATCGAAAAGAGAGATTTAAAAGTTGTATGATATAAGATTGTATCGTTGATAAAGATTTAAATTAATTAATTAATATTATTTATACCAACAAGATGAATTTACTTTTTGATAGTCCATCATTAAAAAATTTCATAGTTAAGAGTGTTTTGCTTGAGTAGTTATGATATAAGTGACATTTTGAGAATTTTTTCGAAAAACGTGTGAATAAGGATAAAATATGTAGAAAAGTCTTGTGTTGATTTGTGTGGTCAGATATTAATCTTAGGAGTAGGCAAAGTTGATTTTTGAGGTTTCAAAAATGGCTACCAATGGAGGATTTTGTTTGGTTGAGAGTTCTGACCAACAAGGATGTTGAGCGAAGTGTTACCACATGAAGTGTCTTAGTGTGAGAATCGTCGAGAAGTTGTCAACCAGGAGTGTTACAAATAGTATCAGAGTAAACCTCTTTTCCAATATGATGTGGTTTGAGGACAAATATGACGAAAGCTAGTGGGCATATTGTTCCAGATGAATCACATAGGAAAGAGAGGGATCCGAAAATTGTACATGTATGATATTATATAGTTGATAGAGACTTAAAAAAAATTAATTGGTATTATTTATACTAACAAGATGTATTTACTCTTTGATAATCCATCACTTAAAAATTTCATAATTAAACATGATTTGCTTGAAATAGTTATGAAATAGGTAAACTTCTAAAAAATTCTTCAAAAAAAATATATAAGTAAGAACAAAAACATGCTGACAATTTTTGTATGAATTTATGAGGTAAATCATTCATTATAAAAACAAACAAAACTTATTTTCAAAATCTCAGAAATAACGAAAGGTTATGATTGATAAAAGATTCTAACAAAAATAAAATATTGAAGGACTGGTCGACATATTATCAACACAATACATAGTCCATTAACCTCAAAGGCATAACACGAAATGACTCTGGTCAAAATAACAAATCGGTTGACGGCTATCCAATGCGGTACATAATTCCTCATCCTCAAGTGCATAACCTGAAGAGACTTAAATTATGACGAGTCAATCGATGGTTATTCAACGATATAATTATCATTGACAAACTAATCGAATAGCCTATAAAATTACAAAATAATATACACTAATTTTTTTAATATGTCCGTGGTTATTTAATAACGTCAGTAGCACAACTGATTTCGACTAATTAAGAATAGAAGATTTTATCAAAAAATTATTACATTAAAATTAATATTATAAAAATATATTAAACACATTTTAAAAATATATGAGTGGCTAAAATTTGTTGAAAAGAAAAAAAAATGATACGGTTGGACTTGGCACCAGTGTCTAGTGGCGAGGGAGAGGAGGAAGTCACGTGAGGAAGGGACAGATAGCCTTTGCGAAGGACATGGAAGCCCTCCACTAGCCGACAGAATACATCCTCTCCGTACCATTAACTCAGATTTCGATTGCGACACATGTACGGATTCATCCTCTATCCACGCGTCCTCCTTTGACCAAACACGTGTGGCCTGTCCTTTTCCCCACTCCTCCCATCATTTGTCCATACTCTTGCCACGCGGCATCTTCTCTTCCCTCTCTCGAGATTCGCGTGAATACTGTTTTTACTGCCCAACTCTATCCACCTTTCTTTTTCTTTCTTTTTTAATCAGTCTTTTTCTTTTTATTAAAAAAAACTCGTTTGACACTTTGACCGTCTTGATATTATCGTCCACATGAAAAAGAATGGACAGTGTCTCAATTACCATAATAATAATGTTTTTATTATTTTATTTACACTTGCCTTCACTGATAAGGCTCGACAGATTTTTCTTAATATACCAACGTTAAACCCTAAAATAGTTTGCACCTAAATTACATCATCTGAATAGTAAATCTTTTATACTTATCATTTTTTTTAGAGATCGAAGGACCTTTTATATTTATCATTAATGAGGTGTGTTTGCAGTATGGTTTGTTTCTAACTTAATTTTATTTTAATTAATGTAATCTCATTTTATTTAGCATATTGCACACATATGTATTTAGCATGTTAATATACTAGTATCACGAGAAGATAGAATAACATGATAGATTGATAGCCCTATGTTTATTTATTTTTTATTAAACTATATGACTTGAATTATGAGTCTAATTATAGTAGGGAGTAGCTTTCCCATTTTTTAATTTGTGATTTAGATTTAAGCATAGGCTCACGTACCCTTGGTTAGTTGGATATATAGCTTATCTTTATTTCAACGCAGACAAAAGATATGAACATCTACCATTAATTGGGTACTGTTTTGCTTACCTACTATGGAAGGTATAAACATGAAGAACCCTAAAATTTGATTAGCGAGATGAGCTTTAAATGGGTACTGTTTGCTTACCTAATATGTCAGGTAAGGTATAAATTAAACCGCACCCAAAATAAATAAATTAAACATGTAGAACCCCCAACATTTGATTTGCAATATGTACAGGTTTAGGTGTATCAATTTACTATCTAGACAAGTTTTTTAATTTTTACAAACTTTTCAAAACACGTTTAGAAATGAAAATCGAATGGAACCAACTGATTATGCTTTAGATTAAATTTTCTTATCGGATTTCTTTGCGTGGATGAAGTACAACACTACTATTAAATTATAACAGTTTGTAGCTTACTTCAATAAAGCTTTCCTCTTGCCACTGAAACTTTAATACATTGAAGTTTGGATTAAAAAATATATGCATCTTTATAGAATATTTTTTAAATTTTAGCATAATTTTAAAAAAATTAAAAGAAAATATTTGGAACTATTATGTAAAATACCTACTTAATTTAAATAAATGAGTAAAATTATAAGTGGTCTAAAGGAATAAGGAGAAAAGAGTAACATTTAAAAAATAATAGTTTATGAGTATTTTTTTATGGTTTGCATGATAGAGATCCTCGATTAATAATGGGAGAATAATTATTTCTGAGACGGAAATGTTATGGTATTAAGTTTTGTCTCTTTTAACAAAAAAAATTATATTCACATAATCATAATATAAACTGATAAAATCCCTAATAATATACTTAAGAAATCCAATTATTTTTTTAGTATAAATGATAAATCACGTATTTTTTTTATTAGAGGCACAATCGTACTTGACTTAAATACTATAAGTGACAAATTTTCAATAAGAACTCAACTATCTACAAATTATATATGTTGAACTTTGTTGGAATGAGTATTAATATAAAGATCAAAAGTAATAAAAATTGAGATTATTTAAGGAGAAAAAACGTATATATTTTAAAAGGATTTGTTTTAAAATAATTAATAATCTGATGACTTATATGTGTGTAGAACAAAGCATTACAAAGAGAGAAGACGGTCCTTCCTTTTAAAAATAAAAAATTAATCATTTATTTTTAAAATTTAGATCAATTTGATTCTTTGATTAATTTAAAATTAATGTTATTAATAATTTTAACATAATGAAAATTAAAAATTATCTTAAAACAATACTTACTGGTATTTTATATTGATAAAAAATATATACTCACTGATAAATAAAAAACTTACTCGTATGAAATTGTTTTTGCAATCAAGCGTAATTGACATAGTTGCATGTAGTTTTTAATTATTACTATCCGTCATTGTAATATTTAAAAGTTATAAAAAAAATCTTACGAAGAACTAGTTTATTTTAGTACTCAATTCCTCTCATTTTGTTTCATGTATTTATTAAATTAGACAACATTCAAAATATAGATTAAAAACATTATCATTTTTAAAGATGAAAGAAGAACAGAGTTTGATAATAGTATAGGCATTCTGTTATTAGAGAAATAATCTATAATATGAATAACTTTAAGAGATAAAACTTTTAAATTGATAATTAGATTATTAAAATAAATTATGTTAACCATCATTTAAGTTAATATAATATATTAAAATTAAACTCATGAATTTTATATTTATTTGTTTGGAAATTTTTAGAATTAATAACTAGATAATTTGGGATTCATTAAATTAAAGTAAAAGTACATACGCAAATAAATAAATAAAATTATTGCAGCCACAGAAAAACCACAATTTATGTATATAACATTTCAAAAGTTAAATCCCCTCTCTATGTGTCCCTATTCATTCCCATTTTATGATTAAATTATATAATTAGAGTTTAATGGAATTAATTTCAATAAAATTAATGTGAAATCGTTAGATATAGTTAAAGTATTCGTAAAATTTAAATGAATTGATTACAGTGGGGAAAGTAACTTGCTACTTGTGGGGTGTCAACATTCGCGGGATTTGGAAGATCTAGTTACCTGTCCACCCGAAAAGTGATTGAACCAAAGGAAAGTGAACTACAATGTATACTTTCTAAGTTTTTATTAAATTACACATATATAATTTTTATTTATGAATTTTCTTATATTAATTCTTCTTTAAATTTAAAAATATTTCACTAACATCCTTAAACCTTACACTCTTTACAATAAAAGTAAAAGTAATTATTAAAAAACAATTATTTGTATAATTACATAAAATCTTAAGAAATATTACTATAATTTGCTCAATTATATGTTTGTTTAATTTGAATTTAATTTTAAGTATTATAAATATAAAAAAATATTATACCAATTAATTAAAAATTATTATAAAAATTAATAAATTTATCATGATAATTTATAATTAGATAATAACTTAAAACAAACAAACAATTAGTACATATTACACACATCATTTATAAAATAGATAATATATGCTAAATATAAATATAAGTAGATTTGATAGTGCAAGTGGTGACTTAAATATTCATTAAAATTTTAAAACTATTAGCACACACATGAAAATATGATAGTAAATTATAATTTTATTTTTAAAACATATCTAAATATATGTATTTTTGCCTGATTCTTTTAAAATTTTATTTGATGAGTGTGTAAATTTTTTTATATTGTTATAGTATAACCTTTTTTCTCTAAAAATATATAGTAAACCTGATTGTAAATTTAATAAAATAAGTAAAGAATTATAACGAACTGTAAATTGTTTTTATAAATCTAAATAAAAATCTATAAAACGATAAATAGACCAGTCGATCAAGGTTTGTGGGTGCGTGGTCTGTGTTCGTCTAAAGTGGTACACGCACAGACGCTACAATTTCGTTTCAATGTTTCGTCTAGGAAAGAATTTCATATTAGCCACATCAAATATGATATATAGCAACTTTTAATGAACATGTAATTACTAAGCATAGTTTTTATTTATTTATGTTTTACGAGGATTTGTTAACTTGATAAATTAATGCATATTAGAGTGGAATTATTTGTGACAAAATAATTATTTTTTCTAAATTTATCTTTAAAATTTTAAAAAAATAATAATTCTTTTCAAAATAAGTAATATAAATACAGACTTAATATGTTACAGATAGAAATATTATGTGTTAATAAATAATAATTCGATGCAACAAAAAAATGTTGTTTGGTTTTCAATGTTTTCTTTCTTTCAAATTTGAATACCAACAATTGGAAGGGGAATTTTAAGTTTTATACATTCTTCTCTTAAAATTGCTCTAAGGTATCATTTTCATCGTCTATGTACCAAAAAAATAAATCATCTAATCTAATTTTGTTCCTTGTTCTATGTACATATGCTCAAATATAATATTAACAAAAAGCTATAGCAAACAGAAGAGTGTGAAGTAATTGCACAAAAGATTAATGGTTATGTACTGTTACCATAAATATTTTACACCGTTAATCAATAAAAAAAACTTTCATTAATATAGCATAGTTATTACAAAAATTAATAAACTTACAAGTGTATTTAGTGTATTTAGTAAAACTAACTTATAATCCAGTTTATTGAATTAAAAGTGTTTGATAAAATTAGTCAATAAATTAACTGATAAATATAAATTAACATAAAAATATAGGTTAAATTATAATTTTAATCATTTTATTTTAAAAAATAAATAATTTTAATCTTTCATCTAAATCAAATGTTTTTTTGATATGACATATTAATAAAATTTATCATAATAAAAATTAAACTTATAACTTTTTATTTATAAACAATACAGTAAATCACTAACACATTTATTTTATTTAATTAATTATATTAATATTATTTTATATATCATTAATTAGTCAAGAGTTATTCATTTATTTTCTTCAAATTATCAAAAAATTTAATTAA
>PYAF01000983.1:476798-488744 GCA_007407185.1 Glycine tomentella | reverse complement strand
GAAGAAAAAAAAACTCTTGATTGAAAATAATATTAATATATTAAACTAATTAATATATTAAACTAAATAAAGTAAGTATCTTAATGATTTATTATTTATTTATAAATAAAACGTTATAAGTTCTATTCTTATTGAAACATTTTTTTATTTTTTATTTTATTTAATTTTTTTCAAAAAAAAACATCATATTAATAACTTATAAACTAAATTATTTTTACAATCAACTTAAAACAACGTCTAAAAATTAATTAAAAACTAAAATAAATTCGTACACCAACTTGTTAAGGTGTTTGACTAATTCATAACTCTTTTAGACTTTTTCAAAGTATTATAGGGCTGTTTTGAAACTGATGATACACGTGACCTTATCTTTAAATTATTGATGGTCATTTTTCTAACATTTACAAAAAAGCGTAAAAGATTCTTATAATGATTTAATTACATTTTTTACTAATAACTTTTATTTTTTTGGTGAACCTAACCTTTATTAAATTAATTTAATTTATTTTACCTCTAAATTTTAAGAAACTTTACAAATTTTACATTTTTTTTATCATGAACTGGCATAATACGTAAAAAAAAAAACTGTTTTTTTTTTAAACATATTTTACTTTCAACTTTTAGGCTCATATCAGTTTGTTACATGAGTCCCAATTATTTTACTTGAGAAATGCATGCATATACATTAGAATATTTAGGGTGTATTTAGTTTAGAGTGAAAGAAAATATTTTTTGTATTTTTTATGTTGAAGTCATATCTTTTATATTATATTTAATTAAAAAAATATTTTTTCCATCATTTAAACCATTTGAGCTCAATGATTGCAATCGAGGTTTTGCCTTTGAGTGCTGGGAAGTATTTTATGTTATTTTAAATTTAAATTATTTTATTTAGATAAATAGTATTAACTTTTAATGTGAATCATTATTACTCGAGATATCGAAATAAAATGTTAACTTTAGTTAAAAAAACATGTCACTAAAAATATTTAAGATATTGTATTTAAACTTTATCTTTACCAATTTCATGAATCTCTCAAGCCATATTTTTTTAATTCCATTTTCTTATTTGGTTTGATGCTTTGTTTATGCACATAAATCAAGTTATGGTTAGGAATTATGATCATTTGTAATAAATCAAGTTCCTTATACCATTATCATTAAATTCTCCAATTAAATATAATGACTTTTTTTTAATTATACAACATATTTATTGGAAAGTCATTATTTAATTTGTAATTATTAACACGAAACTTAATATAAGTTTTGTCTTAAATTAAATTATTGAAAAGTCTGAGATCAGAATAACACTTGATATGAGTCACCCTTTTATTTATGCTGATGCATCTATAATTTAATGTTTTAACATACTAGTATTAATTATAGTTGAAAAGAGAAAATATATATCAACTAAGAAGATTATCTTAAAAAAATAACCTTAATGTATGTATTATGACCTTAAATCATATATTTAAAGAGAAACCGAAGGAGAAAGTAAAGTAAGAAGAGAACAAAAAAGTAAGAATCAATGAATGAGAAATATTGGAAGAGGATTACTCCCATAAATCATAATGTAGAAATGTTAACAAAGAAATTAGTAGGTTAGCTTGGCGTGGGCCTGAAGGTTGAACAGAGAAAGTGTGAAAGACATTAGACAAATTCCATCATACATTCTTATCCAGTTATGCCCTGTTAACATAGCACGCCTCCAAGTTCCTATCATTGCACTAGACTGTATGCAAAGGCTGATGAGTATAAAAATAATGGGGATTAGTTATGAGTTTGATTAAATTTATTTTTAAAAATAATTTTTTTGTCTATAAATTAAAAATATATAATTTAAATATTTAACTGTATCAAACATGTGATAATTGTGTAAGTTTAGTTGAAGTTGATCAAAAGTTCTTCTCTATTTTTCTGAAAAATTGAAGATCAACTTCAATGGTTCAATTACTATATAGACGGATCAAAAGGAGCAAAAGAAAAATGAACAGCGGGTGCACTGATTTTTAAAAAATTGTAAACGTTCACCCAGTATTGGGGTGCATTTTGGTGAAAAGTAAAGAGACGAGAAGAAAAAAAAAACAGAAGAGTGGTGAATGTAGTAAATAACCAATAATGTAATGAGAAAATAACAGATTGATGAAAAAAATATAATGATAATTAGATTAAAGAAAAAAGTAAGTGTATGTTATGTATTTTTCACTTTTAAACGTGTATGTTATCTTGTTTGCAATAACTTTTTTTTTTACACATTTTATGATTATTATAAAATGCACTTACTCTTCCTTACATTTAACTTTCACGATTTCACCTTATTTTCTCTTATCTCCATTCATTTTCTATCGTTTTACTTATCATATTTATTATTTTATTTCTCTGTGTTTATTTTTTATTAAATGATACGTAAATAATACCAAAGTGACTTTATCTTTTCCTAAAAAAATTATTCTTCATATACACCACCAACCAAATAATTGAATGCTTAAGTAAGTCAATTATCTACTAATTATACTTAACCTTATTGGTCTCTTTCTTTCCTCCACCGCAATTCACCTCACTGTTTAGTTTTTTACTTAAATTAATGAGCAAGAAATTCTAGAATTTGTATATTTCAAAAAAAGGTGAAATTATTGATAAAATATAGATTTAAGTTACTTCTTTATCCTCATAGTTATAATGTTTTTTTTCTTTTAATTCTTATAGTTTAAAATATCACATTTTGTAGTTATAATTTTCAACTTTTTTTACCATTGTTGTCTAAAGTTGTCTGATGTCATTACACTCAAATGTTTTAAAATTCTTACAAAATTGAAATTGATGTTGTAGTTTTTGTTTATTATGATTTTTAACTACCATAAATTAAAAAAAAAACAAAATTTTCATTGTTTGAAAAGAATAAAAAATAAAATTAGATATTCAATTTAGGAAAAGTCATATGATGTAAAATTGGGGTCAAGATTATGAGCAAACACTAGGCATTATTTTGGGAAGATTCATAATTTTTATTTTTTTTGTTATATAGGAAGAAACATTTTTAATCCTTCAAACATGAGAAGCGGTGTAAGCGGGTTAGTTTGAATTGGATTTGATTGTGACATAATTCAATCAAATTTAAACTAGTTAATTTTGATCGATTTTTCAAAAAATAGTTTAAAACTTAAACCAAACTAACCCATTTGTAAACAGATTGAGTCTACAAATCAAAACATTTAAATTTATTTGTTAAAACATTTAAAATTCAATATTTTTATAAGCTAAAATTTTTATTAACCTTTGTCACACTATTCTGGTGTATTTCGAGTTCCGACATGATCGAGGTGTAGTTCCAAGTTGCAATTAAGTGAGGTGTGGCAGAAAGAAGGTGAGAGTGGAAATCCTAATTTCATAAGAGTGAATTTGTGAGAACTTGAAAAATAAGAGACAATCGCACTCTTAGTTACTAAGTTTGATAATAATAGTAATTGATTTTTAAAATTTAAAATATATAATATAAATAATAAATTAATACAAATTAACATGTCAATGTACCGAATTAACATGTCAATCTGAATATTAAAACGTGTATCTAATCCAAAATTTGATGACTTTGAATAAATTGGTTTGGATTTGATCTAATTCAAAAATATTTAACCTAAATTGTATGGGTCAGTTCTGATTCACGGTTTATCCGAACTAGTTAATATCTCTAAATATAGGATATGTTCTCTTAATCTTCCTGTTCTGTATTTTTCCAGAACACAACTGTGTAACACGATTGGTGCTACGTGTTTGCTGTTTGATCACTCTAACCCTGCAGCTCCAAGGATATCAATGGAGGATGATTCCTCGGGGCAGGAGATCACAGAGATACACCAATTGACGTGGGGTGTGTGCTCTGTGTAATTGAAAGAGGGCTAGAATGTATGTGTGTACCTTTCACCAGGGATCAATGAGTATTTATAGGTAGATTACCTCGTAACGAGTATTGGAACTGCTCCCTGGATTCCCGGCCTCATCCAGCACGTTCTCAACATTCATCATGGACCAAGTCAGCCTCCACGTTCTATGAATAAGTCATTTGCACGATCATTAATAACAATTGGGCCCAGGCCCAAACTACAACGACTATGATAGTCTAAACACGACAACCACAACAGTTGCCCCCCAGCCCGGTTATCAAGTATACTTAATAGCCGGGATGCGTTAGGTGATTTTGCAGCCTTCAGGATAACAATTAATCCGACTACAATTAATTGGTTTCCTCCGGACGAAATACTATTCAGATACCATTTTCTATCCGCAAAACTCCGGATAACTTTTCCGACTACGTTTATCTGGATACAATTCTTCAAACGTTTCGGGGACGTACATCAATGATCACGCTTTGTTCTGACGACATTCGGGGTCGTGTGACTATCCGGATAGAAAAGCATTTCTGACTAGACTTTCGTGGATACTTGTATCCGAATTTTACTAGTAGAAATGTACTCGACTGAGCGTATCCGAATAGGTATGTTCGGACTTATTCCGAGTAGGTAATGTATCCGGGTTGTTAATGACATGTCCGAAAAGGCTATTGACCTTCTTGATCCAAATCAGTTACTGTTTCTGTCCTTAATGGCAATAAATGCATTTAAAGGACTTGTCACTTCATTCGCCTGGTAATGATTGCCACTGGCGTAACTTTACTTCCTTGCCCTCATAATTGAATGTGTTTTTACCATGATACCCATGTGTCGTTTCGTTATGGTAACTGAACCGTTTCCTTCCTTCTGGCGGTTACTGCAGGTTATCATTACATTTCAAATTTTATTTTCAAAAACCCGTAACCTTGCCTACTTTTCCCGTGCTTGTCCCTTCTGCCTATTCTCTACTGTTATTTCCTCTCTTCTCTCTCAGTATCCTTTCGAGCATTCTCTCGCGTTTTCTGCAAGTTCCCCTTTCGTTCATCTTCTACTCAACCTTCAATCCCTTAATACAAACAGGTACTTTCTTTCCTTTTCTTCCTGTATCATTTGTTATTTTTGCATTACTGCGATTCTGTCAATATCAAGATTTCTAGGGTTGCATCATGTCTTCTTTCTGAATTTTTCTTGTTTTCTGGGTTCTTCTTCGTATGTTGCAATAATATCATTCTCTTCTTCTCCGATTCTCTTTCTATTTCCCCTAACTTGCCGTGAAAATGACCCCTGAAGAAGAGGCAGAGATAAGGAATAAGTTTGGCCCTAGGGCCGCTTGGTTATTGTTTGGCCTTCCACTTCCGGCGGGGGAAAGCGAAAGCGACCCCCTTCGCCGTCATACCGGAGGTTCTTCCTCCTCCGGGAAACAAAAAGTCGTCGCCGGTCCTGGCAGTTCAGTCCCTTTACTTCCGTCGTATTGTCAAGGTGACGTTACACTCTCTGTTGTTCCCCTGCCTTCTACGACTCCTGTGAACCCTAGGCCAACCCTAGGCCCAACCCTTTCTAGAACCCTACCTTCTCTGGACCCTTCACTTCTTGGACCCAAAATTGATACTAATGGTCCACAAGATCTTTCTCTAAGACTCCCTTGCCATCACCTTAACCCTTCAGTTGGCCTCTCTCCTTCTTCCGACGAAGAATCATCTTCGTCCTCGGTCGAAATAATGGAAGTTAAATATGATGCCTGTATTGACTGTGTATCCGAAGCCGTGCACTATGTTCGGATTGGTTCCGACGACATGGTCGATTCGATTTTGGGGTCATGTCGTCATAACCCTATATTGCATCCTCCAGGTACGTTTACTAACATTTATTTCTCCACTTCATTTTCGTAGGTATAATGGGTGTTACCTCGGAAACTGTGGACGAGTCTGCTTCTGTGGAATCCTATTCGGATGTGCCCCCAACATTAGCGTCTAAGTTCCCTTGGGTGACTTATGAGGTTCTCCGAACTTTTTCTGTCCTCGACCTTCCCAGCATAGTATCTATTCCAGTAGGAAACCAAGACGGGTTTGCCATCCAGGCTCCCCTGCCCGGTGAGCCCATTTGTGCTCATCGGGAGGGTAACAACCCCAACTTTTTCTTCTTTTTCCAAGATGTAGTAACCCAAATAGGTATTACCTTTCCTTTTCTTCTTTTGAAATTGAAGTTTTGAATCATCTCCGGGTAGCTCCTTCCCAACTCCATCCAAATAGCTGAGGATTTATCCGTACTTTTGAATTATTTTGTGCGGATTTAGGAATCCCCTGTACGGTTCCTCTTTTCTTTTACTACCACTCTCCACATACCCCTAGAACAGGCAAAGAGCCCTCTGACCGGAAGGGGTGGATTTCCTTTCGTAGTCAGAGTAAACAAAAACTCTTTGATCCGTTTTCAGACTCCTTCCGTGGCTTCAAGGACAAATACTTTAAGGTCGCCGCCGAACCTCATCGACAACCCTTCTTTTTGTCCGGTCCTGAGTCATCTGATGTTGAATGGGTTTTTCCCTTGTATTGGTCGGATGATCATTATAAACAGGATCATTCCAATTACCGGTTTGTCGAAGAGGATCTCTTCGACTCGGATGCCTCTTCTGTCTTCGTGATTTCTGAATTTATAAACACTCATGGTCAGCCTAAAACTTCCAACTATATTGGTGGTGGTCGTCAAAATGGTCTGCTTCGGTGACTACATTATCCTGTAGTTTATACTTAATTGTATTCGTGTATTAATTGTTATGTTTATTTATTGTAGCCGGAATGGGATCACGACCAGCTCCTCCTAAGACCAAAGCCGACGTCGCCCACATTCCTAAGCCAACTGAAGTCAAGGGCAAAGGCAAGAGACCGACAACTGACAAACTCAGCGCTCCGTCCAAAAAATGTGGTGCGCCTCCTTATAGGGCATTTTTTGACGAAGGTGCTCAGAAGACAGCGTCGGATGCCCCGACTGCTCCCCTGCCTCCACCCTTGACAACCCTGACCCCGGTTTCGGTAATCGAAATCGTGGATCTTACTGTGGCGAATGTTCGACCACGTACTACCCTCGCGGTTGACTCTGATCGCCTTGAAGCGCGGGTTCGCTCGGATAATGTATGGAAGAAGGGGGTTACTGAGGAGTTGGTTCGTTTGACCAAACCCCCTTCATATATGCTCAAACCGGGTGCCCCGGTGAATGAAGAACTGGCCGAGCTGGTCCGGATCGAAGAGAATGCCTTTCGCTGTGCTTCTCTTGTCCGAGCACTTAGCACTGTTCGAGAGAGGTATGTGTCTTCGTCCTGACATTTTTAACTCTATACTTTGTATGTGTTTCTAACCGTTTATGTCGCAGGTATGAGATTGCGGTGGAGGAAAAAGACAAAGCTTTGGAGGAAAAGAATAAGGCCTGTGAGGAACTTGTTTCCTTTAAGGCTCAACTCGCTACTCTCCAGACGCAGTCGGCGGCAGAGCTTAAACTGTTGCAAGAGGAATTACTCAAATCCCAAGCCGTTTCTGCCTCCTTGCGAGTAGATTTGGCGCGGTGTCAAGGTTCCCTTGAAGCCGCCGACCAAAAAGTGGCCCTCCTGACTTCGTCCCTTGACTCTGCCAAGGCCGACAAAGAAGCCTGCGTCCAGGATTACGAAGGTCGGCTAGTCGCTATGAAGGCAACCCTTCGTGATGCTGCCGAGGATGGTTTCAGCAACGCCCTTGAACAGATTACTTTCTTGAATCCCAGAGTGGAGATGACTACTGCCGGGATGCATTTCTTAGCTTATGTCGAGGACGGCCAGCTGTTCCCTCCTCCTGCAGCTGAGGATCCTTCGGAGCCAGAAGAACCAACTTTCATTGCTCATGTCGCCTCACCTACCGCCGACCCCGTATCCGTCGCCGATCTGCCTCAACCAACTCCTGATTCCGTTCCTTCTTCAAAGGATTAAAAGGCGGGAACAATTTGTTTTATCTTTGTATTTTTCTTTTCTTTGTTAGGCTTGGTGCTCGGAACAATCGTTCGTTTACACAAGTTTTTTAACTTGTTTCTTTTCTTTGTTGGGCCTGGTGCCCGGAACAAATGTTCATTTACACAAGTTTATAACTTGGTTCGTTAAATATCTTGTGCGCGCATGTTTTGGTTCCAACGACCAGTTATTAGTTTAATATTTGTCGAGTAGTTTTACCATGAACAACTTTGCTAAAGGATCACTCCCTTACTGGTTTGATCAGAACCAGCTAGCGTATCGTCCAAAGTCGTCGTTGTATCATGTTTTAGAAAAATTGCATGTAACGATGCACAACGTACGTGAGACCCCATGATACTGAATAGTCTTTGCATTTATATCCGTCGTGTTACAATAATGGTACATCCGAATAAAATTAGACTAACGCTTTGTATTTACAACGGTATAACTTATTCTAAAATGGAAATGATGTACTCAGAAGGTATTCTTCCGAGTTCATGTTTATTAACAATGTCTTCGCCGTGCAAGGGGACCATATGTGCTCGGATACCGAATTCATACCCCCAATAACGACACCGCATCTTTCCGTTGCCCGTGTGCTTTCAATGAACAAGAACCATACGGAGTCGGATATAATGTTTTCCGAGTTTGTACTCCTGTTAAAAGAAAGGTTGGGACTTCAACGACACTGCATCTTTCCGTTGCCCTATGTGCTTTCAACGAACAGGAACCATACGGAGTCGGATATAATTTTTTCCGAGTTCATACCCCTGTTAAAAGAAAGGTTGGGGCCTCAACTATAATATTTCTTTAGTTTATCAGCATTCCATGTTCGCTTGATCGGTTTGTCTTGTAATGTTTCCAATGTATACGCCCCTTTGTCTAATTTTTGCGTAACTCGGTACGGGCCCTCCCAGTTGGCTGCTAATTTCCCGTCCCGAGCATTTTTTTTTCCTACGTCCGTGCGTCGCAATACTAGTTCGGTAACCTCGAACTGTCGTGGGACCACCTTCTTGTTGTAGGCGTACGCCATTTGCTTCTTCATCTGGATCTCCCGATCATGGGCCGTTACCCGAGCCTCTTGAATGAGTGCTGATTCCAGCGCCAATGTTTCGTTATTCGTTTCCCCTCCATCCCGTAGCACTTGACTCCGTCGCCATGACTGTAGTCCGATCTCAACTGGAATCATGGCTTCACTTCCATAAGTCATCCGGAATGGAGTTTCTCCCGTTGATGATTGAACCGTAGTTCGGATTCCCCATAGAGCATGATATAACTGCTCCACCCAACTCGATCCGGCGTCGTGCATACGTTTTCGCAGGGCTTCCAAGATTGTTTTATTTGCGGCTTCCGCTTGTTCGTTGGACTGGGGATGTTCAACCGACGCGAACCTGTGTCGGATCTGGAAGTTGGTCATCATTTCTCAGAACCCTTTGTCCGTGAATTGTGTACCGTTGTCAGTGACGACTTCTCCAGGAATTCCGAACCTCGCAATGATATTTCTTTCAAAAAATTGTTGTACTCGGGCGGATGTGATGGTGGCCAGTGGTTCCACTTCTATCCACTTGGTGAAGTAATCCACGGCGACGACCAACCACTTCTTCTGTCCTTCTGCCGGTTTAAAGGGTCCTAATAAATCCATGCCCCATTTAAAAAATGGCCACGGTGCCAAAATAGACTGTAACTCTTCAGGAGGTGACAAAAGTCGCGACGCATGCATCTTGCAATTGTCGCATTTCTTTACATGGTCGATTGCATCAGCTGCCATCGTCGGCCAATAATACCCGGCTCGGAGTGGTTTTCTTGCCAATGACCTTGCCCCCATGTGCTGTCCGTTAATTCCTTCATGTATTTCGGACAGCACATCCTCCATTGATATCCTTAGAGCTGCAGGGTTAGAGTGATCAAACAGCAAACACGTAGCACCAATCGTGTTACACAGTTGTGTTCTGGAAAAATACAGAACATTCCGGTTAGCATGGTTTTGCATGGCTTTAAATCTTCCTCGGCCAGGTTCATCTTTTTGAAAGCTTGCCACATGATTATATCGGCAGAACTTCCGTTGTCGACGAACATTTTTCTTACTCGGCAATTGCCTACCGTTGCTGATATAACTAATCCGTCCTCGTGTCCGGGCATAACTCCCTCCATATCCTACCTTGTGAAGTACAAGAGTGGTTGTTCAGCTTCCCCCGTTTTGACTTTAAACTTCGGTTGAGTTCTGATCGACAATACCTCCTTCAAATATTTTTTTCTCTAGTTGGCCGTATCACCTCCTCCGCCCATCGCCCCGGATATCACATTACACTCGAACTCAGGTTCCGGGAATATGTCGTTATCTTGACGGGCTTCACGGGGTCTCTTCCCCTTGTCTCTTTTGTCATGTGGATTTTCGTCCCCCTTCCGTTTGTTCTTTCTTCCCTGTGTCCGGATCACGTACTGCTTCAGTTGGCCTTCTCGGATAAACTTTTCGATCGCATCACGCAAATCCCAGCATTGGTCCGTGGTATGACCGGGTCCGTTGTGGAATTCACAAAAGCGCGACCTGTCCAACCCTGCTTTGTTGAATACGGGTCGGTGTCGTTCGACCTTTTTCATCTCAGTGAGTGCGACCTCCTTCCAGATCTGTGAGCGGGACACGTTCAATGGGGTATACTTCTCATATTTATTCTCGTATCTCCCTGGTCGAGGTTTCATATCGCTATTTCGAGCTCGATTTTCCGGGTATCCCCTATTTTTTGGGGGTGGGCTTCTCCTTTTGTGTCGCTCTTTTTCTCGTCCCGTGCTGTTGGCGACCTCCATTTGCTCCAGTTCCAAGTATTTCTTTGCACGAGCACGAAATTCCATCAAGGATTTTACCGGGTCTTTATAGATAGACTTGGCAAATCTCGACGATCCGTTGAGTCCAGCTGATATCAGGTATACATGAACTCTTTCTTCTAGTCCATCAACCTGTAAGGCAGCCTCTTTGAACCTATCCAGATAACTCTGCAATGTTTCTCCGGGTAGCTGTCTGATTTTACCCAGAGTGAACTCAGACTTCGGTTGCTTTTTGCTGGTTGCAAAATTCAATAAGAATTTCTGGCCAAAATCTTCGAAATTCCTTATCGACCTCGGTGGTAAAGTATGGAACCACGTTTGTGTCGGGCCTGTCAATGTCGTAACAAAAATCCTCGATATAATGGGCTCTTCAATGCCCCGGACACACATTTGCAAGTCAAACTCATCAATATGTACCTGGGGATCTTGCGTCCCATCATACTTTGATAGAAAAGACCCATCAAAGTCATCCAGGTACCGAGCACTCACGATTTCGTCCACAAACGGACTATTGTTTTGTTGTCCCCGGCTATATTTCCGACGATAAACAGGTCCTTCTCTGCCACGTGTAACCGGCTCCTTCAGCTTATCTTGTTCCATCAATCTCTGATCTTCCCGCTGAGCTTCTGCTCTGTCTACTCGACGTATTTGGTTTGCCTCAGCCTCTACTTGGCTAGACTGGTTTCCACCAACGTTCATTCGATTGGTTGGAGACTCATTTTTGTTTCCCCCATCCTGCGTCAGCTCCTGTACCCGGGGTTGTTCTTCAATCCGTATCTGATCTCCTTCATGGTCGGTGATGAGTCACTATTTATCACTAATTACTCATCTTTTTGTACTCATTTTAATCCCTAACTTGTGCTTAATTGTTTATATTTTGCATTGTTTCTCATTTAAGATTTAATTAGACCAATAATTCGAATTTTAATTAATTTGGATTATTTTAAGTTTAATTATTCTAATTTTTATTTACAGGACAGTTTAATAATTAATTGAGCTTGGAGTTAATTTATGGACTTGAAGATTAGTGCGCCACGTCAGCATCAGCTTAATATTTCCCATATCAAATTATAGATTTCGTTTTTATTTAGGCTTAATATTTTCCATATCAGAATATGGATTTCGTTTTTATTTTATTTTATCTTATCTTATCTTTAGTGATTTTGGGCTAAAACTGTTAGGAAAAGTCCATTCTTTTAGGTTAGACAGTTACTATATATTTAGGGGTTCTGTGCCCATGGAAACACACCCCTCTAGACTCACTACATTCTA
>PYAF01000983.1:460682-476698 GCA_007407185.1 Glycine tomentella | reverse complement strand
AGGTTGATTAATTCAGTAATCTCAGTTTGCTTAATTCTGAGAAACTTGCCCTAACGAGGTTCACGTTTGCTTAATTCGTGTAATGACGTTTTAGATTAATCTTCGCTTAGTTGATTAATCTGGACTGATGAGAATTAAGTAGAACAATTTATCTTTCGTGAACCAAGGAAATTAGAGGCGCAATCTGTCCTAAAGGTCTAACTTGTTTTTAATCATTGCAATTAATTATTATTTCTGTTTAATTTTATATATTCTGCCAAATTCCTTCAAAAACCCCCCAACACGTTTTCAATCCCTTAAACATCGACAATTGATCCTTGAGAGACGACCTAGGAGTCACTTTCCTAGTACTACATTAAATAAATATTAATTTGACGGAGTACGACCTTCGATCAGTCGGTATTACGTAAACGATTCAAATGTTCCCTCAAATCGTGGGCGAAGGGTGATGGTCTTTCAACGCGGTTCGAGGCTTGTGCTTGCTCCACTATCTTCTGCAATTTCTGTTCTAATTGTGTCATGCGTTGTGTTTCAACACGTCTCCACTCCTCATTACGTTCTTCCATCTGTCGTGCAATGTCACGAATATCCTCTTGTCTCTGTAAATTTTGTCTTTTCTCCATGTTCTCAATTCAGCTTAGAATCGAATTGAGGACATTGGTGACTAGTTGTCCTCCGAATTCTACTTCCTGGCTCGTCCTTTGCGTCGGTTGAGTCCTTCCTTGTTCTGTCTGAGCAGGAGAGGAGGCTTCGTCGGAAATAGCTTCTGTCACATGGACTCCTTCTCTCCGTATCACGTTCTGATTCTCCGGTAAGAAGATCTCTCTGTTCGGCATGTCGGAATGTGGTACAGAATGACGGTTTCTTGTGTTCACCATTGTTGAAAGCGTGGGACTCGAAATTTATCGTTCCCACAGACGGCGCCAATGTTCTGTATTTTTCCAGAACACAACTGTGTAACACGATTGGTGCTACGTGTTTGCTGTTTGATCACTCTAACCCTGCAGCTCCAAGGATATCAATGGAGAATGATTCCTTGGGGCAGGAGATCACAGAGATACACCAATTGACGTGGGGTGTGTGCTCTGTGTAATTGAAAGAGGGCTAGAATGTATGTCTGTATCTTTCACCAGGGATCAATGAGTATTTATAGGTAGATTACCTCGGGTATTGGAACTGCTCCCTGGATTCTCGGCCTCATCCAGCACGTTCTCAACGTTCATCATGGACCAAGTCAGCCTCTACGTTCTATGAATAAGTCATTTGCACGATCATTAATAACAATTGGGCTCAGGCCCAAACTACAACGACTATGATAGTCTAAACACGACAACCACAACACTTCCCAATTTAAGTTTTTTTTAATCCCTTAAATTAAAAAATAAAATATGTTTTTTTTCCTTCCTTCAAGGCGGGATTAACGTGGCAATAATGTTTACCATTTGTGCTAATTTTTTACCATCCAAATATTTTAAAAAAAATTAATCTTAAAATATAATTTCTAACGACTAAAAACTGACGTAAAGAAAATTAAATAATAAACATGAGTGCCTCTGTACATAAAAATCCATTCTTCATAAACCCCTAAGCTCCAAATCAGAACGTAAAAGTTAAAACCCCTCGCGCACAAAAAGAAAACGAACAAAAACAGAATAAGGCAAAATCTGGGCCTATTTGATTTCTCCATTGGCGAGAAGAATTCCGTCCCAAAATCCAAATAGCCACAACAACTTTCTTCCATCCACCACTCCTTTTCTGCATCAGCATCTGCAAGTCTTCAACCCCGAGAGTTGCTTAAATAGTTCAAAACTCAGTTTTACATGAATCAACATAATATTAGTCTAAATTTGCTTAATTTCAAAAATAGAGTTACTCTATTAATTCAGAAAAAAAAATTGAAAAACCAAAATTACACGGAGAAGGGATTTTCAAAATGATGTGGTTTTCCTGGCAAGGCAATGGGAAATGGGCTTGACCACGCAAGCCGGATGGCCCATAATTGCTAAATTCTCCCGAAAGACATTAGATAGTGGGATAGATAATAGGGCTTGCCTCATTTGGGTAGCCTTATTACCTTTCAAAGCCGCCTTTATAGATTTGTACACTTTGTACATAGGGAGTTGCTATTGGTCTCTTCAAGAATTGTTATCGGTCTTACCAACTTTTAAGATTCATGAAAAAGATCATTTTGTCCCTCAATTTAAACCCACCACAAGCTCTCTCTTTCCCCTTCACCTTCACCGCACCCAACTTTCCTTATTCCACTAACAAAATCTACAACTTATAACTTAACAGTGTTAGCTTCAATTGGATGAAAAATAGTATATTGAAATAAATTAAAGGATTTGATTGAACTTTTCAAAAAAAAAAAAAAACTCAATTGAGCATTTTGAAATAATAAAGGGACGAAATTAATAATTAAGCTCCACATTTTATTGGTTGTAAGTGAATTGGCTAATGGTTAGGAGTAGAAATGAACTAGGCTAGGTCAAGTCCTACCTAAGTTTGGGTTGACCTATTTTATATTTTATAGCCTAAGTCTAAGCCTAGGTCTAGCCTTTTTAAAAGTCTGTCAGGCTTGTTAGTTCATTTAAAAGACTTGTTTTATATTAAGAAATGTAAAAAATATTAATTTTTAAACAAAATCAAAGATTTACATTAACAATAATAAAGACAATTTTCAACTACAATATATGAGCAAATTTTGCTTACAAACATTACGATGACATGTTATCAAAGTCTTTTAAGTCTCACCAAAAGGAAATAATCTATATTTTTGCTTATACTAATTAATTTATTTCAAACATTAATTGAAATGATTCGGATCAAACCATCAGGCTTAATAGATTTTTCTTAAATATGTGGTTTGACCTAATTAACTAGGCATTTGCTATATCCACTTCTCTTTTTTGCTAATTACACTATCCTTCCCTTTTTTCAAAAGTCAAATTACATAAATGACCTTTTTCTTTCAAAACCTCACATCAAAGACATCCCCCATGTAAAGTTGTTTTGTGTGGTTGCAAGCCCTTTTGATTTGAAACCACAACCAATGATCTCAAAACCCTTCTCATCAATTTTTCCTCCTTCCCTCTTTTGTCAATCATCATTCCATTATATTGAGACTTTGATCATCAAAAAAATACATCACGATTGAAACTGTGAGAAATCAAGTACGTGCACAAAACTTTGTTTCTTTCATTTTCAATTTTTTTATTCTAGAACAGCAAATCAAGATGCATTGTGGAAAGTACTTTCTTGAATAAAAAATCTCTAAAAATATTCAAGAAAGTAGTTTTCGAAATATAACAAGTGTATTTCAAAAAGTAATTTCCAAAATGATTTTAGAAATTTTCTATTCCGGAGAGTACTTTCTAGAATACAAAATACAATGTTCCAAAAACTACATTATGGAATTTAAAAATAAACACGTTTTTGAAAAACCATTGTATTGGGTGTTAACGGTGATGTCGCAGGTCGTCAGAGAGGAAGAAGGAGAATAGGCAAAGCAGTTAAGTTTTCCCTATTCAATATTCACAATCTTGTTTGGTGAGCAATTAGAGAATTCACGACATGACAACGTAAATAGTGAATGAAATTGGGATGAACAACTTACACGTGGCACAATTAAGAACCTAAGGTTGAAGAAGTTATTTGTCTCGTTGAATTGATAGAGCTTCGTTGGTTGTGGTTTCAAATTGAAACCCAATGTGCTAGGGTTTAAGAGAGCTTGTAGCACGCACAAAACAATATCACAAAGAGGGATGAGCACAAATACACAATGATTTTTTTTTTTTTGTATTTAATATATAACGGGGAAACATATTTTTTGTATAAGAGGGGGTGTCAAAAAATAGACAACAAAAATGCATTTTTGTTGCATATTTTGTTGCATATTTTGTACAACCAAAATATATATCTGTTGTATATTTTTTTTATTCCTCTTAAAAAATAAAAATATGTTTCCATTAAAAGAGTATATTGAGAATATTTTTTTAGAATAAATTACACAAATCTTTTTTCAAATTTAACAAAAATACATAAATCTCTCCTCCATTTTTAACCCCTGAAACTCTAGTAAATGTTTACTAAACATTGCAATGTACTCCCCTCTCTATTTAACACTTAAAGTATCTTGACAGAATCATGTGTATCTCACATAACTTCTAATTAATTTATTATCCTAAAATGCCCTCTCTTCAACCTTGCCTGGACTTTTGAAAGAGAAAAAGGAATGAAGAACCTGATCATGGCAAATGTGGAGTCTGGTATTTGATCTTATAAGGTTCCTTTAACCCCTTCCATCCAAAAAAAAATCATCAAGAGTAGTTTTAAAAAGCCAACATTTCCTTATTCCAATAAGATTGTGAGAACTTGAAACAATTATCAACATATCATATTCCTTCGTTTATTCAGATTCCAATCACATTTCTCTAAATAATTAACCAAATGACCAAATTTCAAACGAAATACATTATGGTGTAGCAATTGCAATGGATTTCCTGAGAATCCCAAAATGCATTCTGTGAGCGAGAACAAGACCCACCGCAAAAATTTTAAGCAAACCAAACATTAACACACGTTGAATATTTTCATTTTCTGTTCTTAAATTAAACCCACATTCCCCTCTCTTTCTCTTATATTCTTTTGATGCTAAATTTCTCATGACAACCTCAGAGAAGAACAACGCGCGCCTCCAACGTCAAGCCAAGAAGAGAGCTGCAACTGCAATATGCGAAATGCACGGCAACGTCGCCAAGAAGAAATGCGTCAATTTGGGAGACCTCACTAAGTTTCATCAAACGCGATTGTCGTTTCTCTATACAGTGTGCGGGTTTTCTCCTTTTTGTTCTCTGCGAATGGAAGCATTACGAAACTCGTCATGTTTCTCTTTCCAGGGCTGCCATCGTGTACAGGTCTTCTCAGACTCAACGACATGTTTGCTTCATGTTTTCTCTGCGCCAATTTACCCATTTGCCTTGTTTACTCATATCTGCACTTTTTGGTTCAAATTGTGCAGAGCTAGGAAGCATCGACACTCCGAAACAGGGGCCGTATCGAGTCCGACACTCCGACACGTTCCGACATCGTGTCGGACACACGGTCAACAACTCCGACGCATTGATCGGTTTCGACACGCGAATTTAACCGTGTCGGACATGGTCAAAGGCGCAAAGGGAGGCAGTGTAGGCCTTGAAGATGAAGGCCGTCAGGGTGCGCTTGCACGCCTCGTACAACCACACGCTCTCGTGTGACGTGGAACTTCCCGTCGCACATGGAGTAGAGATAAGTGGTATGGGAGCGGCAGAAGACAGAGGCTGGGCGATGATGCTGTGTTCCATGGTTCCATTAAGATAAAAGAAAAAAAAAGAGAAGAGGAAGAAGAAGGAACAATAAGAGATGGTGTGTGCGAAGACTGAAAGTGGAATAGTTTTTCTCTCTCCGTGATAGAGTGAGAGTGATTGATTGAGAGAGAGGGTGTGGGTAAAGAGGGATGGTTTAATTTTTGTTCTTCAGATGAAGGAGTAGAGCACGATGTATATAAAATTATAAAGTAATTGAGAGACGGGATGGATAAAGAGGGTGCGGTTTAATTTATTAGTTTAATTTGGATGAAGGAACAATGGAGCACGGAATGTATGCACAGTTTAACACGCAATGCATGCACAATTTAGTTTATTAGTTTAATTTGGATGAATGAGCAATTGAGCATAGAATGCATGCACAGTTTAGCACGGAATGCATGCATGCAAAGTTTAGCACGGAATGCATGCATGCACAGTTTAACACGGAATGCATGCATGCACAATTTAGCATGGAATGTTTATTAGTTTAATTTGGATGAATGAGCAATTAAGCATGAAATGCATGCACATTAACATAGGGGTACACTTGAGTATTGGGAGGGATTACATTGATAAATATTATTAGTTTATTTTAATTTTTTAAATTATTAAATATTAAAAATGAAATACTTGCTATATAAATTTAAAATATTATTTAATATTAAAACGTGTCTCAACGTGTGGAAATTCATAATTTTTTGAGATTGATGTGTCAAAGAGTCGAGTCGTGTCGTGTCACGTGTCGCATGGCGGTGTCGGTCAGAAGCTTGAAAGAGAGAGTGAGGGTTAAATGCAATGGCACAACTAGAAAAATAAAAGGAGAGAAATGATTTTTTTAAATTTTTTTTCTCAGTTTTATTAATTTTTTCACTAACGAACAAGGGTAAAAGTAATTTGTGTAAATGAATGGGAGGCATATGTAATTTTATTAAATTTCAGGAAAAGTGTGTGTAATTTAGGATGGTTGTAAAACTAAGTTGAGTTGTGATAGCAAAATTTAGGATGAGAATAGCAATTACCAGAATCTAATCTTACACAGATAGCAAAATTTGGGATGAGAATAGCATCAATTCATGCGTGATTTTGTCTGTATGTTGAATTGATGCAAGAAAATCACGCATGATACACAGATATTATAGGCGCTCCCTTGCAAAATATATTTAAATATTTTATTTATTTATTAAAAATCATGATTATTTCTCAATCTATTAGATCAAATATTAATTTTACTCACCATTGTTAATCCAGTTTTTTTTTACATACCATAAAAATCAAATACAAATCATTTTCATTCATACAAATAGAATGGAATTTTAGATTATTAGGTTAATCTTTTAGGTTTTTAAATATTATTATTTAATATTTAAACAGTCAACATGAGTTGGATAGAAAAGATTTATATTTAGATGAAAGATACTTAAGGTGCCGAAATTAAGTTGAAACTCAGCAGATTACTCGGTCATGAGTAGATGCCTCGTCAGAAGGGTTTCATCTCGAGTCTTGTACTCAAACCTCAAGATATGATTCACACGTAAGGCTGACTCATGCTTATCTAGTTATCTTCCTCTTGACAAATTTTATGTAGCCACTCCTCAAGAAACAACCTATTTCGTTTATGACCCCTGTTGTGTTGTACCGTGCCACACACATATTTTTCTATAATTTTACCCATTCACTTTTGTAACTGATTTTTTATTTTTAATTTTAAAATACATCACATCCTTTAACCAAAAATAAAATGAAGATAACACAATTTAATTAAAAAATCATGAACATGTATAGCTTTAGTAATTGACAAAATATATAAGATATATAAATACTGTGTTTTGAAGTTTCTTACAACGTACGGTTTGTTTGACATTTTATGCTCAGAAGAAGATTTAATTTTTTCTGTTGAGGACTCCGGGCTTCCAAAATCTCTGGGAAGGACATTTCATGGGACTATATATACCCTCTTGTCAAACTAGAGTTCCACATCCGTTTCTTTTTCTCTCTTTTGTTCTGCTCTACCTTGCTCCTTAATTTGCCGTTTTGTTATTTCAGTGCAAGAGAAAATGACCATCCTCATTGAGCAGCCTGCCCTTGGTATGGTTGTTTTTTCTTGTTTTTTTATTTTGGTTCCTAGTGTTACATAAATGTCGTATCATAACTAAGGTCACATTGCATGCTTTTCAGAGTTGCAAGTTGAAGGGAAGAATGCCCATTCCGAAGAAACCGATGAGCTTGTATGGGTTGGTGGATTTCCATTGCCAAAGGATGGATTTATGGCCCCAAAAATCAATTCATTTGGCCACTCCTTCAGGTTTTAATCCCATTTCATATTTTATGTTCTTAGTTTAAAGTTTCTTTATAATGAGACCGACATTGGACAATTGAAATATTTGGCAGAGAATATGATGCTGAAAGCGAGAGGCAAAAAGGTGTGGAGGAATTTTATAGGTTGCAACACATCAACCAGACATATGACTTTGTAAGCAAATCAATGTTTTATTTTCACCAATTACGTCTCTACTTGGCGATTTCAAACGAAGGGAATGCGCAATGCTGATGGTTTGCTAAATGCTAACAACGTAGGTGAAGAGAATGAAGGAGGAATATGGGAAATTGGACAAAGCTGAAATGGGCATTTGGGAATGTTGTGAGCTGCTGAATAAATTGGTGGATGAGAGCGATCCTGATTTGGACGAACCTCAAATTCAACATTTGTTGCAATCAGCTGAGGCCATCAGAAAAGACTATCCTAATGAAGATTGGCTGCATTTGACCGCACTCATCCATGGTACATACCCTTTGAATCTGTTTTCAAGATAAATGCTATCAATGCACTATTACTAATACACATTCTATTGTTGATTAAAATTTATTAAAAATGTGTTAAATTTATTCAATAATAAAAATGTGTTCAAAAGAGTACACTAAAAAGTATATTATCTTTTTAGAATGTTGTTTTCATAATCGTTAGGTTGTTTGTCTAAAAGCTCAATTTAAAGTTTAGAAGGGATAATTATCCTTATCCTTATTTGACCTGGTATGATGACTTGAATATTGGGATCCCAATCTATATAAAACTATAGCGCCAGTTGTATATTAAAAGATAGATAATTTTCAACTAGCAGGGACTAAAACAATATTGTTGACACCTTTTTTAGATCTTGGAAAGATTCTTGCGCTTCCTAGCTTTGGTGAGCTTCCTCAGTGGGCTGTTGTTGGTGAGAACGGTTCCTTAATCCTTATGTGTATAAGCTTTAGTTTTTTCTCACTTACAAATTGCTTTAAGTTTGAATCCAACATTTTAATTGAATGGTTAATGGGATATTTGCAGGAGATACATTTCCTCTAGGCTGCGCCTTTGATGAATCAAATGTTCATCATAAGGTAATTAATTTCTTCTATGAAACATGTTAATGATACTACTTTTTAATCTTAAATTTTCAACTCAACTAATTTCATTGCTGCTGCAGTATTTCAAGGACAACCCGGATTACAAATGCCCTGCTTATAGCACTAAAAATGGAATCTACACAGAAGGGTGTGGATTAGACAACGTATTGATGTCATGGGGACATGATGATTACATGTATACGGTGAGTCTGCATATAGTTTTGATTGCAAGTCTATATATAGTTCATCATGTAGATGTTTAAAATTTTATACATATATATTATGTAGCGCTTAATTAATATGTAAGATCTGATACATGTTGCATTTGAAATTACAGGTGGCTAAGGCAAATGACACCACTTTGCCATCTGCAGGATTGTTCATTATTAGATATCATTCTTTCTATCGTAAGTATTTTAATCATTTTTTGTTTATCTTTAAACATTGATATGTAGTCGGTTTTCTGTGTTCACTGTCCAGCAAATATAATGACCGTAACATATAATTTTGCAGCATTACACAGGGAAGGTGCATATACTCATTTCATGAATGAAGAAGATGTTGAGAATTTGAAGTGGCTCAAAATATTTAAGTATGTTTCTGTTTTGACTTTTGTATATTTGTTTATTTGTGCACATCTTAATTTTACAACTTGCCACATAATTAACTTAAAAAAAACCTAGCTATAATTAATATGAAAATTTTCAATAAAAAAATTAATATGATATAATTTTGTACAGCAAATATGATCTCTACAGCAAGAGCAAAGTTTTAGTTGACGTCGAGAAAGTTAAGCCATACTATATGTCACTCATTGAAAAGGTGAGAGTCAAATTCAGACAATCTTCATAATTTTGGCATTTTTATTTTATTTAGTAATTGTTATTTTTATGCGGGGTTCTTATTTTCTTTTTGGCCACTTGCACTGCAGTATTTCCCTGCCAAGCTAAGATGGTGAACCATTTGAGGGTCAAGCCTGATAACTTCCAGCTGCATTTGAAGACTTTCTTGCAGCCACCATTGATGACTTCTAGCAGCCACCATTGATGACCTTCCAAGCCTCCATTGTTGAAATTTCATTACACCATTCACACCACAAAATCCTCCTATAAATAGAGGTGCAATCTCAGTTGTAGATCATCAACGAGAAACACCAAGAGTGAATTCATCCCAGTAGTGAGAATTCCTAGTGAGTGTTGTGTGAGTTTGAGAAGTTTTATTTTGAGTTTGTAAATCTCTGTAATTTCTATTCTTGTGAGTAATAGAAGTTGTTTTTCTTCTCAAATTCGTGTGTACCAACACCCAATTGATCCGTTGGCCTCAACAAGTGGCATCAGAGCCTGGTTAGAGGTGTTGGTCTGTTTCTCGTTGATCCGGGTTTTCTGCGTTTTGCCCGAAATGCAATTCTGATTGCAGCATTGGATTCGTCTCCTCGAACTGAGTCCAACGCAAAAAACGGCGTGTTAATCGGAGTTACTGTTCATTGCCGGAGAAGACGGAATCTTTCTTAAATTGCAGTTTGGCCCCTGAACTTTCTGAAATTTCAGTTCGACCCCTGATCTTTGTGAAAATTGCATTTTAACCCCTAATCTTTTGGAAATTTCATTTTTTACCCCTGATCTTTCAAAAAAAAATTTGACCCCTTAAATTTTCTTAAATTACAGTTTGGCCCCTCAAAATTTTCAAAATTGCTATTTTTGCCCCAATAGTGAAATTTTGGCCCTGAAGTGTCAATTTCATTATTTTTTGACCGTTCCAGACGTAACGGTGAGCTCCACTTTGCAAAATTCAACTTTGTTTTGGTGAATTAGTTATTACAAGGTGATAATGACCACAAAAGAGTCAACATCATCTTTCGGAACCATGATTATGCTTACTGCTACAAATTATACGCTGTGGAGACCTCGGATGGAAGATCTCCTAGGCTGTAAAGATTTGTTCGATCCCATAGAATTGATGGGTAAAAATCCTGATTCTGCTAAGGAGTTGGAGTGGAAGAAGTCAAATCGAAAAACTATTGGTCAGATCCGTCAATGGATTGACAATAGTGTCTTCCACCATGTTGCACAGGAGACAGACGCGTATGCCCTCTGGAAGAAGTTGGAGGACATGTACCAGGCCAAGACCGCTCGGAATAAAGCCTTGTTGATGAGGCGTTTAGTCAACATGAAGTTAAAAAGTGGAACTTTAGTTGCCGAGCATACCAGTGAGTTCCAGAGCTTGGTTAACCAGTTGTCGTCTGTAGAGATGCCACTTAGCGATGAAGTTCAGGCGCTGTTGCTACTCAGTTCCCTTCCTGATAGTTGGGAAACGCTGGTAGTATCACTCAGCAACTCAGCACCGGATGGCAGACTTACCATGTCTATGGTAAAGGATGCTCTATTCAATGAAGAGGCAAGGAGAAATGACATGGGCACAGATCAGACCCATGCCTTTGTCACAGAAAACCGGGGGAGGCAACAAAAGAGTAGTAAAAGCAAATGGATAGGCAGAAGCAAGAGTAGGGGCAGATCCACCGATGGCGGAAAACCAACATACAAGTGCCATCATTATGGAATTGAAGGGCATATAAAGAAGAACTGCTACAAGTGGAAGGAAGAGCAAGCCCAGAGCAGTTCGCAGCCGAAGAACAATAGTGGACAAACATTAGTTACTATTCCTGGAGATGTAGCTTTTTGTTCTACCCATAATGAGACATGCCTTCACGTCTCAGGAGAAGACACAGAATGGGTGGTAGATACTGCAGCATCCTACCACGTGACTCCCCACAAGGAATACTTCACAACATACCAAGATGGTGACTTTGGAGCTGTGAAGATGGGAAATTCCAGTTCCTCTGGGATTGTAGGAATTGGTGATGTTCTAATAAAGACAAGTTCTGGGAGCACAATTAATTTGAAGGATGTCCGCCATGTGCCAGATCTTCGGCTGAACCTATTGTCACAGATAGCTCTTGACAAACAGGGTTATGATAGTCATTTCGGTAAAGGCACATGGAAGTTGTCAAGAGGCGCTATGATAGTCGCCCAAGGACATATTTGTGGCACATTATACAAGACTCATGTGAAGATATGCACTGATGTTGCAGAAAAAAAAGGCTTCACAAAATTTGGTACCAGAGACTCGGTCACATGAGTAAGAAAGGGTTGTCTACCCTAATAAAGAAGGAGCTTATCAATGTAGACATGGATGCTGCACTAGATCCTTGCAATCATTGTCTGTTTGGTAAGCAGTATAGAGTCTCGTTTAATTCCTCTTCAATGAGAAGATCAGAGTTGCTCAGTCTGGTACACTCTGATGTTTGCGGTCCCTTAGAGGTTGAATCACTCGGCGGTGATATCGATGATGCTTCTCGAAAGGTGTGGGTGTATTTTTTGCGGACGAAAGACCAGGTATTTGATTACTTCAAATTGTTTCATGTCATGGTAGAACGTGAGACAGGAAAGAAGTTGAAGTGTCTTCGATCCGACAATGGAGGTGAATACTCTTCCAGGCAGTTCGAAGTCCATTGCAGATCATATGGCATTCGACATGAGAAGACGGTACCATGCACCCCTTAGCACAACGGTATAGTTGAAAGAATGAACCAAACAATCATGGAACGTGTTCGGAGCATGCTCAGTATGGCTAAGCTGCCAAAGCCATTCTGGGGAGAAGTAGTCAAAGCCGCCTGTCACCTTGATCAATCGATCTCCATCAGTACCATTAGATTTTGAAGTTCCGGAGAAACTTTGGTCTGGAAAGGATCCATCATACTCTCACTTAAGAGTATTTGGATGTTTGGCGTACGCATACGTATCCAAGGAGCTCAGGTAGAAGCTGGATGCAAGGATCACTCCATGTATGTTCATAGGCTATGGAGATGAAGAATTTGGATACAGATTATGGGATCCTAAGGAGAAAAAGGTAATTAGAAGTAGGGACGTGGTGTTCCATGAAAGCCAGACAATAGAAGATATTGAAAAGCCCACAATATCTCAGAAGCCAAATGTTGCAGCTCAGATGCCAGAAGCAGCAACAGAGCCATTGATGAGAAATGGTGAAGCAGTGCCTGAAGATATTCCAGAAGTAGAAAACAATGAGGAAGAAGACGGTGTTGAGCAGGGGGAGCCACAACCCGCTCTGCCAGATGCTCCAGGACCATCACAAGACTCAGATGATGGTGAATCTCCTCATATTCCAGATGTTCGTAGATCTGAACAAGATCGGATTCCATCCAGAAGGTATCCAGAATCCGAGTATATTCTACTTACTGAAGATGGAGAACCAGAGAGTTTCCATGAAGCAGTATCTCATAAGGATAAAGAAAAATGGCTGCTAGATTCTCTTGTGAAGAATCAAACTTATGAGATCGTAGAACATCCAAAAGGGAAGAAGGCACTGAAAAATAAATGGGTGTTCAAGCTGAAGAAAGATGGCAGCGTAGAAGTGGTGAAATACAAGGCACGACTTGTAGTCAAAGGATTCCAACAGAAAAAGGGAATTGACTTTGACGAGATATTTTCACCCGTAGTCAAGATGACTTTAATCAGAGTCATACTTGGATTGGTCGCAAGTATGAACTTGGAGCTTGAACAGATAGATGTGAAGACAGTTTTTCTTCACGGAGATTTAAAGAAAGAAATCTACATGGAGCAACCGGAAGGTTTTGAGGTTTCAGGAGAAAACCTCGTATGCAAGCTAAAGAAAGAGGCGGATCCCTGAACATGGAGATCCTGGATTCCTGAATATGGAGATCCGTTGTATCGAAAGTCTTCCTGGCGCGGCCAGGTACAGCGTGTCCCGCAAGTATTGCGGCGGTACAAGCCACTACTAGCGAATTGAAAAATGGCTTCCGCTCAAGGTCTGAAGCAGGCACCTAGGCAGTGGTACAAGAAATTTGACTCGTGCATGGTGAGTCAAGAGTACAAGAAAACTGCAGTAGATGAGTGTGTCTATATTCAGAAGTTTTCTGATGGAATGGTGTGTACGAGGCTCGATATTGCTCACGCAGTGGGAACGGTGAGTCGTTTTCTCTCCAATCCTGGAAAAGAGCATTGGAAGGCGGTAAAATGGATTCTCAGGTATCTTAGGGGTACAACGAAGATATGTCTTTGTTACGGGGGAGCTGATCCAATCTTGGAAGGCTTTACAGAGTGCTCTAGATTTGAGCAAGAACTCAATATACCATTCTCGTACAAAACATATTGATATTCGCTATCATTGGATATGCGAA
Source organism: Glycine tomentella (assembly GCA_007407185.1). NCBI lineage: Eukaryota > Viridiplantae > Streptophyta > Magnoliopsida > Fabales > Fabaceae > Glycine > Glycine tomentella. Next base: position 462,757 of record PYAF01000983.1, on the reverse strand, counting down.
GTAATGGATCGACAACTGTTGAGACTAGTAAAGATCCATACAAAGGAGAATCCTGCAGACATGATAACAAAGGTGGTGACTCGAGAGAAGCTAGAGTTATGCAGAGACATAGCTGGAATGTTTTCTTCAGATACAGCTGGAGGGGGAGAATTGATAACTTCCAGCTGCATTTGAAGACTTTCTTGCAGCCACCATTGATGACTTCTAGCAGCCACCATTGATGACCTTCCAAGCCTCCATTGTTGAAATTTCATTACACCATTCACACCACAAAATCCTCCTATAAATAGAGGTGCAATCTCAGTTGTAGATCATCAACGAGAAACACCAAGAGTGAATTCATCCCAGTAGTGAGAATTCCTAGTGAGTGTTGTGTGAGTTTGAGAAGTTTTATTTTGAGTTTGTAAATCTCTGTAATTTCTATTCTTGTGAGTAATAGAAGTTGTTTTTCTTCTCAAATTCGTGTGTACCAACACCCAATTGATCCGTTGGCCTCAACAAAGCCAAGGGTCTGATCGAGGAGATTGATTTCTAATTATTCTGGCGAGCGAGCAATTTACAACAAAAAAAAATAGTTATTTTTTTTTATACTAAGATTCAGATTCAGCTGCAAAGTTGCAATCTTCAAATAATAAATTTTATATACAGTCAAAAAATAAATGAATGATTTCATAGTCCAAATGATCCTCTCTGCATGATATCGTTATTGACCGATTAATTACATAGCATCATATTAAGATTCAATCAAATAAAAACAACCTTCCAATATTGCTAAAGGGAAAAAGAAAGGTAAATAATATGATTTTTCTTAAATATGATACTATAAATAATTGTAAATATATGTATTCACCTCTCAAAATATTCTAGCAAGATCCACCACGCTGTGACAGTTATAAATACAGCTAACAGAGGGATGTTTGTTGTCGCACTTATCTTAGAAATAATCCAAGTGGGTATCAAATGCATTAGCTAGCATTTCTAAACGGGATTGGTTTGACTGGTTGAAGAAAACGATCAACATCCATGACTTCAACAAATTGTAATTTTTAACCATTAAAGTATTTTTTTTATATTATTCGATTAAACAATTCATTTGAGAATAATTGGACATCATAATTGAGATTACGATAATGAAAAATAAATTTTATAGACGTCTTTTTCTTTTTCTTTTATTTCATTTAATAAATGTTTATGTATATTAGATTTTATTAATTTAATTATTTAAAATTTTGATGTTATTATTTATGCTACAATTTTTAAAAATGAGACCTTTTGTAATTGTGCGGTCTTAGAATTATCAGTTACTTATATTTAAAAAAAAAAGTGAATGTGACAAAAAATATTATGAGAAAAGTGTATTATACGTTGATTGAAATTATTTAATAAAAAACTATTCAATAAGGATTTTTAATTTAATACTTATAAATAAAATTATTGAACGAAATAACTTACAAAGACTTACACACACAATATTCATAAAAAAAATCTCATTGCAAATTTAAATTTGAACAACAAAGCAAAAAAAATCTCAGTAAAATGTGTGGTGTCATGGTGTGGCCTCCAAATAGCAATTCTGTTGATGAACTTAATTTCTCACATTTTATTTTATTATCTAATTAACTTGTTTACACTTTCAAATGAAAACTTATCAAAATTTGACTTTAAGTAAGTGAAAATATTTATGAATACATAGTTTAATTAGCTTTTAATATCCAAATTTCATTCTTTTATTTTATTAATAAATTCACGTAGTAGAATAATTCAATTTCAATTAAATATTTAGAGTTTTAAAACTAACTCATCTAGGACCCGTTTGGGGTGATTTTTAATTTTTAAGTTACAAAATTTTAAAAATGACAATTAGTTTTTAATTTTAATTTTGAAAATAATTTAAAAATCATTTCAATTTTATTTTTGTCAAAGGAATGACAGAGACTCAAAGTAAAAATTTTAATAAATCAAAAACTCGAAATAAATTATTAGAAATTCATAATAAAATTTGATAATTTTTCAGGAACCTTAAAATTTAAGCCATGTAAAAAAAAAACTTAAAACTTAAGAAGTATAAAATTTGT
>PYAF01000983.1:431366-460582 GCA_007407185.1 Glycine tomentella | reverse complement strand
AATTATTTTCGGTAGGCGAGTTTTGAGAATTAATGAGTTTTTAATAGTCTCTATTTATTATGTATATTCAATATTTGAATTTCAAATTTAAATATTTTTTCAGATTATCAAAGTTATGTATTAGGTGAAATTTTTGTTAAGAGACAGATTTTTTTTTTTTTTTTGTAACAATAATATAAAATAAATTGTTATCCAAATATATACACAGGACACTTCATTCATATGAGAATAATTCTCTTACATGACAATAAAAATTGTTATTTTTATCTGTTAGATTAAAATGAAAGATCAAAATTAAAATATTTTAAATTTAAATTTTATTTAATGATAAAATCTCTATAAGATTTACTAAATATAAAATCAATTATTTTAAATATTTAATTTACACATCAAGATCGTCACCATAACTATTATCATGATCGCTGCCATCATCATTGTTATCATCATCAACATGAGTACTATTGTCTTTGCGGTAGCATAGCCTGTACATGAAACAATGACTATGTTCGACAAACTATTTTACATTTATTTACTAGTTGAAAAATATGTTTGACTATTAGATAAAAAAGTTTTTTAAGTAACTTTTAATGTTTTTTTAACACTACCATCTAGTTTTTTTTATACATTTTATTCTCTTTTAATTCTTAAAATATTGGGTTTGTCTAATTGATCCCAAGTAAAAATGGTGTTAAATAATTCCATCTTAAATAAACAATAGAATTTAGACAATTGTCTTGTTATAAAATTCTATTATTAATGTTATAACTATCATATTTTTAACTTACTAAAAAAATCAACAAATCATTGTTAGAATTTCATCTTTATCCAATTTGAATATCAAAATAGTAAATATAAATATAATTCAATGGGTTGGGTCCACTTACCTTTTGTTAATATTTTCTTTTTAATAATTTGACACTTTTTAATTTGAATTTCTTTCTTGACTATAGTCTAATGAAATTATACAATTACTTTTTTTTTTATTAAAAATGGAAACTTGTTTCAAATATCAACAATAAATATTCTTTAAATTATAAATACTACTGCTTTGTTTATTGAAAAAAAAAACTTATTGGATTTGAAGAAACACACCTATATTTAACAAGATTAAGTGAATATCCAAAATTATAATTATTTTATTTCTATCTTTAAATACATAATCGAAGAATGAAAAAAATTCTTCAAAAGTATGAGATGTTAGAAGTGCATGATAAATATTGCCAAAACCTAATACCATAGAAGAAATTAAGTACTCCAAACATAAAGTGTGAAAAGGTGTCTATAACTCCCCACTCGGACCTAACCCCCACCTAGAGTAACTAGATAGGACAATAAAATTTTAAACTTGTTAATTCATGAGCTTTTCGAGTATGAAATAAGCCACACTTTTCAAATGTTCATTCTTATTATCCAAAATACTTTAGTACGGGCTACTTTCATATCATTTATATGTAAAATTAAAACTTTATATTTCTTAAGTGAAAATTATTAATTAAAATTATAATAAATTATAAATATTAAATCTTAATAATTATTTTTTATTTCACTTTAGGCAGTAAATAGTTATTATAAAAAAATCGTTTATTTTACTTCTAAAAATAATAATTTAAGTATTTTTCCAACATTTTTATTATAGTTTGTAGTTAAAAATAAAAATTAAAAATAAATAGTATAACTTTTAATTAAAAGTTATAGATAAAAATTTAAATTACAGCCATATATATTTTTCCTACGGTGAATAAAGAATATAATGATTAAAAAAATAATTATTAAGATTTTGGTATTTTATAAAGTTATTATATAATTATAATTAATAAGTTTTAGACTTTTAGTAACCAATACTAAACTTTGATTCTGTTTATGACTTACCTAGTCTATCTCTCTCCCTTTTTGAAATTTGAAGTCAACCATTGAAAAGAAAAAGTGGTGGCATGGGCCGGGCTGATGGTTTGACTCCGAGCCCAAGGCATATGAATAACGTGAGAAGGAAGAAAAGAGTCAACCGAAGAGAATAGAAGTAGCGAAGGAGAGATGTGCACGTGCCGTACGTGCGTGTTGCCCCACCGTAAGTAGTAGCCACCTGTTCAGTTCAGGCGCTCCCTTTCGTCCCTTTCTGCTGCTGCGTTGTTAGTTGTTACTCACTTCTCGGTTTCCTCTTTCTTCCGCTAACTTAACTTCCTCTTCTTCTCTACACTTGAGTTTCTTTTTACATCATATTATATTATTACAGTTTTCTTCTTCAGCGCTAAGTTTCCTATTTCCTCATTCCAATTCACCATTTCATTTCCTCTTTCCCCAAACCCTATTCTCTTTGCAATCAACAACACCTCTGTCATGAGTTTGCCTCCTTTTTAATGGCTCACACTCTTCACAGACCCTTTTCATTCAGTTTTTCCATACTATTATTATACTTCACTTTCTCCTTCGCTTCGCAGCACTCGCACAATGGATTCTCGATCCTCGATTCCGATTTCGACGTCCTCTACGGTGACTACACGCCTCCTTCGCCGCCGCCTCCTCCTCCGCTGCCTCACCCGCCCTCCCTCACGTGCCAGGAGGGTCTCAACGGGACCGGCTCCCTGGCCACCACGTGCGATCTCAATTCGAGCCTAATTTTCAGCAGCGACGTTTACATAGAAGGGAGCGGAAGCTTGAACATACTTCCCGGCGTGAATTTGAGTTGCCCCGTGTCCGGCTGCGTGATTTTGATTAACGTAAGTAACGAATTCAGTTTGCAGAGTGGTGCGGCGATAGTTGCAGGGACGGTGCTCGTGGCGTCGCGGAACGCCACCTTTTTTGGCGGTTCGGTGATAAACGTGACTGGATTGGCCGGGGCGCCACCGGCGCAGACGAGTGGGACGCCGTCGGGGACGCAGGGGGCGGGCGGAGGGCACGGCGGGAGAGGTGCCACGTGTGTTTCGGATAATACAAAGCTTCCGGACGATGTGTGGGGTGGGGATGCGTATTCTTGGTCGTCGTTGGATGAGCCGTGGAGTTATGGGAGTAAGGGTGGGACGACCAGTAAAGAGGAGAAGTATGGTGGGGAAGGAGGTGGGAGGATTAAGTTTGAAGTTGTGGATTCCATTGATGTGTCTGGGGATCTCTTGGCAAATGGAGGGGATGGAGGGATGAAGGGTGGAGGAGGTTCTGGTGGCAGCATTTTTGTTAAAGCTCATAGAATGTAATGTATCGTGTCTTCTTCCCTTGAATCTTATTGCTGCTTTTGTTATTTGAGTTTTGTGATGATATTGTGCTAGGTAGTTAGTATCGCTCTAGAATTATGAATGAATGTGTTCTAGAGTAGGTTGAGGTTGCGTCAATTGTAGAAAAAATGGTTAGATTTTGGCTTACGTGGTTTGAGCTTGTGTGGAGAGGATTTGTAGAATCTTTCTATTAGGGGAATAGATCAAATGCAGGGTAGCCTAATCGCTAGAGACAGAGGGAGGCTAGGAAAAACTATAGGCAAAACTATTAAGAAGGATTTTGAGGTCAATAGTTTGTCTATACACGAGATCTATGATAGAATATCAATTGATCTGTGTAGCTGATGTCACCTAATAATAGAAAAGGTTTGGCTGTTGTTTGTAGTCAGTATCACTGTCAGCACATGACCTTATAGTATGCTGTTGTAGCTTGTACTTGTTTTTGCTGAAATACATGTATATAAGATTGGTGGAGTCTCTTGATTTTAATGCTTTTTATTTCTTGTTTGTGGTGTGGAATGTTAAAAAATGTTTGCAGAGTAGTGTAGTGATAGTTGAGGTTACATGAATGGTACAAAAAATGGTAAAATTTCAGCTTAGTTGATTTGGACATGTGTGAAGATTTGTGGAATCTCCCAATTAAGGGGAATAGATCAGACGCAAGGTAGCCTAATCACTAGAGGCAGAGGGAGTCTAAGAAGAACTATAGGCAGAATTATTACGAAGGATTTAGAGGTCAATGGTTTGTCTATACTCTACAGACGTGATCTATGATAGAATATTATGGTGTTGATTGATTCTTGTAGTTAACCTCACCTAATGGGAAAAGGCTTGGCTGTTGTTGTTAGTATTTAATGTCACTGTTAATTAGTACACGATCTCATATTATGCTGTTGTAGCTGTTACTTGGTTTTGCTGAAGTATATCTAAATAATATTTGATTTTACTGCTTTGTATTTCTTGTGTGTTGTGGAATGTTAGAGAATGTTTGCATAGTGATTGCATGCAATTGAGTACTCCAACTTGCAAAAACTAAACTAACATCGCATCACCTTCGTGAGCTTCAATTATTCTCTATTACTCTGTGTAACTTTAGGTTGCTTGGTCTAATAAAATATTTTGTAACTAACCATGTCCTCTGCCAAGTGCAGGACTGGAACTGGCACGGTCAGTGCCACTGGAGGTGGTGGGTTTGCTGGCGGTGGAGGAGGAAGAGTTTCAATTAATGTCTTCAGCAGACATGACAGTACAAAATTCTTCATTCATGGTGTGATATGATGATTATTTTTTAAAGATGCAATATTCTTGACCTCCATATCACTTTCATTTTAATTTTAGAGTAAAACTTCTGTTCTAATAGCCTGAGAAATTATTTAAGATAAATAAGCACATACATGCTACATAAAGCTTGTTCTGTTTTTTGCAGGAGGAATTAGTCTTGGATGTTCCGGCAATGCTGGTGCTGCAGGGACATATTATGATGCTGTTCCTCGGAGTCTTACCATTTGCAATCATAATTTGTCCACTCAAACTGATACTCTTCTGTTAGAGTTTCCTAAAGTGCCACTTTGGACAAATGTTTATGTCCAGAATCAGGCCAAAGCATTGTTTCCTTTATATTGGAGCCGTGTTCAGGTGATTTAAATACTGAAATGAGATGTATTAATGATAGGAAAAGGTAGAAGATTTTTTTTGAAATGAAAAGTGATAAATAAGATGAGAAAACTCTTTATAAACATATTTAGAAGAAGACCTGGCTAATAATTTGTTAGGAACCAAGAGTTCAAAATGAGAAAGAAAAGAAAGGATTTTATTGACTAGTAAGAAAAGAACAGAAAATAGGGGAGAAAACTCTCCTCCAAGGGTTCCCCCTTGATAAAGGATTTCTCTTTTCACAAAGAGCTAATGCTCAATCTACTAATGATAAGATCTCCCTCTCTCCCATCCTTCTTCCCCTATTTATATCTGATAAACCCCTCTAACTAACTAACTAATCAATATCCTAACTGTAGTAACTAACTCATTAATAGTCTAACCATCTTAACTAACTTTCCCTTCTCCTTATATCCTAACATAATTACTGTTGGAACTTCAAATAAATTTTGTACTTTTGTTTAAGATACTTGATTTGGATAACTGCATATTTTCCCTTTTTACTTGGCCAATGTTTTATAACTTTTCTGTTGGGGAAAATTTATTTCAAATAATTACCAGGAGTTGATAGACAATAAATATAGAAAATTTGATATATTTAGTTACTATCAGAACTTCTAAAGGAAGTTTAGATTGCTTCATTTTGGAGGGCTTTGTATTGTGTTTTTTAATGCCATCTTTTGTATCTTCTCAATTGAGATTTGAAGGATAGCCAAAATACCATTTTCATTAACTTGCAGGTTGGTGGACTTATTCGCTTGACTTTTGGTGCTGCGTTAAGCTTTGGGCTTGCTCATTATGGTTCCTCAGAGTTTGAGTTAATGGCCGAAGAGCTTCTGATGAGTGACTCTGTAGTCAAGGCAAGTAGAACTATTGTAATTTCTTAGAACAATTGTATTTTTTTCACTTGGGTTTTGATGTTTTCACATGCTGCTTGCTTCCACTTTTGACTTGCTAGGTGTAAATTAAAAAAAAACTGTTGGTATTAAGTTTACTATTTATTTCCTGCTCTTATCCAATTTTTATCAAAAACCATATCCTATAAACTAAATCTAAAAGTTTATTGGTTTAGTATTTATATGAGAAGGTTATTTTATGGGACTAATAAGGTCTTCCCATTCATGATCTTTTACCCTTTTTTTTTTAAATTAGATATATGGAGCTCTTCGTATGTCTGTCAAGATTCACCTGATGTTGAATTCCAAGATGCTTATAGATGCCCATGGTGATCGAATTGTTGCAACATCCTTACTTGAAGCTAGCAACTTAGTTGTTCTCAAGGTTGTTATCCTTTGCATTTTCTTGTTTCCAGCAGAACTATAATTTGTATTGCTTACTCTATGAGATGCTAAGTCATGTGTTGGTGATCAGGATTCATCTGTTATTCATTCTAATGCAAATTTGGGAGTTCATGGGCAAGGATTTTTGAACTTGTCTGGAGCTGGAAACTTGATTGAAGCGCAACATCTGATTTTGTCATTGTTTTATAGTATCAATGTAAGTCAAAGTCTCATATTCTTATATTGCTGTATGTTTTAGTGTTTCTTTAGAACCATTTAAACGACTATTGAAGAATGTTCATCTTTCTCTATGTTGGCTTGATATATATGCACACTTGATATGTAAGCTAGGATAGTCACGTGGTTCACTTTGATGCACACATTTGTCGTTGTAATATCCATCAACTGCCCTTTTTAATTTAAATATTTTTACCATGTTAAAAGCAAAGAAGATTGAATTTGATAAATTTGTAGTGAAGAAATCTCTGCCCTTTTGGCACATACAACAATTGACGTGCATAACTTAAGTATTGTCTTCTCGTTCCTTGTATATTTATGCGACTTCCAATTTTGAAATTCTTAAAAATGATTTCTTGACCTTTAAACTGTGTAAATGTATTACTGTTTCTTTGCTAATGCATTAACTATCATCTTTGAAACGCAAAGGTTGGACCTGGATCTGTTCTAAGAGGACCTTTAGAGGCTTCTGGTGATGATATGTAAGTTTATGCAATGCATGTTAAGAAAGCTTTGGTGTGCATTTCTTTATTTGGTTTAATATTTTCCTTTTGTGTTATTGTGTAAAATGATAGGACTCCACAACTCTACTGTGAAGTTGAAAATTGTCCTGTGGAATTGCTTCATCCTCCTGAAGATTGTAATGTGAATTCATCACTGGCTTTCACTCTTCAGGTTTTTCTTTAGCCCAATAAAAATTTAAATCCTTATATTGGTTAGATCTCTGTATAAAAGACAATAATTTGTCTTGGGTTTCTACTGCAGATATGTCGGGTTGAAGATGTTATTGTTGAAGGCACCATAACTGGCTCTGTTGTGCACTTTCACTGGATTAGAAATATAGACGTCTCTTATTCAGGAGTAATCAGTGTGTCTGGGCTGGGTATTGTCATTTCCTCTAAATACTCTGCTCCCAACTGAATCTCATACATCACCTGATAGCTTGCATTATGTTATGATGTTCTATTAAATTGTTATTTGAACCATTTGCAGGTTGTACTGGTGGGTTAGGTAGGGCAAGGTATTTTGAAAATGGTATTGGTGGTGGAGGAGGACATGGAGGATACGGTGGGGATGGATATTACAATGGCAATTTCATTGAAGGTGGTTCCACATATGGGGATGTTGATTTGCCGTGTGAACTTGGTAGTGGCAGTGGAAATAATAGCCTAGCTGGTGCAACTGCAGGTGGTGGCATCATTGGTAAGATCTGAATTATAATTTAGTTGTGACAGAACAAATATTGTTACTCAACATTCTTTGGTGAAAAAGGTAATTTTATGTTATTATTTTTTCTTTTTGACAGTGATGGGTTCACTGGAGCACTCACTGTCAAGTTTGACTTTGAATGGCTCACTTAGAGCTGATGGAGAAAGCTTTGGGGATGACCCAAGAGGGAAGGATGGTGGGATTACTTCAAGCATTGGTCCTGGTGGTGGTTCCGGCGGAACTGTTCTTTTGTTTATTCAGACTTTGGCACTTGGTGACTCTTCTATAATCTCAACTGCTGGAGGACAAGGTAGTCCTAGCGGTGGTGGGGGTGGAGGTGGCGGAAGGGTTCACTTACATTGGTCTAATATTCCAGTTGGAGATGAATATGTCCCTTTGGCAAGTGTAAAGGGAAGCATTATTACTGGGTTGGTATATTACAAAGTATACTTATAATCTGCATTTGTTTTAAGCATCTGTGACTGAAGAATCGTTTGATTTGCCCAGTTTATGGATTTTCTGATTCTTAAGAGTTAGAAGCAAGTTCGTGACTATTGAATATGATTTGCTTTGGCTCATGGCTTATGGCTTCTTGGATAAAGCCAACTGGTCCCTCACTGGAGACCAGTACTAATGTTACTCTTTCTAGATAAATTGATGTATGCTTGAATATGTTACTCTGTAGGAGAAACCAGGATTTTTCTTTTGGGTGGGGGATTGGGGTTGTAAATTTGTAATCATATAATTACATAGTTGTCTGCAGTTGCTCCTTAAATTGACTTACAAGGTTTGTGATTTTGTAATCTAAAAGTTATGCTTTGAGGTTAGTTTGGGCAGTCTAGCAGATCAGTGGATTTTTTTTTTTTTTTTTTTAAATTTCAATTCTAGTGATTATCTCCGGGAAGCTTTGATCGTGTTCATATCTTAAATATGTCATCCAGCAGGCCCTGACCACACCTTTCAACTCTTTTTGGTTTTGGTTTTGGTGTTTTTTAGCTAGTGTAAGTCGTGCATGGACATGGACTTGTGCTTACATGTGTGCATGTGCATTAAGTTTCATCTATCTGGACCAGTTTGGTTGAGTTTTTATTTCTGATTACAGAGGAGGATTTGGTGGAGGTCAGGGTCTTCCTGGAAAAAATGGATCTATCAGTGGAACTGCTTGTCCCAGAGGGCTTTATGGTATCTTTTGTGAGGTAGATGAACAATCATCCTTCAGAATTTCAGTAACTATTTGTGTAGTTGGAATGGGATTTAGAGGATTAGGTGGCTCAACATCATGAACTTTAGTTCATTGTGATCGTTTTCTGTTACTCATTATTTCATCATTATAATCTGTTAATTCCTGTTTTTATAATTGAGATGAAATTTTGAAGATCAACTTCTATGTTGCTTTGACTCAGTTGCTTGCATTTAATTGTGTTGCAGGAATGCCCTGTTGGTACTTATAAAAATGTCAGTGGGTCTGATAGAGCTCTTTGTCATGATTGCCCGCCTGACGAGCTTCCGCATCGTGCCATTTATATTTCTGTTCGAGGTATTTTAAATAATTAGTTTGCTTTTATCACACCTGATGGGAAGAGTAAAGGCCAAGTTATTTATGTGTGCATTTACTTAAAAATTTATCGCATGAGTTTTACTTGATTGGATTCCTATTTCCTTTTGAAAAGGTGGTGTGGCAGAGACTCCTTGTCCATACAAGTGCATATCTGATAGATATCACATGCCAAACTGTTATACAGCTTTTGAAGAGCTGGTGTACACTTTTGGTGGGCCATGGCTCTTTGGTCTTCTACTCTTAGGTCTTCTTGTCCTGCTTGCTCTAGTTCTCAGTGTTGCACGAATGAAATATGTAGCTGGCGATGATTTACCATCTGTTACGCCTGCTCGAAATGACACTCGACTGAATCACTCTTTTCCTTTTCTTGAATCACTGAATGAGGTCCATAACCAACTTCCTTGTGAATTTCAGGGATACTCATTACCTTTGGAATGTTACAATCAAATTTAACTTTGAATTTTGTGAGGTTTCAGATTATGGAAACAAACAGAAGTGAGGAATCTCCGAGTCATGTGCACAGGTTGTATTTCCAGGGCCCAAATACATTCAGTGAACCTTGGCATCTACCTCATTGTCCTCCAGAGCAAGTAAAAGATATTGTGTATGTCTCTTTTTCCTTAAAATATAGTTGATCCTCATCTAGTGTTGTATTTAGTATTTTAGTTTTGTACACCCTGCGAGAGGATTTCAGTTAATGTTACATTAAAATTGACCTTTTAACTATTAAGTATATGACTTCATATTGCAGATATGAAGATGCCTTCAATAGATTTGTGGATGACATCAATAGTTTAGCTACTTATCACTGGTGGGAAGGGTCTATTTACAGTATCCTTTGCATCATTGCATATCCCCTAGCTTGGTCATGGCTTCAAATGTGTCGGAGAAAGAAATTACAGAAACTTAGAGAATTTGTTCGATCAGAGTATGACCATGCTTGCTTGCGTTCTTGCCGTTCACGAGCACTTTATGAAGGGCTGAAGGTACTTCAGAGTTAATTTTATGAATTTGTTCCTTACCCTTATTGGGGCTCATGGCATACTAAATTTATGTCTCAGCTCATTCATTACTGCCCTACTGAACTAATTTTACATTATGCTCATATTATTTAAAATATATGTAATAAGCTAAACGTGGTTTCGTTGATACCAGTGACCTGGTGATAGAACTGGATTAGAATATAGGAAAGTGCAGAGTTCATAGACAGAAACCTCTTGTCCCTGGATCTGTATCAATGAGATACAAGATCAGAGATGAGGGGAATGTGGATACGCGATTGTACAACACTCTTCTAGCCTTCTAGGTGCTTGAGTCTTTGAGGATCAGAGCTTTCCCTCCCAAATTCCACTCCAAAACCAAAACACTCCTTACTATCATTTGCCTGCAACTAATTATACTGTTCCGCATAACTAGGGGCCTTCTCTAACCAACTAATGGTTCCAGCTAACTACTGTTAATACTTGTTGTGTTGGGGGGGGGGGGGGGGGGGGGGGGGGATATCTAACATCTGTTTTCTTTGATGGACCTTTTTTCTTGGTTGGTTTTAACATGCTACATTTTGATTCTTCTTTGTTTTTGCTTTATTCTTTCACTCTACCAAATGTAGGGACTATCATTTATTAGAATCATTCAATGGTTAGTTACTCTATCATGCTACAGGTAGGTGCAACATCTGATCTGATGCTGGCATATCTGGATTTCTTCCTTGGTGGGGATGAGAAAAGACCTGATCTGCCTCCTCGTCTTTATCAAAGATTTCCTATGTCTATAATTTTTGGGGGAGATGGAAGTTACATGAGTCCATTCTCTCTTCATAGTGATAATATTCTTACTAGCATCATGAGTCAGGTTTTCTCAACTCAAAATTTAGCCTTTTTGTGAAATCCTGGATGTTTAATATGTTCGCTGATTTTTATGTTTGTCTGCTTTCTAGTCTGTTCCACCAACTATATGGTATCGATTAGTGGCTGGTCTTAATGCTCAACTACGATTGGTTCGCCGTGGACATCTAAAAATAACTTTTGGCCCTGTTATCAGCTGGCTTGATGTATATGCAAACCCTAAGTTGGCTATGTATGGCGTACGTGTTGATCTTGCATGGTTTCAGCCTACAGCCTCTGGATATTGCCAATTTGGACTTGTGGTATATGCTACCGTGAACGAAAGCATGTCCTCATCATACGAAGGTTATGATGATTCAAGAATAACTGAAAAGCAGACATGGTAATGCTAGCTTATTATTTGTTTTGTTGATTATTTTATGAATTTAAATTTACTTTCTAAGTTTCTATGCTTTGTTATGTGCAGTTTACTTACAAGTCCCAGAAACCCAGTGCATCACATGAGAAGCAATGAACACCTGATGATGCCTAGAAGGATGTCTGGTGGGATATTACATGCCAAAAGCCTTAGAACACTTAAAGAGAAGAAAACTTCATACTATCCGTTTGCTTTTATCATTTATAATACAAAGCCCATCGGTCATCAGGTATTAAAATATTTCCTTTGTCAACTGTATGTTAACCTCAAATGTTTTCTTACTCTCTTGTATCATTGCAGGATCTAGTTGGTCTGGTTATCTCTATAATACTCCTGGGAGATTTTATCTTAGTATTGCTCACCTTGCTTCAGATGTACTCGCTGTCACTGTTGAGCTTCTTCTTAGTTTTATTTGTCCTTCCTCTTGGTGTCCTTTTTCCATTTCCATCTGGAATCAGCGCTTTGTTTAGTCAAGGACCTAGGAGATCAGCTGGGCTTGCTCGACTGTATGCTTTGTGGAATCTAATGTCCCTAGTCAACGTTGTAAGTTGTGGTAAAGCTGTACTTGTTTAGTTGTTTTAAACTAATGTGGCGCAATAGTTACCAGCGTAACCATTGTTGAATTATTTAGGTTACCTGCGTACTTCTGGTATGCAGTACTTAGTTTTTCATTGTATTTCAGTTTCTTTTTCCAAAGTGGGGTCAAATAAGCTCCCAAATATTTGTTTTAACTTTTAACAGTAAAATGGGTCTCTTGAAACAGGTAGTTGCCTTCTTTTGTGGATTTATACATTATACAGCTCGTTCACATAAGCTTTCCAACTTTCAATCCTGGAATTTTAGTATGTAAGTGGCTTTTACCATTTTACCATAATTGTAGCAGATAATGAAAATTGATGCCGCAGATTTATTTACTGTCACTATTTGACAACCTTCTGTATATCTGCAGGGATGGAAGTGAATGGTGGATACTTCCTTCTGGTCTGGCCCTTTGCAAAATCATTCAAGCGCGTCTTGTTGATTGTCATGTGGCTAACCAGGAAATACAAGATCCCTCATTGTATAGCAGTGACACTAATGTCTTCTGGAATTCTTGAAAGTTTTACTTTTTTGGTCTCATTATTTTCCTTTTTTTTTTTTTTTTTTTAATTTATTAGAGTGTAAAGTTTAAATGGGTGGGAGCAGTCACGTTAAGTGGCATTGTGTATAAATTGTATAATGTTAGGAAAGGTTCGGTAAAATGTGTCGTGTGGAGTGCGTTGATTATATTGTTTGCTTGATGATCATCTGTTACTATAGTTGCACAATTTTTTTAGGCACTACAGATGTACAATTGATATAAGAATTTAAGGCTTTAGCTCTTCTGTAAAGGATGGCGATTCTGTTAATATATTTATCTGACGTATACTGATTAAAATTTCTTGGTCTCTATTATCTCATGACGCGTTATACCTAAGCAGTGGAAGTTGCTAAAGACGGTAAGCGTTTTAAAACATCAATGCAACTAGGAGAAGCGGAGATGAAAAATAAGGGGAAACTCGGTTGCAGCTTAGAGGAAAGCGTCACAAGCGGTGTACATTACTATTGGTCAATAGTAAAAAGAAAATTAGGAACTTGTAAAAAGAAAATTGTTCAAACTTGATTTATTTATTAAAGCGAGTCAAAGTTCAAGCTTGAATTTATCTTGTACAAAAATATGAAGCTTAAACTTGACTAGAAGATGAAGTCAAAATATGAAGGAGATGATTGAACTATGAAGGTAATAAATGAGATATTGGCAAGATAGTAATGCTGAGCCTTGAACTTAACTAATTGAAATAGTCCTACTTAATTTCAAGCTTGAACTTTTTTGTTTACTTAACAAACAAGATTGAAACATTAGTAAAGTTGAATTGGAATAATTGATGAATATAGGTCAATTCATTTACGTCCTCCTTTCTCCAGCTTTCACAAAATAATATTCGGTGAAAGATACTTGAAAAACAATTCACATATGAAGAGTTGTAGTCTACTTGCCATAGTAATTTAAACGAAAAAATTCCTCATCAGGATGAGATGTTTCATGAAGAAATTGTTGGTAATAGAGGGATCTATTATTATGCTAGAGATAGACAGGTAACAGGAAAACAATTCCATCAAACTTTCAGCTAGCTGAAGCAAGTAAGCAACTTCTGAATTGGTCATTGTGCTAGGTTAGGAGATAGCTAGCAAAAGAAAAACCTTCTGTGCCATTTATAATTTCAACTAATATACGATTGCTTCCACGAAGTCTTCAATTTAAAATAAAACTAAAGAGTTCAACCCCAGCAACAATTAACAACTTACATGGGATTGGAGCATTTCTTATTCAACAACTGGAAATTCCTTTTGAGATCCATTCCACAATATTTAAGCATTATGATATTAGATAGCCACATGTTACAGCTCATCGTCGACTCCACCAAGTCCTTATGGCCTGAAGATGAGATTTATTGCTTTTGCTATTAAGAGTATTGAGATCACACCAAGTACCATGAAAGATTTTTTACCCTTTAAGCACATACATCAATAGTCAATCACTTTTGAGAAAAATAAAATGAATTAAGATCTTTGGTGTTTTATAGATAAAGAAAATTGGAGATTAACTGCAGTGGTCTATTCACTTTATCTTACACTTTAAGTAATTGCAGAGAGAGCCAATAATAATATAGAAATTACCAGGAATACTTGTTTTATCTCTCTTAAGTTTTATCCAGCAGCTGAGTTGGAGGCAGAATATTTGCTTTGCTTGTCTCCACAATGCAACCATTCATGACCATTTCCTCCAACATAAAATGTACTTTTTCTAAATGAAACATCATATCTAGCTCACACTGCAAATTTAAGTAGACAAGAAATGTAAAATCAATGTTTGGTGGAAGGAATTGCAAAGAAAAGGCATTTAAAAAGTATGGCAGGGACTTACCACATTGCCAAAGTGTCGATCCATTGTTTCGACTAAGAGATGGATAAATTCCAAAGTAGCAAGCTCGTTCTGCAAAATTATCCACGGAAGATAGAATGAACAGTCAAACAGAAGTAGGTTTTCAAATGATGCTTATTTTATGAAAAAAGGGATACATTTAAAACTTTGTTGAAGGGCATGTGTTTAACTTCAAGTTTTTAGCTTTACAACAGAAACATCTTATGTTTCTTTAGTTTTCATTTTGGTCTAAGAGACAGTTCACATTTGAAGAGTGAAGACAAGAGCACTAAGCTAAGATCAAAGCTATACTATTTCAGAGTTACTAAGCATCTAATATTTTAGATTATCTGCCTGTTTCAACTTATTCATTGTCTTTGTATGAATCAATTAAGAATGAGACATATTAAAAAATAATTTGATTTACCTCGTCAACATCAACTCCCACCAAGAAAAACACAGATGCACAGTGTCTATACACAATTCCGTTGTTGCGGTGCTCAACAAATGAACACTGTCCATAACGAAAAATGCATCAGCTACAACTATGTAAATCAATTATTATTAGTGATCAACAACAACATCAAGATGCCTCAACTGGGATAAACTGACAATATCGTGATAGAAATGGATCACGTAACGGAGCAATTCTTGTGTGATTACAATAAAGTTTAAGAGTACACACATACTTTATCATCTTTTCAGTATTATTTTAATGCACCACTTGTTTTGTTTTTTTTATTGATTATCCCCTTAGGCACTATGCATGAAGATATAACAAATACTAATTACCAATAAACCATTTCTCTGGAAAGTGTAATATACATGTACAACGTGCCTCTTTGAAAAGTAAGCCTAGTAGTTACACCAGGTGATCTTTGCATACTTTGAATTAGGTGCAAACAATCAAAATCTAAAAAAAAAAAAAAAGAATTTAATTAGAACAGTCTGGGAAAAAAAAATTATACCGCCATCTAATCATTTAATTGTCATATATAATAAAATTTGATTGCCTTAAAAGTTATATTATTTATAATTAGTTAGTAGTATAAAAAAATTATATTAAAAAGAGAGTTATATTTGGAAAGTGAAAGAAGAAAATGAAAGTTGAAATTGGAGAAGGTTTAATTACCTGGTTGTCATTACGGGCGAGGCATTTACGAACGATTTCGCCTTCAAGGGCTCGCCTTTCTTGGATGGTTACGTACTCATAATACTGTGCAAGCCGAGTCTGACCTTGCTTGTTCACCATTAACACGAATCTCATCTATCTCCATTCGGTTTCGATCCACACGCATCCAACTCTCTTTTCTTTGAGAATCAATCAATGTTACATTTAATTAAGTGATCAATACATTTTTGTTTAACCATATTATTTTAATATGCATACTTTTTTCTACCTTAGACCAGAACATCATCCTTTCACCTTTAAAGTTATGAGGGAAAAAATAATGAATTAAAAATGTAAAAAATACATATCATTAATATTTATCTTTTTACTGATGTTTTTTTTTTGGACAAATTCACTAATGTTATTTAGTATGGAAAAATGACATTTCCCTTATTTCATTAAGACTCGTGTGATTTAAAGATCAATGAAAATATGAAATTCATTTTAAAAACTGTTGAATATAATTTGCATTTTTTTTTACATCATCATAATTATATTTTTTTACGGTAGGCAATAGTAAGAACACATTAATTCACGTACTGTGATATGCATAAATAATCTAAGAGTTACACTGTTCTTCTAATCATAATTTATTATTAATATAACTTAGTAATTATAATCACAGATTTATAATTTATTGAAACTCGTATTTTTTTATTAGAAACTACAGAAATTAAATTTTCAACTCTGAAACAAAGACTGACTAATGCTATCTAGGATGACAGAAATGGCATGAATAGGTTACGAATTCAATTGACAAAGTGAAATGAGACTAATAGGTAACGAAAAAGTAGCAATAGTTAGTTAAAATGAAAAATAATCATCCAATTCTTGCGAATTGACTTTCCTACCAAAGCCAAAGATAATTATTCTTCTAAAAATAAAATGAAAAGGCCATTATTATGTAAGCACATACATGAAAAAAAAATCAGTCTCGAAGTCATGATGACGTACGGTTCTAGTTGAACTATATATATCAACGTGCATTTAATTCTTGTGGAAGTTGGTTTGGGTAATTTCCTTACGAAAGAGGGGATTGTATATTTGATCTCAGTATAAACGTTTTCTAATTTCTAAGTCGCATACTTTTAGCGTGCATCATAATTATTTCTCTCATTTCAACCAGTTTAGCCCAGTTGATATTAGATACAGTGCATGTTCTGCAGTTGAATGTTGAAACCTTCATAACACGTAACCTTGACATTCTAGTCCACATTGGTGTCTTTCATATGCCTAAGTCCTAACACCTTCATTGAGCAAATTATATACTTGAAGCTGCACCACTAAGTGAGACATGCATGGATAAGAAATTGAAACTAAAATTCATTTGAGGATAAATCTGTACTGTTTCGAATGATTAGCACACGGGACAAAACATAATAAGAGAATAATAGAATATCTTCCTCATGTTAATGCTGAGTTCTTCACAGCCATCTTTTAATCGTGGAAGGGCAAAAAGATAAGCCAAATATATTACTTACAATGCAAGATATAAGATAAAACGAATACAATAAACATATACATACATAGCAGGGTGAAAAATGCTGCCGCCTTCTTTCTAAGCCAAATGGTTATTTGAACAATGCCCTTACTCAGGGAAATGACCGTTTGCTTCTTCTTCCCTCTTTTCTTCAGAGACAGTCTTAGCAATCGCAAAGCTGGGCTGATTTGTTGAAGACAGAAGCCTAGCCCACATTCTATCCGTAATTACCACTTTGTTCTGTCCCTCAGTGATTCTCTGCATAACAAAGCAACCAACATAATGCTTCTAAATTCTATAGTTTCCTACTCAAAATTACAAGTTCATTCACCCAATCATAAACTTGAAAACTAACTTTGAATTGAAAAGTTTAAATTCACTACATTCTTAACAAATAAATCATATCTATGCTGCAGAAGCAGAACCAACAATATCAAGCATGGCCAACGAACTCACATAAAAGGGTATGTACGTTTGTCTTCCATTGACAAGCCCACTTGTAAATCCAGTGTAACCTGCCATGGCTCCATGAACAGCACTTTGAGCAAGAAGTGTGCAGTATACGTTATCAGATGCATTGCTTGGAACAGCTCGGATCATATACGTTGGATCTGTCAAATAGTAAAAAAAATAAAATGCTTGATTTCCTCCTTTCAGTATGCAATGCACACATAAATGTAATCGAACATGCACACAGCACACATGTACACATACGTACAACTATATAGTTTTTGTCTTTACGAACCTATATATTTGAGATTTATGGTCATTGTCTTCTTTTTGTTAAAATAATCCTGCAATATCAAAGAATCAAAATGCTTAACATAAAAGGTAGAAAATATCTTCAATTACAAAATTTTCGTATATTAAAAATGAAGCATGTTTTGTCACAGTATACATCCATCAGCGACCATGTATCCAGCACAAGATCCTAGAAGACTGCCACAGCTTTTGAGATTCTCATAAACCAAGTGCAAATGGGAATGGTTCTTTAGGACAACTTTTAGCAAGGTGTCATAACGAAATCATCAATTGAAAAGTGAAAACCAAAACAATGGAAAACATTTTAGTATTCATCAAATGGACACTGAACTTTTCTTTCAAACATGCAAATTAATGGGGCTGGGAATGAAGGTAATTGTAGCCTAGATGACATGGCTATAAGGAAGGAAACAAGCCAGACCTCAATCTGAATTCAAGAAAGTAAGATTAAAAAATCACATTTGAGATATCCAGCACAAACGGAACAAACAACAATCCACACCTTTATCTTTTGGGATATCCATAGCCCAACATCTTGAAGAAGTTTGTTTCCAGAAGCATCCTGCTTGTTCAAGGATTGAATGCTCTGAGAAACAAGTTCCTGTCCTGCCCCTTCAGGAATCACAATAACCATGTGGCCGTTTTCCTTTAGTCTTTTCTCTGTAAACTCAAAAAGTCCACCTGGACCTTCAAGGTGAAAAGGTGACTCTGGAATTAAGCAACAGTCCACATCCCTACTGGCCAGGGTAGCATACATTGCAATAAACCCTGCACCATGCATCCAGATAATTACATCAAGAAAATAATTTATTAACATAATGTCATTGATTGAAGTACAGGATGCTAATGATTAATCTGATCAATGGAGGCATTCAAGAACTTACCACTGTACCGGCCCATCAATTTAACAACACCTATGCCATTTTCACCACTTTCAGCCTCAACATGTGCTGCATTTATAGCACGTTGAGCCTCCTCAACAGCTGTGTCAAAGCCGAAGGACTTATCAATAACCTATTAAGCCAGAGACAACATTAAACCATTTTACAAGCTCATGGTGCTAATGGGAACTAAGCAATAAAAGGAAGAGCTGCTATCCATGATGTACCGGGATGTCATTATCTATGGTTTTGGGAATTCCTACAACTGCAACTTTGAGACGACGCCTTCTAATTTCCTGCGTGGATAATCAGGATGCGTTTACTACTTTGATGAAATCAATTTTCACAATCACAGAAGTCAAATATCAACAGTGAAGTATGTGTGCAGGAAGCTCAGTTATATTCCTAAACACAATAGTCTAATGTCCTCAATACTAAAATTATATATACCTCAAAAATCCTATCTGCACCCCTCTGAGTTCCATCTCCTCCAATTATAAAAACCTGGAGGAATTGATTGAGTTATTAGACTACTGATTTTTATACATACAAAATGAAGTTACATGTTGTAATAAATAGAATGAAATGCAGACCTGATTAATTCCACGATCTTGAATACTGTCAACTATCTTAGTGGTATCATGTCCACCTCGTGATGAACCAAGGATAGTTCCCCCACGCTTATGTATGTCATTCACGCTTTTAGGAGTTAGAGTGATTGTATTGTGAGCATAAAAACCCTTGTATCCTCCCTTCAAATCACAATTTCATGTATTAGTTAACGCGACTAAATAAAAATCAATTAGTTAGCACTCTTAGCAAGATCGAGATGTATTCTGTCAGAGTACAAGATTGCATTGTTCCTTTTCTTTCCTAGATTGTATGAAATGGAATCCATAAGATCCACTTACATTGATTCCCAAGATTTTCTTGACACCATACATGTGATATAGTGCACATACTAGTTCCCTAATGACGGTGTTGAGGCCAGGGCATAGACCACCACATGTCACAATTGCAGCCTGAACATCATCTGATTCGAAATACACCTGAATAGATACAAACATACATATATATAGTATCATACGGTCATAAACACAAGAATTTTCCTTAAGAGATAAACCCATACACATGGTAGTATTATAGAAACATACCCTTTGACGAGGTCCTGCGCGCCGAAAATGTACCCCTCTTGGACTATCTTTATTAGCAATTATCTGTCAGCAAATTTTAAATAAATAAAAAATGACATAAATTAAAAACACTTGTGCTTCAATTGCAAATAGCTAGCGTTCCAGAAACTTTACGATAACCTATCAGAAACTCTCATGCAACCGTTTTTCCAATAAAACCAGTCCAAGTGGTTAATTTGTTTTCTTCCTTTCATTCACTTGGATCGATCCGATGATGTCCATACTTTGGAGAAATCGTGAATTCGTGATGACATATGTTTTATAGTTTATTATTATTACAAGATTATATAAGATTAACACGACTGAATAGATTCGATTTCTGTAACACGTATTCGTTAATTCGGGATGTATGATGATTATGATAAGATCAACGTGACAGGATAAACTCGATTTACGTAACTTGTATTATGTTTTCATTAGTGCAGGATTGGTTAGGATTGTCGAGGCCCTTTTAATCAACAATTCACTCCCAAAAGATAAAAATGAAATAAAATCTAACCTTCTGCGGAACACTGTCATCGACGTGCACGAAATACTGCCTGAGAAGTGGCAAGTATATTTAAATTAATGAGACAAAAATAGAAAGCAAAAAGGAAGGAAGAAATATATGTAAATATGAAACTTACTTGACAACTGAGTAAGCAGGATTGTTCTGCAAAGGATTAGAATATGTCTGCGAAACACAAAAAAGATAGATTTAATAGGGAATGGAGCAGAAGCAGCAAGTTTGAAGAGGTGAAGGAGTACGACGACGTACTGGAATATCAAGGATGTAATCGGCCATATGTGGAACATCCTCTAACACATAGCCTGCGGTGCCTCTAATGATCTTGGGCTTTGAATTCGGCGACGAACCCATTCTAACGTTGAAGGGTGTAACGAGTGGATCAGAGAAGGGTCTTATATTTATAGTAAAGGTTCTTCACCTTTGTAAAATGAGTCAGTGATATATAGAGAGTGCCCAAATCGAGGTTTCCCGAAACTCTTGAATTAAATTAAATAGCAACTTCTATTTTTACGGTTGAAAAGGAAGAGTAAAAACAGGTGGCACAAAATGGTTACCAAGGTCTATGCTTTGACGCAGAGTTGGTTATGGTAGTCCACCACCAGCATCATGTTTCGGAGAAGCTGCCAGCAACCATTCTTATTTATTACTACTAACTATTTACATTTTAGATAAACTTCTTCGAAATATTTCATGCTTCCGTTTCCTTGTCTTTAATTAAGACATACGTACGACAACTAGACATCAACAATCTCTTCCTAAATATGTATCTCCGTCGAACTAAAGGGCTTGAGGAGCCTCAGATATATATCATCTTTGATTTTCATGCTACACTTTCCTTATCTTTGCCTTCAAGGACATAGGACATGTACATTATTTCCTGCGACTGAAGTGTATATGGATGAGAAAGGATAGTATCTCCACCAAGGGAAAAGTACATTGCCAATTTGCTTATTAAGTTTGACATCGAATATTGTGTTCCAAAGATGTTGAATTGTTGCATAATTCCATCGTTTATGAAAACACTATTTGGAACACTTCAATACTTGACCACAACACATCCAAATATTTCACTATTAGTTAACGAACTCAACCAATACTTATTAGCCCCCAAAGTACAGTATTGGTAGGTAGTTAAAAGGATTTTTTGCTATCTTAAGGGTATTGCTACCTATAAACTACATATCAAACCATCATACACATTACATATTAATTAGTGTATTTTCAAATGTAGACTAGGCTACTAACCCGAGACAAATTAAAGAATCTATGTATCAAATGGAATAAGTGTATGTTGGTGATACTCTGATTCTTAATTTAAAAAAGAGTAATAATACACAAACATTTTATTATTTGAAACACTTATTAAATATTTCTTTTTTCTTTTTTTATTTCTTCTATCACATTATAAATTCTGATATTTATATTTTCTCTCTCTCTTTTTTCTTCTTATTTCTAGTTTCAAATAACATATTGAATATTCATGTAATATTTTTTTAAAATAAAAGCCTCATATCAAATTTCACTTTAGGTTTAAAAATGGGTTTGGCCGACCCTGCATACTAAGCGCATAGAATTTGGTGTAAACTTCATTTAAGATCAAGTTCTAGATTAATAGCTTAAAGTGTTATATTTCCACCTTTACAATTGAATTCACAAAGTCATTTTCTCACCCAAAGTTCTAGTATTTTTTAGACAATTTTTCATAATTGCTTGTCATGCAAATAATATTTATATATATCTAAAATCCAAACATGATAAAGGGGTCAAAAAGGAAATATTTATGCCTGAGAAGCACAAAAAGGGAAATAAATGGCTGCTTAATTTAACAATATTCCTGACCCCTCCCAACTGTTTAGGGGCGGCTGGCTAAAATCATGTTAGCTATAATGAGTATATACATGTACGTGTGAATCCCTCCAACAAACTATTTTACTATAGCCACGAAACAAAAGTAAAAACATATTGGCGTTCCAAGTTTAATGAGTTGTATTTGATTATTATTAAGTTTAATATTGATTAAAAAAATGTAACTTAATCTTCAACTAAAAAAATACATACAATTTAAGTTATTAAGTTTAAACTCATTTTAATTATTTTACCAAAAAAAAAACTCATCTTTATTAGCTGGCATGAGACAACTTATCGAACAATACAAGTTTTGAATATTCTCATAAACTGAGGGGGAAAAAGGTTAAACTCCATTTAAATAGATTTCTAAAACATGGGAATAATTTATAAATTTATTTATAATTTAACCTAGCTTTTTATCCCTACAAAAACTCAACGCAATTCGAAGTTTATTTAAATATCTATGTTATATGAATAAAGAATTTCATTTAAATATATTCACAGGCAATGTCATCAAACCATAAATAGCATATTCAGAGTGATCTATAATTGGTTAACAATATAAAGTGTCATGTATGCCTTGTGTGTGTTACTTAAGAAAATAATGTGTAAATAATTTGTGTAAATTAATTTTTGGAAAAAAGTAATCAAATAAGTAAAAGTAAATTACACCAATATTAATCCTTCATTTTTTTTACATTACTTTGAGTTCGAGAGAATCGGTATAACAGTTTTTACACCCAAAAAACGGGATTAGGATAACAATTTACGTCTGGGAAAGGAGTCAGCGTAATGAAAGTCCAAAATTTAAGGATTTTTTTTTAGGATACGAAAACAGACATGTATTGTGTGTAATAAAGGCAAGTCTAAGGAGTGGTTTTTGTAATTTCTTCAATAGTTAATTAACTCAAATGATTTCATAATTAAGTTAAGTTAAAAAAATCAATTAATTAATTGCAATAAAACATGTCAAATTTAAAGCAATTATATATTTTTTATTTATTATATAAATTTAAAAAATAATAAGCTGTTAATAATTTCTATAAAAAAATGTAATTATTCCGTGTCCACAAAATACATATGATCATCTATGTAGGACACCATTACACTTGTCAACTCTCCATGTTGACACCTCCTCTTAGCATCCGGATTATGGAACCACACTGACATTATTTTAATATTTTATTGTTCAAATATTATTGATAATATTTTCTTTATTTATATGTTGATAATTATTCATAAGGATTGTTAATGTAACAGCCCCACTAAACAAGGAATGGGGCTCTGATCCTATAAATATGTATTTCTTTTTTATTTTACAGCCCCTTATTAATTAGGTTAATTCATTACACAAAATTAGAAATCCATCTTAATCAAGTGCCACCTCCAAATTTTGGTAATAATAATAACCAAAAGTTACATCAAATCAAATTATTTAATTATATATATAAAGATATTATAAATATAAATTAAGTTTTTTATTTTAAATTATTGTCTATATATATATATATTAAAAATATCGTGTGTGCATACAAATATATAATTTAGTATTTGATACTTTTACACACACGCATATATATATATATATATATATATATATATATATATATATATAAATACAAGAGGTGCTGAAAAGGTTTTCAAAATGTTTGAATCAAATTGCAATTTCATAACTTGAACGTTGTAGATCATTTCAATTTTCAAAGAAAATTACTTCATTAAGCAGTTTTGAGAATATTCCCAAACATTCTCGCCTCTCCTCTTAATTATAATATTGTTGCCTCTTGCTTCTCAATGACGGTCAATAAGACCACTATTACTACTGGAATATTTTTTGCATAAAATATAGTAATAATATTTGTATAATTTTTTTCTTAAACCTTTCACAAATTTTAAATAAATTTGTTTAGACCATTCAAACGAAATTATATTGAATTAATGCAGTCATAAAGTGCGTAGAGGGAGGCACCCCCTCCCTCTTTTTCCTTTAAGATTCATTACTTTTACAAACATATATATATATATATATATATATATATATATATATATTTAATTTCCTTAGCATGGACCAGACTATAGAAGTTCTCCTTCACATAAAGATAATAGTATAATACCATAAATTGTGAAAAGGATTTAAGATATAAAAGAAGTATGAAAAGGAATAAAGCAGGACACGTAAACTCGAATCAGGACTTATTTATGGCACAATGCAGCACTTTTTTTTCCCTTTTATTTCTTAGGTGTTTTGATTGGATTAAGGGTAAATTTTTTGACATTGAGCAATTCTTCCCCTACTTTTGCTAGTAATGTTTTGAATGCGGAATCTAATCTTCTAAAAAGTAGTTAGTTTACCACTATACTTAATATCTTATGACCTTAACTTATAAGAATTAGATATAGTACGTAGAAGTGATTAATTTTTGACAACATCACGAACTATGATTCAAATTTTCACTAGACATTCTTAAGATGAACTAAGTAAAATCAAGATGTAAATATTACATTATCTCTTGTTTTAAAACTTACACCATTATTTTTTGACATTCTTAAGATGAGAATATTACATTGTCCTTCTCACATATTATAAGAAGGAACCTTAAATAATGACACCCCAACTCTATCATTTTTCCTTACAACTGGGCTTTTTTTTTTAAAAAAAAAAAAAGGGACACATCACATATATAATACCACGTAAGATAACTAGAGGCACAAAATAACAATAGTAGGGAGGATACCAAATCTCAGAAATGACGATGATAAGAAATTATAAGTGTAATTAATTAAAAAAAACAACCCTTATTTTTACAACACAGTAGACAAATAAGCAATATTGCCATGCTCGTTCATCACTTTCGTTATCAATTTGACATATAGTTAATGGTTGACAAAAATTTGCAAAATTAAAATAATGGGGTTAAATTCGTGAAAAAAAATTGGAAGACTAAATTTTTGAAATTAAAAAATTAAATTATAAATAATTTTGAAAAATAATTTTTTATTGACAAAAAATATTTTTACTTTCAATTTTAAAAAATAGAAACAAATAGCATACACAACTTTTTTTAAAACTCTAATCGCCATCATCGTAATGATTGATAAAAAAACCCTATTTGTTGTTTTGTTGTGTAAATATATCGAAACTAGTCACTAATATATTGATAAGTGTTTATGTTGAATTTTTTTAGGAAAATAAATAAATACAGTTTTATTTTATTTTTTACTTTTAATATTCCTTTCATCCCAAAATAATAATCATTTATTATATATAATAATAAATAAATGAAAAGAAACAATAATTTTACAAAATTAATTTTATATTGTCATTAATTTATTTATAGATTGTATAGTTTATCATTAATATATAATAGATATAAGTGGAAAATAATAATTAATATTACATTTGAGAAATTAAAATAATAATTATATTAAAATATTTTTTCTTTACACGATCATTATAATGAAAGAAGGAAAGTTATATTCTTCCATCATAAAATTTTATCTCGATAATCTTCGTCGATCTTTAATGAAAACTTTCATTGCATAAATGACTAAGGTAAAATATTTAAAGAGCTACATCTGTTTTTTTTCCACACAAAAAAGAAAAGGATTTTAATATACTGAGAAGTTAATCTCTATCTTTCAATCAAGAAATTACTCTGGCTTTGACAGCACAATATCCCAAAAGCACCGGATCCCATCAACTTGATGACGCGCTAAGAAAATGCAATTATCCCATGGTTTGACTAGTCATGGAGCAAAGAAAAAAAAAAACTTAATAACAAATTTTATCATTAAATTTTTATTATTTTATTAATTTTATTATTTAAGTTTTATTTTAAAATTTTATCATTCATTTTTATAATTTTATGAATTTTATTATTTAAGTTTCTTTTTCACGAATTTTATCATTAAATTTTTAATATTTCATAAATTTTACCATCTAAATTTTTAATTTGCATTTTACTGTCATGTTGGCATTAAATCGATATAAAATATCATTTTCTTTATTTTTTACATCAATTGTTGTCATAATTATGTAAAAAAATGTAATTTTTTATAACGATTGTGATTATAATTAGTGTTAAAAATCATTTTTTATATAAAAAATAATTATCACTGATGTTAAAAGTTAAAATATTTTATCTTCAACCAATAATAGTAGTAAAATACACAAAATAAAATAAAAAATGGATAATAGAATTTAAATAAATAATTAAAATTTCAAAAGCATGTTCATTTCACGAAATATAATATAAGGGGCCAAGGGGGTAATAAGTTTAAGTAGTTGTACTTGACACAAACGATTTTAATAATACTAAATATAATTCAATGATTGGATCAATAAAAATCATATCTATATCAAATTATAAAAATTATGTAATAATTGTCAAAATTACACCTGTGTAGTTTGATCTCTTCTCATATAATTTCAATTGAACTTTTAAGAGTCCTTAGATTAAATTTTTTATTTCATAATAATTCTTGATCTTATTTAATTATTGTTAACTCATTGGCAAGTGTATCAATTTGTTAAAGTAATATTAAATGGTAAGACCGAGTGTCGAATTTACAGGGACTTTGATTGTATTCAGAGTTTGTATATACCGAATTTTAAACAAAGG
Organism: Glycine tomentella; assembly: GCA_007407185.1. Taxonomy (NCBI): domain Eukaryota; kingdom Viridiplantae; phylum Streptophyta; class Magnoliopsida; order Fabales; family Fabaceae; genus Glycine; species Glycine tomentella. Next base: position 433,774 of record PYAF01000983.1, on the reverse strand, counting down.
AATGACTAAAAATAAATTTTTTTCATAGTAATAGTAGAGGAATGTAAACTTCGACAATAATAAATGATATAAAGTAACGCAAAATGCAAGAGACAAGAAAAACAAACACTTAAATGTAAAAATGCTACTTGGTGAGTTGGTGTAAATTTTTGTATAAGTGTGTGTTTGGGCGTACCAAAAGTACTCTATAAGTGATGTTAAATATTTTTCACCAAAGTTATTTCAATTATTATCTCTATCAACTAAATTACTCTAACCATGATTCCTCATGTGAATGAAAGAGTCTAAATCACTTATTTTCACCCCTAATTCCTTAAAAAGCTAAACCACATCATTTGTTTTAAGAATAAAGATGTATAAATGAGGCTATATAACACCTTTCCATCCTAGACATGAGTTACGTAGAAGTTCCTTCAAGTTCTTAAAGTAAACTTTTTTTCAATGATTAAAACCCTATAACATACATGTAAACAGGTAATCAAACCATAAACAAATAATAAACGTAAAAGGAATACAATAATACTAAAATAACATTAGCATTAAATGGATAGCAAAGATTATTACATCAAAGAATTTTGGTATCCAAGCCCCCAACAATAAATAAGTTAGCCTCTCATATAATGAGAGACTCAAAATAAGAGATGAAACAAAGGAAATGGAAGAATAAGAGCTCCCAAGTAGATGTTTTGCTTCAGACGTGCTGCCAACTTTCTCTAAAATGCACAGTGTCTCCCTTTTATATTCTTCATAAATAATTCATTGTTATTATTTTCGAAAAATCACTTATACTAACTTTTTATGTGCACGCTGAGTGCACATGTATAGTATAACTGGCTTAAGTGATCACGTGCTAAGTTTTCAAACTCGTGCTTAACGCCCATGCACGATTTAATTGCCTTTCAGGTTAGCTTTTTGCACTAGCACGCTGAGCGCATTGCTCAAATTCTTCAAACAACTTCCAATCCTATATTGATGTATCAAAACTCTACCATATAAAATAAAAACACTTTAAATTTCATTAACTTTAGTATTATCAGGATGAAAAATAAAAAAATATAAATTTCTATCCTTTTAAGTAAAAAAAAACATTAAAAACATAATTAAATAACTACTATGTAATTTAAATGCATAAACTCAATATACATAATAATTATCAATTATTTAAACTTCATTTCAGCATTTTTATCTATCATATCAAAACTTAACTCCAATAGGATTAATATTTTTTAAGATAATATCAGCTCAATTAAAAATAAAATTAATTTTTTTACTCAACTTTAATGTAATTATATTTAATATAAATTAAAAAGTTTAAAAAATAATAAATTAAGCTAATTACATATTTGTTAAATAATACTAAATAAAATATAAAAATTATAATTTAATTAAATCGATGTATCACACAATTATAAAATCTAATAATGATGAATAAAGGACCGAAGTATGTTATATATTTATAATTTTAAAGATCATTATTTGGTGTTTTTCTTTTCTCATTGGAGTAAATTGTACTATTAAATAATTTATTTTGGAGACAGAATTATTGTTATATAAAAATAAGAAGAATAATGTAAATCATTAAATCCAATATAAATTATTAATATTTAAATAGTAGTTATGCTTAAATTGAATATGATTGTTTTTTGCGATATTATTTTATTTATAAATTATATAACAAATAAATGTGATATGACATTTTAAAGTTATCCTTGGCGCTTTAAATAACCTGGATTTTACTATTTTATATATAATTACAACTTTATTATTCTTACTCTTATTTGAAAATAATACTTAAACTTGATGTACCTTTAATATGTATAGAGATATTGAAATTTTAGGATTTCACTCTTTTAAAATATTTTTTCTTCTTTCAGTTTTTAGACAACCAAATAAGTGAAGAACAAAATTATATTTTCCTTTTCATTTTCTCTCTTTATCAAAAAATTTCAAATAAATAAATAAAATTTAAAAAATCATCTCACTTTTTATTCATTTACTTTCTTTCCTTTCACTCTCTTTCATAAATAAAACATACAAATAAGATAAAAAACACATTATTGAACAAATTTTAACTTCAAAATTTAAAATTATTAAAAAATAGAAATATATACTTATTCACACTCCTCATTATTAATTTTTTAAAATTCATATTTATCTAGTTTTTAAATAAAAGTAAAAATAAATTAATGTATTTCATATGCATGTAATATTAAAAACGATAGTAGGAAATAAAAAAAATAAGCATACAAAATAAAACATAGCGATGCATTTTTTTTTAATAACATGTCTAATAAATAAGCATGATACTAAATGGATGTATATAAAGATTAACTTTGGGAAAATATTTATTGTAATTTTGATGATAAAATAAAAAATAGTGATTATTTTTTACTTAGATTAATTGAAAT
>PYAF01000983.1:399872-431266 GCA_007407185.1 Glycine tomentella | reverse complement strand
TTAAAAACGATAGTAGGAAATAAAAAAAATAAGCATACAAAATAAAACATAGCGATGCATTTTTTTTTAATAACATGTCTAATAAATAAGCATGATACTAAATGGATGTATATAAAGATTAACTTTGGGAAAATATTTATTGTAATTTTGATGATAAAATAAAAAATAGTGATTATTTTTTACTTAGATTAATTGAAATTAAAAAATAGAAAAAAAAGAACGTAGGAATGAATAAATTTGTTTATATCCCATCAATTTTTAGTTTAAATTAGTGTGTTGCAAGAAAATAACATATTTAAACCTAAAAATAATTATACATACTTTGAGTTATATGATTGATGGCATAATTATTGACACATATTTATAATTTTTCTCGATAAATATTCAAAATGTATTTTATGATTTTTTATAATTATATATAATTTTTTTTATCAATTTTTTTTATCTATTTTGAAGCATTTATATTGTTACTGATATTATTGATATAAATAAAAAATATAATTACATTATTATTATTATTATAAAATAAAAAATAAATATATTTTGTTGAGATTGAAAAATGAAGAACCTTTATGGGCGGGTGTTAGAGCCCAGAGTTGCAAAGCAAAGAAAAGACAGCACTTACTAGTCCAACAGCAACGGCTGAGCCTCTTTCTTCTCTCTCCCTAAGAAGAAGAAGAAGAAGAAGAAGAATCAAATATCCTTGAGCCAGATATGTACAGGAACGCTGTTTCACGTCTTAGGGCCATCAGGGTTAGTTACTATCTTTCTTCTCCTTCTCAAATTCTATTCATATTTTCTGTGTCTTCCAATTATTATTTTCTCGCCCTAGATCTCACCATTCCTTGCACTTTTCCTTACAACGCTGGTTTTTATTCAATTGATTAGTCCGATGCAAATTCCACTGCTACTCTTTCCTGTATTCTCGGACTTGTGTTTAACAACTACTGCATTACAATTCCAAATTCCTGTTAACTACTTTAGCTGGCTGAAAGTCTAAAACAATTTATATTCTATGATTGTCTGATAGTTTTGGATTTTGGATAGGCCCGTTCGTGCAGCAGCAGCAGGATACCTGGCAGTGCCAGATTTGCAAGTTCCGTTGCCACACAACAATCCTCTTCTGGTTTGGGTGGTTTATTTGGATGGCTCACTGGAGACCGATCCAGTTCTTTACCATCTCTGGATTTCCCGCTTCCGGGCGTTAAACTTCCCCCTCCATTGCCTGATTTTGTTGCGCCCGGAAAAACTATTATTACTACACTCCCAAATGGACTCAAAGTGGCCTCTGAAACATCACCGGTATGAATGAATTGTTGCTTATGTTTGCAAAAAGTTTAAAATTTAAATATTATTATAATGACCACATTTTTTCTGGTTCTCCAGACTCCCACTGCGTCAGTTGGCTTATATGTAGATTGTGGTTCAATATACGAGACTCCGATAAGTTTTGGGGCTACACATCTGCTAGAACGAATGGCTTTCAAGACCACTAGAAACCGGAGTCACTTTCGGGTTGTTCGTGAGGTAGAGGCAATTGGTGGCAATGTGCAGGCCTCAGCTTCTAGAGAGCAGATGGGTTACACTTTTGATGCTTTGAAAACCTATGTTCCTGAAATGGTCGAGCTACTTGTTGATTGTGTCAGGAACCCTGTTTTCCTTGATTGGGAGTTTAACGAGCAGCTTCTGAAAGTGAAGGCTGAGATTGGCGAAGCTTCCAAAAATCCCCAAGACTTGCTTTTGGAAGCAATTCATTCTGCTGGTTTTTCTGGTGCCTTGGCTAATCCTCTTTTAGCTTCAGAATCAGCACTAAATAGACTAAATGGTACAATTCTGGAGGAGTTTGTTGCTGTAAGTCTTCAAAATTAATCTTTATATATTACTTAATTACTTAATACGTGATCATTTGTCTCTCAAAATTTAAAGATTCTTTATATGATGTTCTTTACCTTTCTTATAAGACTTGTACTTTTATGAAACATCAGGAGAACTATACAGCACCTCGGATAGTACTTGCAGCATCTGGTGTTGAACATGAGGAATTGTTATCTGTTGCAGAACCTCTCTTGTCTGATCTACCCAGTGTCCCGCGTCTAGAGGAGCCAAAATCAGTGTATACTGGTGGTGATTATAGATGTCAAAGTGAATCAGGGGTATGCAATAGAAAAATATAGCTTCTGTTCACACATCAGGTTTTACCTTTTTGGGATGAAATTTGTCATGTCTAACATTCCTTGAATGACCAGAGGACCCATTTTGCTCTAGCATTTGAACTTCCTGGTGGCTGGCATAAGTTGAAGGATGCTATGGTTTTGACTGTTCTTCAGGTTTTGATAATGTCTTACATTTTCTTGCTTTTCTGCACTTGAAATCACCTTTCCTTCTTTCAAGGTGGCTTAAATATATCAGAGTATGGATTGTATGTCTAGTTGGTTTCTTAAAGTATGTTTACACTTTACAATATGTTTCGTTAAGTTTGTATATGTATTTCCTCATTTTACTATAGATGCTATTGGGAGGTGGTGGATCATTCTCAGCTGGTGGACCTGGTAAAGGGATGTATTCACGGCTATGTAAGTTATCTTGAAATATTCAGTCTCTTCTAACTTTGTAGTTGAAGCTAGGAACAAAGAATGAAACAACTGATACTAAGTTACATACAAGACTGCACTACATGCCAACTATTATTTGTGATGGTCAATATTTGATGTGTAATTGTTGTACTTGCTTTTCTCTATTGCACAATCTTTGTGCAACTAAGCATTTTATGTGCTCCCCCCCCCCCCCCCCCCCCCCCAAAAAAAAAAAAAATGTATTCTATTGATTGTTCCTAAATTATATCACCTTAACATTCTTGGTATTATCACATGCAGATCTCAATGTTCTGAATGAATATCCACAAGTTCATTCAATTTCAGCTTTCAACAATATTTACAATGACACTGGCATTTTTGGTATCCAAGTTACAACAGTAAGCCGCTTTGAATCCTGTCCATTATGAGGCAATGGTTTCTGGATATATTGCATTATTTATACCAGCCAATTTTTGTATTATTGTAATTAAGGGTGTTTCTATTAAACCCTTGTAATGAAAGAGATAAGAATCAAACTTTCAACATGTTTTGGAGCTATGAGATAGTTCAAGTTCAACAACTGTATAATAATTCTAACTCCCTTTAAATCACTAGTAATAATGACAAACAAGAATTGGTGCCTTATTCTATAAATGAGTTTGGCAGGTTTAGGTTTAACAGATTTGTGCCATGACTTAGGCTAGATTTCACCTTATTATGTATGGTTGATTTGATTAGACTAGATGAGTTTTTGCACAATCCATAATTATCAATCCTGGAATCTCTACAGCAAAGTAATATTAATTTCCATACACACAACTTATATGTCACATGCTATGGATAGATCTTTGAATAACATGGTGACAATGACAAGTAGGAAGGTGGAAATAGAAGTTAGAATGAAAATCATTTTCAACTAAGTTATTCTCTAGTGAAAATGAATATGTTTATTTTTTATCTTCTCATTTTTTTTAACTTGCTAAGAAAGTGGAAAATGTTTTTCTTTCCAAAATTACCATTTCCCTTCCTTCCATGTACTCACAACTCAACTTGGCAGACTTATTTACTGGCCAAAATGCCTGGAATTGTTGAGTTTATATATATGGTGGATATGATCCATCTGATCTGTTCCTTGCTGGAGTCTTGACTATGACTGTTTATACAATCTACATTAGTATCATATTTTTTTTAATAATCTGTGACCCCATTTGTGTTTATGCATTAGGGCTCAGATTTTGTATCAAAAGCCATTGATATAGCTGCTAATGAGATTCTTGGTGTTGCTACTCCTGGACAAGGTTTGCTGTTATGCTCTTGACTAGTATTTTGTTTCTTGATTATCACGTTTATACTTCATTTGGATTAGAAGTATAATACAAAAAAGAATAATAAGGATAGAAATAAACTAGAAAATGTGTCATTTGGATGGATAAAAATAAGAAAAGAATTGAAGAAATCTCTCCTCATTTGTTTGGATGAATGACAAAGATATCATTGAGAAGAAGAGGGCTTTTCCCGGATGAGATAGTTGTTGCTATATGCTCCAATAACAAATCATTGGTTTAACTGAATAACTAAAAAAAAAATATAACTTTCCTTATCTTCGTCCCAGGTTGATGGAAAAGAGAGAAGAAATAAATAAATTGTATGAAAAATATTTTTACACTAATTAAAAAAAAAAGTCAGTTTTTTTACTTCATTTTGTTTCTCTAAACATTTTTTTTTTAAAAAATTATGCTATATTTTTAGAAATTAAAACGAAAAAAATGAAAAGAGAGATCAGTTCTTCCATTCTCCTCCCATTTCATGCCAATTTAGGGGAAAAGTTTTTTTTTTTTGGTGGGTCTCAGAAAATTTTCCTCCTTCCCATTTCTCCTTTCAACCAAACAGTAGAAATTTGGTATTTCAATTCTATTTCCCTTCCTTCCATTTCTTTCATCTCTATTTCCAAATAAACAAACAAAGGATTAGATTGGTAGTTTTTCACTTATCCTTTTGATTTCTATCTGCAGTTGACCAGGTACAACTGAATCGAGCCAAACAGGCTACCAAATCTGCAATTTTGATGAATTTGGAATCAAGAGTAAGTAAATACATCTCAAATGAAAATTTTATTTGTAAATGACAACGGAATTTTTTTATATTTTTTTTTTTGGGTAACTATCTTTACTGAACTTAATGTTTTTTCAGATGGTTGTTTCAGAAGATATAGGAAGACAAATTTTGACATATGGTGAGAGGTATGGCTCAATGATGACATTCTAAAACTTCAGTTAATTTGAGCTTTAGTAATTACTTCACTGGTATTTTTTGTTTCTGGATGAATTACTTGCATACATGTTTTCTTACTTGTTTACTGAATTTTTCTGTTTGTTTTCCTCTTCAGCATTTTGTTTTCTTAGGTGGTTTAGTGCATGTTTGGATTAAAGTTGGTGAACTTAAGTTTGAATCAAAATTATGTTAGAAACTTAAGTTTGATAAAAAAATGAGTTTACATAACATGATTTATGTTTGGATAATTCTTTGCTTAAAAGTATGTTTCATGAAATAAAATTTGTTTGGATAATACTAATTAAAAGTACTTTTAAATGTAAAATTACTGAAAAGGGCATGAAGTTTATAATGTAATATTAAATATGAGCTAGTAATATATTGTTAAAAATAATCAATAAATCATTAATAATTAAATTTTAAATTCTCCAAATTTAAAATACAGAAAAAAAGAAATTATATAAAGTAAACTAATGCAATGATCCACCGAAATTACCAAAAAATAAAAACTCGCACCCCGTCACACTTGCTTGTAGAGTTGTAGTAATCATATTTGAGATGAAGCATTATCTGATTACGCTAAAAATTGCATCCAACTTTATGAACCATGCTTCTCTGCACACCAACCATTTGACCAACAACGTGCATAAAAATTAACTTGACCCAACCGCCCAGTAGTAACACTGTCATCATAGGTAAAAAAGGAATATATTTCGCAAACTGAAACCGAAAGTTCCAGAAGGAGCCTTTTAGTTGCTTCCGCATCAAACTGAGTTTAGAGCAAAATGTTGGTAACAAAATTGCTTTTGGAGGCTACCAAAAAAGAGCCATAATCCGTTTTGATGATCCAAAATGAAGTTTGAAGCCACCAAACTGAAATCCAAACATGCTCTTAGTATCTTGGTGTATAGCAATTCTGTTCTACAATGAGTATAAGAATGGGGACATGATGGTGAAATATGTTTGATTTTGTTCAAAAAATAAAATTAGCATTGGACATGTTATTGCATCTATAGGAAGATCTAGTCTTGGTCATTTCTATAGTATTCTTTTAGATTGAAAATTCCATCTTTGGTGCCAGTTCCGGTTCATGCCGAATGGGAAGTTATATGCTAAGCATGAATTGACACCATTTTAAAATGGTGAGTGGAAAGAACAAAAAAGGGGAACTGTTAAGTTTTTGTATTAAATGTTGCCTATTGTTGCTTGCATTTGCTTTTTACTAGAAATGCTCTAGTGCCTGTAGCTAAAGGATGTCTTTTCCCTACTCAGGAAACCTGTGGAGGATTTCTTGAAGGCAGTGGATGAAGTAACCTCAAAGGATATCACTTCAATTTCGCAAAAGCTCATTTCTTCCCCTCTCACAATGGCATCATATGGAGATGGTATTTCCTTGTTTTTGTGAAAAATTCTCCTTGATTGTTTTTGTATCTTGTTCATAAGTAGTAATCTTACCTCCCCACTTTCTGCAGTTCTCTATGTTCCAAGCTATGAATCAGTGAGCCTCAAGTTCCGTTCCTAATGAGATTGTTTCCATCCATCATATTGAGTCTTCTTTATATACAATCAAGTCTTGTACGGCCGAAAGGTGTAAAATTAAGTTAAACTTCCTGTCTATCCTTGTTGTAGTCAATAAATTAGTGATTGTGCACTCGCCACACACATCTCATTATTTCTGGGTACATAAACATTGATCTGAGAGTTCTCAGACTATTTTTTGGACTGAACTTAAAACTACTGGATTATTTTTGGATTGAATCCCTTTGAAAAACCAAATCATAATCAATGGATCAGGAACTGGTTTTGAATAAGTGTATTGTATAGGCTAGTTGAAATTCTAGTTTATGGTGATTATATTATGGTATTTATTGTTGGCCACATTTGGCTCTGCTCTTTTAAAGAAAAAAATAATTATTTTTTTCTAAAAAACTAATGATCATTAGACAAGTTTTTCAAAGAATTAAAATGTATAAAAAATGGTTACTTTGATGTTTTTCTTAGAAGATATATCAGAATTATTCAACTGCATTTGTTTCGTGAACTAAATTTTATCGTCTAAACTGTCTTTTTCGTAGATCCTCTACAGTTTGACATGGAGAAAACTAACGAATTTGAGACTTGATCTTAATAAGTCTCCACATGTAACTCACCTAAATTTTTATTTATATAAAAAACATTTTTATCAAAATTGATTTTACTAAATTTTGTTAACTGGGTGCCCTAGCCTATTAAATATTTGAAAGAGACAAAATTAATCATATAAGAATTGAGATAAATTAATGATATGTGTTCAGTAAAAAATAAACAATGATGTGTTAAAAATATGTTTAAAATTCATTGACCCATAAAAAAATATGACGCTAAATCTAATTAAGGAAATGTTTTCACGTTAATTGCACCTTTAGAGTGAATATGAATAAAAAAATCACTAGTGAAAATAATAATTATTATAACACTACCACTATTTTAGTGCAACATAATACTTTTGTAGGTGACCATTAAATGTCATGACCAATCTAAAATTAATAATAATAATTATATATATATTTTTTACGTAAAAATGAATAATAAATTTAATAGAATATATAAACATTATTATTTCAAAATGTATTTTTACGTTAATATTAATATTTATTTCCACAAACATGTCATTATAATTATTATACCAGGATTATAATAATTGTATTCTTACGTTAATCATCATTAATAAGTAATATCTTAATTTTTTTTGTCACAAACATAGATGTCATTCAAAATTAAACATTATATGTTGTTTTTTAAATTTAACGGATCTGAAATCAGAGAAATTGACAGAAATTAAGGGCAAATTAAAATTATTATATCCAAATTTGTGTTTCAAAATTAAAAGTAATTAATGTAATTAATAGAACTTTTAAAATGATAATTAATTACTGAAATTAATGACAATGCATTTAATTTTAAATTTAAATAATACATGATATGAAACTGAAACAAATATTATAAACATCTCTAATGGGAAGAAGTGTTTATATGAGTTTTTAGAGTTTTTACTTATCTTTTTGTGATCTCTGTAATATTTTTTGTGGTTTTCACAATATCATATTACTTATAAGAAACTCTTACAAAATTTCTCTCTAATGCAATAAAATCCAAAAAATTTACGCTATTGCTGATATTCAAAAGAATTTCTTATATTATAAATCTAATTTTTTTTGTGAAGAAACTCCTATACCATATAAATACTCTCCAATGGAGGATTTTTTCAAACAAATGGTTTCTTATCCTTAAAAACCTACAAAATACTTCTATTGGAAATGCTCTTGTAAAATAATATATAGTATGACATGTGTCATTCGAAACACTATTTTATAACATATGTCATCTCAAATATTAGATTATTAGATATTAGATTAGATCATTAGAGTTTTGATTCTCCCATCAGTTGGATTTGTGCCGTCGGCATCAATATTGGCTAATTAGTTAAAGCTTATTTGGATGTCTATATAAATTATCCATGTAATTGGCACCATAGTTTTTAATTTGCCGTATCATAATTACTTTCATTTCACTGTACTACATTTTATTTATTGTAAAATATTCAAATAGTACAGGCTTTAGGTATGTTTCACATATCTGTAATGTTCTTTTCAAAACATATAACTTGATGTTTCCATGACTTGGACAATTTTACCTTCTTTTTTTTTTTTCGTGTAGATTATCATAGTAGTATCACATAATTTGCGTATCTTATAGAAATCAAATAGACCTTATTTTACCACTTACATTCAACTATTTTATTGAAATAAGAAAAATTAATTGATTAATTGTTTTAAACATTGTTTAACAATAATAATTTTAAATATAGCCAATTACACATAAATTGCAAATTAATTGATTTGATGATTGATTCTCTTTAACATGTGCGTATAAATTTCATTGCTAAAAGTCTACTAACACTATGGTTAAAATATATTCTCAACAGTTTCCTACCAAACATGTCACATGTCTTTGTTATTCTTCTTACTGTTGTACTTGTAACATGTTGCCCTTGCGGAGAAGGTACCTTGGCTCCAATTGGTCAGAACAATATTTCGACGAGTAATATAGAAGAAAGCTATCTAGTATCAGATAAACCAATCAGCATTTTCAGATATTCTTTACCATATTTCATGCGGTCATACCCACTTCTGTAGTTACCAATACCATTTTTCTTTCTTTAAAGAAGACAGCTCTTGAAAATAAATGTTCTTAATTTTAATTAGAAAATTGAATCACTTAACCAAGTGGAGGCTTAATTCGAATGTTGTGAACTTGTGCTCCCTAATAAAGTTTTCATCTACACCTTTCACCCAACAAAGAATTACACTTCACAAGGAAAGTCGAAGAGATGTCCATGTCAAAAACAATCCATAAATGGATTAAATTATTTACATGTCCTCTCTTTTAGCAAAAAGAAATAATAGCGGGCCCTTATAATAATTCCTTTCCCATTGCCGACAAGGGCGCTCACTAAACATATATTATTAGGCATATTATATGAAATATGAAACCAGATCATGTTGTTTCCTTGTCAAACTCATTGTAAGTTCTCAACAAAAGTTAGAGAAGTACTCTCTTACCTTTTGGAGATCTTTGGTTGATGGAGAAAACTTAAAACTGCTTGACAATTTTGTAAAAGAAAAACTGAAAATTCATTGAATTCCTACTTTAGCGTCAAGAAGATACTATTAAAAAAGAAATCATATACTAATTATTAGATTTTGGGTTTGTCTCCGATGGTATAACTTTTGCGTGTGTTTAAATTAGTTGTAAAAATATATTATTTTGATAGCCGAATATAAATATAATTATAATTGATTATATAGGATAATTTTTATGTTCGGATATGTTGGGTGAAAAGTATTCTTATAACAATGTATTTCATGTGAATCATGCTAAAACAACTTTTCCTTTGGCTGTAAAATTACAACAAAAAAATTAAGATATTTCTACTTGTCAGTTTTAGTATTTAAATAAAAGTTTGAATATATTTTTATCTTCTAAAAATAGGACAATATTCACTTTTAATCACTAAAAAATAAATAATCTCTTTAGTTTCTCATTTATGAAAATGTTATATATATATATATATATATGTATATAAAACCTTTATTTCAATAAAACAATAAAAGTGACAAATCAAGACGCTCCATCGAGCATGTTGGGCCAAGGTGCAAAAACAAAACTAATCAACATTAATTTCTCATGGGTTAGAGATTTGTTGGCCTGACTTGAACCATTGGATTTGGCCAAATTTTAAGCTTAAATTTAAAAATTTTATTAAGAAAAATGAAAATAATAAATAATACTAATTAAATAGACAAGTTATTTTCAAGTTGATATTTCATGGGCCTATGCCTAATTGACCCAATTTTTTTTGACATAAAATTCTATAATCAAACTCGATTTTATCCATGTGTTGTTCAATCCATCAGTCAAACTCATTTTATCACTTTTATAAATGAAGGACAATAAGAAAAAGATATTTTTTTAAAGAATAATGACCAAAAATTAAAAACCTTTATAAAAAAAACTACTAGACAATTATTTTATCCCCAATTTTTTCTTTATTTAAAAAATATTAAATAACTATTTCCTATTTATTTATTTATCACAAACTATATCTGAAAACATTTCTTATGTGATTTAGTAATGGTTATATAATTGTTTTCTAAATATTTATCGCAATCAATGAAAACAAATGTTCTTATAAATTTTAAGAATGGTTATACTACTATATTTTTTTTTATATTCAATAGTTATAACTAAAACGTAAGTATGACATAATAATTAACAATGCATATATTATTTCTCATAACACAAATTCAATCCTCATGCATGTTAAGGCCTGGGGGCATGGGTAGGGATGGCAAAAGATGAATGTGTTCCCAATTTTGTATTGCCTGCTTTGCTGTCTTGCAATGTTTTCTTATTTTTATTTTACCTTGTAATTAATTACTCTATACTTATTTTATGAGAGCCCTCATGATGCAACTTTTTTTGTCTCCCATATTAGATTAATTAATGGTGATAATAACAACTTAGGTTGTGAAAATAATAATTACATTTTTAGAATTCAATAAAGTACGTAAACCAGTAATAAATACCCGTGCAAGTGCAAGAATTGCTAAATTTACAAAGTATTTATAGTTAAATACTTAAATCTTTGTGTAATCTGGAATATACATATACACCGTGAATAATTGCACTCCTATAAGAATTATTCTTAAAGATGGATTATGCAGAAAATAGAAAAAGTATTTTGGAATAGTTGACTGTGTATAAAACTAAATCATCCGAGTATAATAACTAAAACTAGTGTAACTGGTTATATTCTTCTCCCTGTGTTACCAACCATATATAAATAACAAATATTATAAATTAACAGCGGAATATTTATGCATTGCATTCGCGAACCGGGGGATATATGATACATAGAACTCTATTAACATGTGGGCTCCATGGATTGGTTCGTCAAAGGTCAATTTAAATGGATAATAAAGCAATTCAATTCTCCTATTTTGTTTTTTATTTTTACTTAAATTTTAATTAAAAAGAGAAATATTTGAAACAACTACAGAATTAATAAGTTGTTTTATATTAACTAATAATTTAAATATAAAAAAATAATGTTATTATTTATAATAATTTTATTTTTCTCGAGTAGAAAGATATCAATGATGTTGTAAAAAAGAAGAAATATTTGAAACGATGTCTTAGAATATTTTTTTGGTACCCTTTGCTAATTTCTAGAATATTCCTCCCTCCTACGGATTGTCTCTTGAATTTTTTGGTGAAAATTCTGATCCCCCTCCTCATTTTCAGCTCCTTGAATGAAATAAAATCAAAGTTTGAAATTTGCAAAGACAAGGAGGCATCATCGCAATCTATGTATACTGAAAACATCATTAGGGCCCCTCCATCATTTTTATCTTGACTACACCAAAGAATATGTAGTTATAAACGTGAAATCTAGCTTACCATCATCTGATCATGTTACTTAGTGAGGGACAAAGATTTTCATGCTGAAGATATACTACTTGTTAGTTCTTATATATATTATGTGAAACTACATAAGTTTTGTGCGACTGACCAATACTTTATAGACAGACCCTGAATAGAAATAACACAGGCGGCAAAGATGATGATGACCAAAAAAGAGGGAACACAGTAGTAAATAATAAAAAAGTTTATAACTGTCCATTAATTTGATTTTCTGCAGAGATAACAGTAAATTATTCGGTGCTTCTAGTCCAAGCTAGTCTCATATATGTTATTAATTTATGGGCTTTATTGATGACATATATGTTTATGCATGTTTTGTATATAAATTGGATTTATATAGCATAAGTTGAAGTAATTAATTAGAAGAGAAGGTGGTGGTCCATCAAGTACGTTTGCTCATTTTCCTTGATTATCAAGCAAGCTCCTAACCCATCTCTCTTTCTCTCGGTGCAAAACATTCATGGCAAAAGCATCATGATCTTCCCGCAGTCCACCTCAAAACCCATGTGAGTTTCTATCATCCTTTTTCCCGTATTTTTATCCTGGTGTCTGATCACTCTCTATCTCTATCTCTCCCACAACATATCTATTAAAAATTTGGCTTTATTACACTGACATTAATCTGTTATGTGAGATTAATAATCAGAGACTGTTACTTCTGCCCAGGTTGTCTTTACCACTCTATATTCTAGGCTTTGTGACACTGACACTATAATTCAAATTAGGTTTGTCGATGAACTGTATTGCTGATATTGATCCCAAAAAAGAAACAATAGGTACCTAAAACTCTAACCAAAAAAGAGAAAGTGAGTTTTCACGTTCAGAGGGGTTAAACTGTAACCCTTGATATAAAAAACCATAGCATTATTAAAGTACTTATTCCTAATCTGCTAAGTAGAGTTTTTTTATTAGGGTTTTTTCTTTTTCCTTTTGAGTTTAATATAGACATATATTGCAGGTGTAATTAACTATAATAAAAATATTACTTTAAAAGTTGATATATTTATCATGTATCATGTATGATGAATATTTGTGATTGGAGTACGAAAGTTTTTTTACCTTTTTAATACGTATATTAGTTTTTTTTATTTTGTTGTTGCAAATATATGTAATTTTCCTTGATTAATAACAACTGTGTGGTCGCTCATTTCTTTATTGCTTTTGCAGTCAAGGCTGAAAGAAAGGTGTAGGCCGGAGGGTGGCTACAGTATATTAGGATGAACATGTAAGTAAGATAGAGGAGAGATCTGTTTTAGTTAGAAGAAAAAAACGAACCGGGTTTTCTTTCTCTCTCTTTCTTTTTCTCTCATAAACCGCCTACATACATGCGGTTCACAAATCAGCAAAGCCTTAAAGTTGCTGTGTGTTCGAAGAAGATAACTTTTCCTTTATTATTTGTTTTTTCTCACTGAGCTTCAGTTAAAGTAGCTATCTAGCTAGAGGGAATTCTGCTGTTTTCCATGGTTAAAGCAGGTTTATAGCTCAACCGTATTCGAACAGTTTTCTCTTTTCCTCCTTTGTCTTCACACTCTCATTCTTATGTTCTGCACAATTTATTGCTATGGATTTGATTTTTCCCCCTTAAATAGCCAGCCTCATCATATCCTTGAGAAAAACTATTTTCATTTTTTTTTCCTTTTGTCTATACTCAAGGTTTTTTTTTTTTTTAATTCTTTTTTTTAGTGTTTATATGTTGGTATTCTTCTTTAGCTAGTTTCTGAATTATATTGAATATCATTGCCTGATCAACCATCTATTTCTTGATGGCTAATTCACACACTTGTGAAAGCCAAATCCCACTTCTTATTATTAATTGTTTTTATTTTCTCCTTAGTCAGTGACTATGATTGTAACATGCCATCCAATTTCTTCTCTTGATCTTTTAGGAAAGTTTTTGTTTTGATCTCAATCAAGATCCTGTTATACAAGAGAGAGACAGAGATGCTGTGTTTCCATAGTAAGAGAAGTCCAATTGAAGGCCTCATAAAATTTCATCAAGAAGGTTTGCAATTATAGCATCATATCTATCTATCTATCTATATATATATATATATCCATCACAGCATGAATAGGATCAGCAACTGGAGTTGTGTTAGGAGCTCTGATCTCATAGATGCCAAGCTTGAAGAGCATCAACTGTGTGGATCCAAACAGTGCCCCGGTTGTGGTCACAAATTTGAAGGGAAGCCGGTACGGAAAAAGAAAAAAAAATCTCAGTAATATTCTTGCCTTCAACGAAAAGCCTTTGACAATATGAAGAAGAATCAAACGACAAAAGAATATCATATTCACATGTTTACGGCTAGTCTATCATTAATTGGAATAGTTCAATTAATTTAATTAATGCTGAACATGCATGTATATCGGTATCCCTTTTCTCAGTTACCTATTAGTTAGCCTTAGCCTATTACTAAAGTTATTGCATATAAGTTAAAGTTTATCGCCTTCTTTCTTTAATTTCTTTCTCTCTCTTATATAAACTCTTATCTCTCGATCGCTTTTGCTTTCTTGTTTTAATTTGAATTGCAATGGGACCGGCAGGACTGGCTAGGTCTACCAGCGGGAGTGAAGTTTGATCCAACAGACCAAGAACTCATAGAACACCTTGAAGCCAAAGTAGAGGCAAAGAATATGAAATCACACCCTCTCATAGATGAGTTCATTCCCACTATTGAAGGAGAAGATGGGATTTGTTACACCCATCCTGAGAAACTTCCAGGTTGAGATATATTGAAATATGATAAAGAAAAAGTCTTACCAATACAAAATTTTCAATGTATAGTCTTTCTTATATATTTTCTATTAGTAGTTAACATTTATTAGAAATTATAAAATGATGAATAAAACTCATTCAATTAAGAATGAGATTACATAAATCTGTATTTTTCTTAATAAATTTTAAGTAAAATATATATTCAAATGGGTATTTTTTTTACATCAGTTTAAATGAGTATGATAAAAATTAAAATATTAACATTTCTCAATAACACAAAAGAAATAGCCCTCTAACTCCCTCACTTTTCCGCTCAGGATGTTTAGAGTGTGAAGAACATAAAAGTTTATTTTATTTATCAGTAGAAAATCTGGCTTGAAAATTGTGCAAAACTTAGATACTTATTAGTCAAAAGGGGTGTTATATGTAGTTCACCTAAGTTGATCTAACTTTGAATTTGGCTTTTCAGGAGTGACAAGAGATGGCTTAAGCAGACACTTCTTCCACCGACCCTCAAAGGCATACACAACAGGAACGCGAAAGAGGAGAAAGATTCAAAACGAATTCGATTTGCAAGGAGGGGAAACCCGGTGGCACAAGACAGGTAAGACCAGACCAGTGATGGTTAATGGCAAACAAAAGGGTTGCAAGAAGATTCTAGTCCTCTACACCAACTTCGGCAAGAACAGAAAACCTGAAAAGACCAACTGGGTGATGCACCAGTACCATCTGGGTCAGCACGAGGAAGAGAGAGAAGGAGAGCTTGTGGTGTCAAAGATATTCTACCAGACACAACCGAGGCAATGCAATTGGTCAGATAGAAGTGCCACAACCGGTGAAGGAAGTGGAGAACAACAACCTAACAACAAAAACAATAATGGAAGAAGAGACAGTGGAAGTGGGACTTGTTCTTCTTCTAAGGAAATTAATGTTACTCACAGAGATGAAATGTCTGGTGTTGTTGGGGTCCCTTCCATAACAACCTTCAACACTGCCTTGGATATGCAACAACTCAAATCCGACCATTTTGGCTTCATCCCATTCAGAAAAGGCTTCGATGAGGTATAAACATTTTTATCTTAATTTATAGCCAACACTTGCTGCTTAAGAGCAACTAATGAACATCATGTTTCACTTTCACTTACATTACATGCAGATATTGTGTGAGTCAGATTTATTCTTTTTACTCATTTAAAAATGACTCTCTTACTATATATATAATTTGCCTGATTTGAACACACGTTTGGTAAACATGAAAGGGTTATAGGGAAGGCGTTGACATAACCATTGCTTGCATAAACCGCATAAATAAAATTGAATGGATCTGGCCTGATAATAAATCAGCGTCAGCCAACCACCGCCTTGTTTATTACCCACCTTAAAAAGGTAACTTTACATGTTATTGAATTATTGATGAATGAATTTGGGTCACACGCATGCATGTTAATAGTTAGAGCTATGCAGAGAGTCTAAAAAAGATGAGAAGTTGAAAAGACTAGCTAGCTAGCTAGTTCGATCAACCATTTTGTGATTGATTGTTTAGAATTTATGATGATGATGATGACCATTGCAGGTTGGAATAGGAGAAGCTTCCACAGCAAGAGAAGTGCAAGCATCAGGGTCATGCGATGAAGTGCATGAACGGCATGCAGTACATCATCATCAACAACAGCAAAATCAGCATTCGCGGCAACAAATTGCAACCACAGCCTTCCATATCAGTAGGCCTTCGCTTCCAATCTCCACCATCATCTCTCCTCCACCCCTTCACCATGCATCCATCATCCTAGACGACAACTCGTACCATGTCTCTAGAATAATGCTCCAAAATGAAAATTTCCAGGTAAATCATCCACCAAACTACACTTCATTATTGGTTGCTGATAATATTTCCTGGGTAAATCCCCACATTGGTTTTTGAAATTGTAAATGTCATTTTTCACTTTAGTTTTGACTTTACAAAACTTTTATTTTAGTCTTTATTTTATATATAAAAAGAAATATTATTCACTTTAGTCTTTAATGACATTAAAAATGTGTAGTTAAAACGGTTAAAGTGAATGATATTTTGTAAAATCAAGTAATAAAATGAATTTAGGGAACTGTCGCATACAATTTTAGTAGTAATGGTTAACTCATTTTTCGATCTCCTTTAATTTTCATGATCTAAATATAGATAGGTACTAAATAATCGAGACTGAATAAGGAAAAGGTGTCGGTAGACTGACTCAATTCACATTGGCAAAGATGAAAGGATTTTATTAGGAAGAATGTTACTTACCATATTGTATATATATAGCACATGTTCATAAACAGTAGTGGAAAAGAAATGGAAGTTTGGGTAGTGCAAACAAAGGAGCACTAAATAAAAGTGCTGAATTAAGTCTAAAATAGACTATTCTGCATGGAATGGTGCACGAGGCTGATTCATTAACTGAGGAATCTTTTATAAGTGCTTGCTAAATTACGAGCATGAAACTGTCTTTTCACTTTTGAAATGCTGTTCAAACATGATGATTGAGATGTGGTCTTTGAATTTTGAATTTTATTGTTGTCTTTTTAAATGAATTAATGTATAATATTATATCCACATGGCAGCAACAGCAGCAGCAACATCATAAACTAGGAGGAAGGTCTGCGTCTGGTTTGGAGGAAGTCATCATGGGTTGCACTTCAACTGATATCAAAGTGGTAATTAAGAACCTTTTGACTCTGAAATATATGAACTTTGTTGCTATAATGGACTAGGGGAAACAGAAAAAGAGGGCCAATAAGAATAAATAATGGAGATTTTTTTTTGTCAAACTAAAGAGTGATATATAGGAGTAGAAGAGAGAGAAATGTGTAATAACATGATGGACGGATTTGATAAAGAGAAATAGAAAAAGTATTTTCATAATGATTAAGGAATATAAAAAGTATTTTAATATAGCTAAATAATTAAAAGAAATATAATGAAAACAATTTTCATTATTTTTATTTTAATTGCAAACAAATAGCCTTCATCTTTTTCTCTTTATTACTTTATGCTGTTCTCATCATATTTGCATATCTAAACAGTAGATATCTTTCTTTCTTATACCATAGAGAAACTTCTGTTAACATCTTCTCCCATTGAAACACTGCTCCTGTTGAATACTTTTTGAAAATTTTAATCTCTTTGAAAGGTGACTTAAAATATCTTTTATATTTTCATTCCTGGCCTTATTATTAGGTTAGAAATGCTCAATGGCTTTTGACTATATATATAAGATGGAAAAGGAAGAGGCAATCAATTTCCATTTAACAAAACAAACACTAATTAATCTTTTCAATAACTGCAATTTCCTGGCAGGAGTCATCTATTGCAAACCCACAAGAAGCTGAATGGTTGAAGTACTCTTCTTACTGGCCTGACCCTGCCAACATGCAGGATCATCGTGAGTAGGAGACAACAAAAAATAGAGAATAAGAAGAAGAAAAACCACAAACAAGACAACATGATCGTCGTCATCATTAATGCTTCAACAAAAAGCCAAGTAATCAGATCCATGGTTTGCTCATTTTCTTTTTTTTCCAATGGTGCAAGTTTGTGATAAGCTTCGGTGGCTCTCAGAGGAACTATATATATAACTGTGTGCAACGAAAGAAATTGGAAAGAAAGGGAAAAGACAACAAAAAAGAAAAGAAATCCAAGCAAAGCTGCTCTCACTCCTGACACATATGGTGAGGGAGAACGACCAAAGGCACAAAGTTAAATGCATCCTGCTTGCTGCATAAAAATCATCACCAATATGATTACAGTATCATTCTCTCTTATTATATTTCATATTATTTTATTATTTTAAGATGTTTGTATCAGTTCACTTTTCCTAATTTTTACACAAGAAATATACCAGTGATATTGAGCAAACTTAGGACCACCTTGTTGCCCGTGCTACAAAGTGAATTAGCTAGTGTTCTGTAGTTTATGATAAGATGAGGTGAGATTTTTACATTAAACCAATTCAGTATATCGTTTGATCGAGAATCTTATACACCAAACAATTCAGATATTTTTCATACGACAAGCATTTTTCAATTTTACTACATAAAATTAATTTGAACCATTTTCGTAAATCCGATAAAACATGATTTTCTCATATATATATATATATATATATATATATATATCATTTTTTTTCTCCTTAATTATGTGCTGTAAAGTAATTGTTTGTCGTCGGGTTTCACTTTCTACGTACTTCTTTCCACATTTTTTAAAGGCTAGAGAGGAATCATATAACTTTTGCTTTCTCTTTTAGAATTTATTATCGAGAACTTTAGGGGGAACCTCAAGCTAGATAGCGCTGCAAGATTTCCAAGGACCAAGGTTATGTTACTCGTGTCGTGGCCTTCATTCAGAATTCAAATTGTTGGTCCTGTCATAAAATACAGCAGGTAGCTGCTCATTTTGGTTTGTTTGCATGGAAATTAAAATTAATTTCATTTTTATCATCAATAATTTCTTATCTTCAGAATTTATTATAAAATATATGTATACAATTAATTTAGTATTTGATTTTCCAATTTGAATTAATGTTATGTATCAGTTAAGTAGTTAATGGAATAAATACATATAATTCCATGCATCCCCCAAAATGATTATCTTGTACTGATTTCATCTTTTGAAAATTTGTGTAAACAATTTATTACTGTTAGAATCTGTTTACTTAATGATAATTTAGTCCTATCTTTGTAAAATTGATTACGAATTAAAAAATTAAGGGCTTATATTTTATTATATACAAAGCGACAATAAGGTTTGATACAAATTATGTAAAAAAGTTACAATTAGGTTGGTTCTAGTGGGTTATTAATTTAAGAAAAGTATTAAATTGCTTATTTTAAATAAAAACAATTTTAGACAAACACATCCTAAAATTATTTATTTTATTTTAAAAACTAAGTTTAATAAAACTATTCTTATATATATAACCCTAAAAATAAAGTGATCGAGATTCATAACCCAGAAAAACAATAACGCAACGTACATAAATAAGCTGATTTTGCTTTTAATATATTATGATTTTGTTCTTTGCAAAAAAAAAAAAAAAAAAAAAAACACAAACTATATATTGCCATTTATATATGCTTCATATTATTTTTTATCAACAATAAGGAATTTTATTACAGAGTAGAAAGAATTCTCTTACCCATAAACATTACATATATTATCTTCTATCCGTATATGCTAGATTATATACTCTTTATGCGTTAAGTAGTAGAGTGCAGCCATGCATTCACATCTATGCATGCTTTCTTTGCGCCACGACCATATATATCATATATGTAAAGAAATCTTGAATAAATATCACTGCTTCCTTGGACCTTTTACTTGTGGTGATGTTTGCCTAACAAAAAGAAAATTTACTTTAGGAGATGAGTCTCAAGAAAATCTTTTAGTTTTGATGGGTCCCTTAAACTGACGAAAGAGTACTCCGTGTTTCAAGTTTGCACCGCAACGTAAACAAACAAAAAACGCACAAGCTTTTTTTTTTTCCTTCTCCCTTCATGTTTTAAATTGCACATACCACTTATGAAAATTATTAATCAACTTCTGCCAATTAATGATTTCGCGAAGCTGCACGTTACTTTCTAAAGGCATGTACGTACGGCTTTTGTGCCTGTCATATTTAGGGAATTAAGGAGAGGGAATTCAATTTCTTATTGAATATTTTGAGCTTTAGACATTATATATATATATATATATATATATATATATGTATATATAGTAGAGGCTCTCTCTTATTTGGTTTTTCAAAAAGAGAGTAATACTAGGAGACAGACACATCTTTATTGCTTTATCCAGATTTAGATTCGAGCCTTTCCTGCGGTATTAATTATTAGAGTAAAGATGTGCTTATCTCGTCTTAGAGAGAGAGTAACATGTTGATGCTTTAAACTTAAAGGGACATGCATGCAATAAAGCTAAACTCAAGGTGAAAGAAAGGGTAGTTTCATAGTAGTTTCTGAAGGGAATAAAGACGGGATTTAATAGAGAATGAGAAGACAAGAATAAACTTTTTTCGGTTCTTTTATTCCTGTACTCTTTTTAAGTAACTGCGTACCATACCCAAACTCCTAGATACCCATACTTTCTCTCAGAATTATATATACGATAGAAAAAGACAATCCACTGGCCACTATAATTATATATCTCATTTTATTTACACTTAAGTATATATATGATATCGTGTGAAAGATACGATATATACCTATATAGCTTTGGATCTCTTACAATCAAATGCTAGGAGAATCTTTAAACTATTGTTCTTAGATTGATGTTCTATTTAAAATAAACAACAATTAATAAAAAGAGAGGATGAGTTAAGACGAAATTAACAAGCTAGAGAAAGTAACTGTTTTCATATGATCTATAATTTAAAATTTAAAGAAGATATAAAAAGGTGATATTCAGTTCTTTCGCTTTTAAAGAAGTCGCAGGAGGAATGGTGGTAGTGCAAGGACGAATATAACGACATGCTCTTATCGACCTTTTTCAGATTCTTCCACACAGATCACCCCACCAATTGGTTTTTTAATTTTGTGCTTCATTCTCCTGTACAGATGTTGAATCGAACGTATATTGTTAAGCCATTTTAGAAACTGTGCTGCCCCGTCAAGCCTACTTAGATTCGTGTGTAAGCAAATAAAGTTAATATGTTAATATTACTAAGTCCAATTATGTGTTATTTGGCCATAACCCCACGTCCTTTATGACTCGAGAAACATTGGATTATGAACATAATTCTTTAATAACAAATATAGCAAATCAAGGGATTGGCTTAATACTTCATGGCATGGGCACCTGTCACACATTTTAATCTATTAGAAATTCAGAAAGTCAGCATTCTCAGGAACGACCTAATATATCCCTCACTCACTCAGGGGACCTCAAGGGTAATCACCTACAAGACTCTCCTTGCCAATGAAGCTTAAATTCTTGCTCGTTAATTAGTTATACGTTTACTGTCCATAAACTAACACACAATGCCATCCACAGGAAACCAGTGCTCAGGGAAATAGTCCACTCCTTAATAATTGTGTAATCTTGTAAAATTCTTATGATTAATACTTATTTTGGTTAGTACATCGAAGGATATTTAGGGTTTTTTTGTTAGAACAAAGGGATAAATACTATATTGAATTTGTCTTTGATATTTAATTGACTAATAACTGCTTGAGTTAAACGCTTTTATCATTATTGTGATCACTGTGACTTGTTGTGTTGTGTTCTATTTTGTATTTTTATTCTTTTCTCTTGGAAATCACTTAAAATTCATCTCTCCCTTCCTCCCACAACTTTTTAGTTCAAATTATAATAAATTTTGGAATTTAGTACTAAGATTTATTAATGGGAATAATATCCATTCATGTAATGCTCTTGCCAAAATTTTCCTGTCCGTATTGTGTACCAAAACTAAGATCTTGCACCTTTCTGTTTGTTTTTATGTTTCTAAAAGTAATATTTTAGGCCCAAATTAGCGCAGGTAAATGCATGGCTTGCAGTAAATGGTAAGATGCACATTGCCCACTAATCCAGAATATAAACTCTTCCCGCTGTTCATGAGAACTTTGTTTAGTTATCCTTCTTTCATGAATCTACCTCCCAATCCCAGTGAAACGTGGAATCATTTAGAAGAGAGGTTTAAATATTCAGTGTTGAACCTTTTGGAGATGCTGATGCCTGACAGTATATGCTCCATTCCACCTACATGTGGCTATAATGACTCGGGTTGTCTTGTCATTTGCTTAAAATGATTGGTTGTCAATTTTTGGTATGAAATATATATTTGACTGAATTCAAATTCATACAATTTCGATGTAAAAGACATTTTCAAATAATTTAAAATTACCATAAATATTTAGTTTGAAATTTTCATCTACAAGCTTACTTTTGAAAGCAAGCAAACATGCCACTAAAATAAGTTTACTGTCCAAATTAAATTTAGTGCTCCAAAAACAAAAAACAAAAAAATCAAACATAGCCATAGCAAAGTGCAAGCATGAGTAGTTTCCTAACAAAAAAAAAAGTTTGAAATAAGCAGAGACACGAGGATCAATTAAGGGGCAGCAACCAATTGACATATTGACTATTGAGCATCAACATTAACAAGTTTTAATTTCTTTACTGATTTCAGGCTCGATTGTAGAAGCCAGCTGTTTCACCGTTTTCTTTATTGTTATTTGGTTCAATCCAACTTAATCAGCCACTAGTCCAGATCAAGCGCTGATTTCAATCATAGTTGTAACTACACCCGTCAAACACAGCCAAAAACAATGGATGAGTGGCATAAAACACTATAACTAGAATTTGATTTCAAACTATTGACTCTTATTGACTCGAGAATTCATACAAGTTTAAAAAGTTTACTGAATTTATCCATGAGAGTTTAATTGAGAATTAACTATTTTTCACTATCTAGAATTGAAAAACTCTTGAGTCACTGGGTTAACTCTCGAGAGTTTGAGAACAATGCTGCAGAGTATTCGGCCTACAAATTAGGTAGGTGAATCGGCTACGGTTTCGTATCAGTAACTACAGTAATCATTAGGTCACCATCGGATCTCACATACATAATGCTGCTATATAACTTGCACGAGGATTCCATTGGATTAACAAACATTCAAAAGGAAAATATATGTACAAGAAACTACATGTTCCTTCTTAACCTGTAACAACATTGGAGAAACCTTATCTCCTATCTTTCTTTCTATGCATCCTCTCTTCATGTAACACAATTGTACCGACTTTGGGAAATTATCAAACTTCACTTATTTTCATCATCATCTTCTGTACAAGCCACCTGCTTGACAGCAAATCAAAGCTGGCTCAGCAAGCACGTGACTCAGAAACCGGGAGCCGCCTGGTCATTGGTACACTACTACCAGATACTTTTAAGGATGCAAACAGGCAAGATAATCTTGCAATCATGGGCTTAGTCTTCGGCATTTTAGGAACAATCGCCAGCTCCATACCAGCATCACATGTGCTATGATAACCTTCAAGATCAGCTTTGGTTATAAGTACTGCATCCCCAGAGGGGGAGTATGGCAAAGGAGAAGGCCTTCGCTTGTTATAGTTTTGAACAGCCTGCTTACAACACAAGCAACAATTAAAAAATCCAAATGCCGAGGAAAGAAATAATTACCAAAAAAAAGTACTACAGTAGTTGCATTGAATCAGTAGCCTTGTAGAAGGAAGGGGACACATAAAAATGACTTGGTTATACCTTCCACTGTGATGGTGCTAGTAGCACTCTAGGTCTTCGAGACCGAACATATTCCAGTGCAGCAGCAGGTGTCATATGCTTATATTCAACCTGAAAAACATAAGAATGGAAAACATTCAGCACCTTCAAGCCTTCAATGATGCCACAACTCAGTCATAAAGATCATCAATTACCATATAACAAAGCACAATTGTTGTACTCCTCCCCCGCCCAGCTTTACAGTGAACATAAGTAGTTTTACCGCAAGTTGCATTCTCTGCCATAATACAAAGGAAATACACACACGACTATATTTCACCGACAACAACCAAAAAATTACAAAGAACCACAATGACTGATGCATTTAACCCCCTTCCCCACTTTCCCGAAATTAAATTGAAAAGAGAACACCCACGATGAATGAACTGCACAGCCCGGTTGATATCCACAAATGAGGGGGCAAAGAGATAATCCCTGGTGGGAATCACCAAATGATCAATCCCGTGAGCCTGAAACAAATCAAGCAAACAAACCAAGATATCATCAATGGTTATTTCTCCTAAAACAAATATGCTAAATACATTGTGAAACTATTTTGCTTATATAGAAATTCATTATTTATGCATCAATTAAACACACAAACATCAGAGATTCGACAAGTTTCCAACTGCACACCAAATGCAAAAAACAGGCATTCCAAAAAAGGAAAGGGGATAAATATGTCTTACATGATACAACGACGATGGCACCAAGGTTTCGTAGGGCTCATTGAGAGTAATTACACCACCCACACCAAGCTTCTTCAAGTGAGGAACGTCTTTGGGGAACGGAACAGCGCCCAGTAACAAAAACTATAAATAACAACAAGCAAAACTTCAATAAGACCCCAATTACGATTCTCGCCTAACAATTATACAACAATTCAAAACAACAAAACCACGATTAATCAGGAACGAAATCAAATACGATTGTGTGTGTGTGTGTGTGTGTGTGTGAGAGAGAGAGAGAGAGAGAGAGAGCAAAACCTCGTCAATTTGATCCCACCACCTGAACTCAGCTTCAATCTTGTTACGAAGCACATTATACAAGAGTGTGGGGTAGAACAGGATTCGAGCACCTGCTCCAACCAACGCTCTCTTCGCATCAACGATCACAATCTGCCTCTCACACTTCTCTTCCTCGTCCCTACTACACTCTCCATCGTCCAATTCCTCGATCTTCATCGCACGTACCAAACAAACCCTAAAACCGTAACACCGATCCCAATTTTGTTCGGTTAGAAACATGAAAAATTGAAGGGAATCAAAAAGCAATCGTACCTTAACGCTGACTTGGAAACGAAGGACGACGCGAATTAGCAAGAAACGCGATCTATGGGAAAAAGAGAAAAGCACAAATTTTGGGGGCTGAGAGTAGTGAAGATGTTCATAAGAAAGAGTGGTAGAGTGTGGAAGGTGCCTTAACTAAAATGCCCTTGCTACTCGACAAAATTGCCCTTCTATTATTGCTGGAAACCAGGCCAAAAGGGTGTGCTTTTTAGTAAGTGTAATTTATTATTAGATTATTAGTCAATGGTCCAAATTCATGAAATGAATTATTAATTCCAGTCATTTAAGAAATTTAATTTATTAATTGTCTACAATTTACAAAATATTATCTTCACTCATTTAAAGAATCTTTAGTGGTAAATCGTAAATTGGAATCTTAAATCATTTTTTAATAAATTTCATAGTATGATTGAAGATATGTAAAGATCTCTTCCATTTTGTTCTTTAATGATAGATGTCATTTTGAGATGAAAGAAAAAAAAAATATTATTGTTTAAACAATGTGCATATCTTAAGGATTTTTTTACAAGAGTTCATTCTTCTTTTGGAGATTTCTCTATCTTTTTTATTGATAGATCTAGTAAAAATCAGATCTTAGACTCAACATCTTACACTAAAGTTGCTCTTATGTATAAAAATAATTTTTTAATTTTGAATTTTAATTAATAATATTATAAATTTAAATTTTACTACCTCATTTCTTTGTTATGAAAAAATTGATTATGCATTCATAATATAAAATAAAATAGTTATAGACTTTTATTATTTAAAAAAATGAATCTAAAATATTTCTTACATTAATTTTATTTTTATAAGCATGTCACTGGATTGAGTTTTATTTATTTTTCAACGAAATCTCATTGAACTTATTTGAATTGGAATAGGTTTATCTTTTTTTACCAATCCATTAAAATTGGATTGGATTGCATTAAATATCATATTAAGACATTAAAAATTTGTCATCTCTTTAAGTTTTGGAAAAAAAAATCATCAAACTCAAAAAATAATAAAGATATTTTATTTGAAAGAATAGTGAGATATTTTTTAAAAATACTTATTTATAAAACATTATACTATTCATATATGATAAATCACTTATAATCATTAACATATAATATTATTTTAAAACTAAAAAAATAGTAATCACTTATGATCAATCAAATTCTAATTCTATTGTAAAAATTTAATTTTATGGAATTAGATTAGATTTTGATCGGGTCCAAAACTTCAAATCTATTACTTAATCCAATTGTAATCTTATTCATTAATCTAAAACCTAATAAAATCTAATGATCTAATTCAACTCATAAAAATCTATCTGAATTGGATTGGATTGGACAAATTCACAAGTTGGATCTTATACACTCATACCCCTAAATATATTATATTAGACATAAATAAGTGTATCACACTTCCATTAATATATTTCGTAAAAATTAAAAATAGAAAACAATACTTGTATCAACAAATTTGATCAAGTAAAATAAATCAATATTAATTATTAAAATTTGCAAATACACACTTTTAATTAAATGTCTTTTTGGATAAAACTACATTTATAAAATAAGATTTAAAATGTAATTATAAATTATATTTACCAAAATTTATTTATTTTCATTTAATATATTTTTTTTTTCATGTAATAATGTTAGTTTATGCAAACAGTAAGAAAAAGAAACATAATTTTATGTAAATAGGAAAAATTGTAATTAAAATAAGAGAAACCAAAAACAATGACACAGCTACGTTAATTATATGTCACCATAGTCCATAGATGATATCTTGATATTCTTAAATAAGATATTGAGTTTGAATATTTTTTAAAATATTTATTTTGAATTTAAATTTTGTATATAAAAATATAATTTGAATAAATATTCATTAAAAGTAATTTATTATTAACAAAATTGTTATAATAAAATTGATAAATATTTTATATCAATATGATAAAAAAAATACACTATAAATGAATGGGCGAAAAAAAAAGGTTCTTTGACAACTGGCACACGTAAAAAGAAAAAAGTTTCATTATATAGTTATTAATATAGATAGATATGATACTCAGAAAAAAAAAAACGCAAAATATAGATATGATTTCATTATTAAGTTTCTACATGTGACTCGGCTATGTAAATGTATATCATGAATACTATAATAAGATCATTAAATATTGTTTAAAAATAAATAAAAACATCAAATGAAAAGTTATTCAGCAAGTATTTAGCTGCTAAATTGTTTAAAAAAAAATCATATGCACGATAATATTTAGGTTAAAATATAATTTTTATTCTCTTATTTTTTCAAATCAATTATTTTAGTTTAAAAAAAATGAGACATTTTATTCTTACTTTAAAAAATTGGTATTTTAGTCCCTAATCTTTTAATTGAAATATTTCGTCTCTTACTTTTAAAATAATTATGAGTTTTAATTTCTGTGATCAATTTCAA
The DNA here is from genome assembly GCA_007407185.1 of Glycine tomentella. NCBI lineage: Eukaryota > Viridiplantae > Streptophyta > Magnoliopsida > Fabales > Fabaceae > Glycine > Glycine tomentella. The sequence continues at coordinate 403,677 of PYAF01000983.1, read as the reverse complement.
ATATTATGTACTCAGTAAACATTAATTGGTATATGTTTATTTAATATCTATATGAATTTTTTAATTATTTAATTACTAACAAACTTAATTTATTAAAAATTATAATACCAATTTCAGTATGAGATTGATAAAAAAACTAAAATTATATATTTTTTTAAAAGTAAAGGATGAAATGTCTCAATTAAAAAATATAAGAAAAAAATATTTTTTAAAAGTAGATAACAAAATATCTTAATTAAAAAATTTTGAATTTAAAAAATAAAGGAAAAAATTACATTTAACCAGGTATTTATATATGATGGTTATGGTTATTAATATATATTCATAAATATTTATATATATTGCCCAATTGTACTTTTACTGGATAAGATTGATTGATTTATTTTTGTTAGTAACCAAACAAAACAAAAGGAAACTTCATTACCAGACAGGACAAGGTTACTGGAGTCCCCACCAGATCATCCCGTTAAAGAAGGAAAAAGAAAAGAAGGATCTTCATCTAATTGAAAATATATAATTACAAAACTTTGTGTGGCCTCTGTGACCTAAAGAAGCCAAAAAAAAAAAAATAGCCATTGATTGTTTTGAATATATTAATATGTCTATTTATTAAATAAATATAGTTTTCTTACAATTGATTGTATTTAAAATATAAATTTAAAATTATTATAATTTTTATGTTTTTTTTTAAATATAATGGCAAAATTCAAACAAAATATAATTAGTGAATTTTTAAGATGGAATCTGATTATAATTACCGTCTTGAATTCCTGATTTTGAAGATCAAATTGAGTTCAAGAATTCAATAAGGATGGATCCGATGTCGGTAGTTAGTTTAAGATCGGTGTAATTCAAATGTTGGTTATCAATCTAATATTTATAAATGAAAAAATATCTTACAATACCAAAAAAGAGTACAGAGATATATTATTTTTTTATAGAAAGAGATCGAGATGGGAAAAGAACACTCATTTATTATTATTATTTTCTTTTATGCAGGGGAGGTGTTGTGCTATATTATTGTTTTTGTCAAATGAATGCTAATGATGTGAAAAACAACACTCATTTATCATTATTATTACTGCTTATTATTATTCAGCAAAAAAACTATGCAATAATGTACATTAATAATTAACATAATCGACTCAACAATAAGACCAAAAGAAATTTTAAAAGAAATTTTTTATTTTAAATATATTAATCATTTTTATTAACATACGAGAATTTTTTACTTTATAAATATTAATAAGGGCAAGGACTATAATCTTAAACTACGCATCCAACTACTACTTGAAAACATTGACTAAACTCATTAGGGTCAATATGTGGTAGAGGTTGAAATAAATGTCTGACAACTTAAGTTCGATCATTATTATTATCACTATACATTAAACAAATTTGACAACATTGATTTCGTCCGTATTATTTCCTAGTAACAACACAAACTAGTAAGGTTGCAAAGCTATTATACGAGGCTTTTTTTTTATTCATATACGAGGCTTTGATAAATAAGAATGGTAGATACAGGCTATTTATAGTTAAGAAACACTAACATAATGCTATTTAGTATTTATAGCAAATAAATACCGGTCACAAAAAGGAGTAAATATCACCTATAGATTGTTGAAAATGATATAAATTGTGTTGAAAGAATGAAGAAAAGAAGTTTGCATTTTGGAACTTTAGGTTTTTACGGGTTAGTTAATTTAAACACTTATTTACATCACAAAAGAAGCAGCAAAGGGAATTGTTAGTTAATTATCCATTGACTCATGAATGAATTAATAATTTCATTGACTATTGTCGTTTTGGGGGATATGTTCGTTTTGTTGCTTTATTCCCTTATTGTGTTAAAATTTAAAATAAATGTAGATATATTCAGACTATCTCAATTAGAAAATTAAATGAAAGAATGAAGTCTTGTTTGTGCATTTTCTTTAAAGAATTGGCCAAAGCCGAAAAAACAATTTTTTAAAAATATTTTAATCTATCCAGAATGATAATTAGGTTTAGGGTCAATCAATACAACCTACATGTACTACTAGCCATTGCATACCTTACTCAAACCTCAGCTAAACCAAAATCCCAAATGGTCAGTTGTGGGCCTAATTTGTGGGTGGTCAATTATGAGTGGCTTGAGCCTTTTGAGCCCAAAATTGACATAATCAATCACAGTCCAACATTATAATGCGCTGTTTTTTTTTTTTTTTTTTTGTTAAAAAAATAATTTTAATGAAATAAGTAATTTTTTGTTTTCTTAATATGTTTTTTTAATCTATTTTTATTTCAAATAAGAATTTTTCTGTTTATTTTAAGAAATAAATTTGATCTATTTTTTAGAAAATCATTTTCTAAAAACATTTATTTTAAATTATTTTTTTAAGTTTAAAGAAACTCATTCAATAATTTTTATTTTATTACCAAGACATTTGTGAAAGTATTTATAGATGACTAATATTTGTTGAAAAACCTAGCATATTAATTATAGTGAGTTTCACCTCCCAATCATGATGGTAAAAGTATTTGAGAAAACAAATACAAATGTCGTTGACTATAAATAAATATTAAACTGGAAAACCAAATTGCTAATTACAAAATGGAAAAGTTTAAGAGAAAATTAACTTATCCAATGCTGCAAGTAACTTGGTATTAGCTCCTAGATAGGAGTTGACACTAGTTGCAAGGTTGACAAATAGCCCTCAACATCTTTAGGAACACTACTACAAAAAGGCGAATTTAAGACGGTTCTAAAACCCTTTCTAATACGGTTCCAGACCCGTCCTTGTTGCAGTCGACTTTGAAAGTCTACGCTTTCCAAGACGGTTGTTGGACCGTCTTTGTAACTTAGATTCTAAGATGGTTATTGAGGCAACCGTCTTAGAATGGTAGCCATTTAAAGACGGTCTGTCAATGAACCGTCTTTGTTTGTTTTTTATTTTCATTTATTTTTAATTTTTTTAACCTTCTAAGACGGTTATGAAGGCAACCGTCTTAGAATGGTAGTCATTTAAAGACAGTCTATGCATCCACCCGTCTTTGTTTGCTTTTCTATTTTTTTTTTAATTGTTGTTTAACCTTCTAAGACGGTTATTATAGTAACCGTCTTAGAATGTAAGGTCTCTTGTTGACCGTCCTAGAAAGTTACGTTTTCTAAAACGGTTTCTTCATTAACCGTCTTAAAATTGTTTGTTTAATTTTTTTTTTGTTTTTACATCTTCTAAAACTGTTTTTTTTTTTAAAAAAAGTAAAAGACCCATAGGGGATAGTTTTTTTTCCTGCCTGAGAACAATGTAATAACATGATAATTTCCTGAAGTTATAGCTAGCCATTCAACTAACAAAACATATTGCATCAAATAAAGTTTCACCAAAAATTCAAATTCAAAATAAGTTTTTCATAAGAACAACAATCATATTGAACTTGGCATTAACAATCAAAGAATAATTCAATTAATTTGCATCAAACTAGCTATTGCACACATGTGAAATTCAACAAATAAGGAAAGCCAATAAACTGAGAAGAAAGCAAAAAGAAAAAATAAAGGGTATATTATTGAGCTTACGGATGAAGGCATAAATAATGATGCAGCCATGGTCATAATTTTTATTTTTTTTTGTATAAATGTTATTTAACTTGAACAAGTTTGAGAAGCTCCTTCAAGTTTTTCAATATATATAACTACGGGGTGACATTCATTTGCATCATGCCCATGTAAAAATGGTAAATTATCACTGTGAATAGGAGAAACAAAATAAATAAATTTATTTTATTTATTTGAAATCCATCTATTTTGCTTAAAGATGAT
>PYAF01000983.1:364585-396445 GCA_007407185.1 Glycine tomentella | reverse complement strand
GGTGATGGTGTCGGCGGTGCTGTTGAAGTTCTTGAGAAGGTAATCGGCGAGAGAAAGAAAAGAGGAAATGAAACGGTGAAGAAAGAGAATGCCTAAATAATGGTGTTTATTCAAATTTTGAAAAAAAGATTAAAGGATTTGGTGAGAGAGAAGAAGCGGAACGAGTAAATGGAAATAGATTTTAAGCCGGTTGCACTCAAAACCGTCCTTATACCCACATTTCAAACACGGTTATTGCACAACCGTCTTTGAATTTTGTAACTTATTTACAAAATTGCCACCGTGCACCATTCTAAGACGGTTGTGAAATAACCGTCTTAAATCATGCGTCTTAAAATACCGTATGCGAGCGAATGATGTAAGTTGAGTGGATACAAAGTATGAAGTAAAACTTAAATGGAGTAACAATCATTTGTTCTCTCCATGGCGAGAGAGAAAAAATAATGATAAAATCATTATACCAAATGAAAGAATAATTATAAAATCTTGTTTTTATAGAGAAGATAACGAAAGCTATCAGAGTTTAAAATCTTGTTAGGAAACTTGTTGGAGAGAAGAGAGTTAGAGTGCAAGGTACACTATAGTCTATATTAGCATTAGTTGCATAGTAAAACTTGAGGAGAGAATTTAATGTGAAAAAGAAGAGTAAAGCGATTGAAAATTTTTAACTTAATAATGAATTCTAATTCATATAATGAGGCGGATGGTATTTGAGATATATATATATATATATATATATATATATATATATATATATAACCCATTGAAAATAATTTGTAGATAAAAAGAGGGTCAGCCTATTAGGAGAAGATCACCTTTGATCTTATCATACAACATATGCATACCAAGTCTTTAGGAATAGTTTGTTAATATTTGTATAGTTTGTTAACATTTGTATTTATCAAGAATAGTTGTATCTTATTCTCTATATAGTTTGTTAAGAGTTTGTTTTGATCACTTGTATATATTTGGCTATCTGCCACAAAGAAAAATAACCACCTCCACAGAACCTAGCCTCAAACATTCTGACGATCTCCATTTTTTATGCCTACATCAGATAGCCCTAGCCTATTCCTCAAAAATGTTGTATTGAAAGATGAATCCAATTATGATGTTTGGGCTAAATCATTGCAAATGATGCATCTGATGAATGTCATGCTTGGACTCTCTGCAACTCAATGATCAACCGTTGGATCCATAATACCATTGATCCCCTCCTCAAGCCATACATTCATTACTTTCCCACTGTCAAGGCACTTTGGGATGATCTCAAGGAACGCTACTCTATTCAAAATGTCCCAAACATTTATCAGCGGAAATCAAACCTATTCCAGCTAAGACAACAGTGAATAAGGTACAACTATTCTTGATAAATACAAATGTTAACAAACTGTTCCTAAAGACTTGGTATGCATCTCTTGTATGATAAGGTCAAAGGTGATGTTATTTATTTCCTTTGTTAATATTTTTTCCTTTTATAATGTATTATTGTTATTTTAAAGTTATAAATATTTATATTGATTATAATTTATTTGAGAAATTAAATGTTATTTATAATTACTTTTTTCATGAGATAAACTTACACTATATAAGAAAATGATAATTAACTTGAATTTTGAAACATACTAATAACTATTACTATTATTCATATATTATTTTAATTTATTTCTCTTATATATTTCATGATTGTTCTTATCATTATCAGGTTTTAATTTATTTTTGGTTTCAAGTGTATGAGCCTAATTTTTAATTTATGAATCTAATCATCATTATATAAACTTTGGAAAAACAAGCCAAATATTAAGTTATATACTAACAAATTGTTGGTTCGATTAATAGTGAGTTTAGTACCCTTAAATAAGGTCTTGAGTTCGAATATTATAGATGAAAAAAATGTAATTAGGAGAAAAAATTATGTTAAAGGTGACTAATTAGATTTTTCAGCAAATATTAGCCATTGATAAAGTTGAGAAATATTTCATACCATTGACATAATATAATAATAAAATATTAAGTTGTACAAATTGATTTTTATATATTATGGACTTTTTATATAAAATAAATAGTTAATATAAATTATTATTATAAAGATTATATTTGGCTCTGATTTCTTTTGATGGGTCCATCCCTGCCTACAATGGCACAAATGTTGGACACCAACATTCGAATGAGATAAAGAGAGGAGGGAGTAGACGTAAAGGCCAAGCAAGACAACATTTATGCATTACAAGCAACTAACCCAAAAATCTTTGGCAAGGATTAAAGGTGGGACAGAATTTGTGTTTTTACTTTTTTTTTTTAAATATTTATATGATATTGTTCTCTAGTTAAAATTATAATCTTATTAACCTTTAATGTCCAAATTAGCAAAATAAAACTTTAATTTTGATTGGAACACCACAACTAACTAAAGTACTACACTTTCGTCTAATCACACCCATGTTACAATAATTCCAGAAGGTGACCACACCAGTCCTATTCCTATTGGTGATAGCACATGGAATGTGAGGATGTCAAAAGCAAAGAATTCATAGAGGCCAAATATTCTTATGTTACGGTGATTTATTTGCAATAAACAACCTCCGAGACGACACTTAGCCCAAGTTTGATCTTATTTTTGGAATTGTGTCACTTTCAGTTTCTCATTTGTTTCCTTTAAGTAAGGTTTAGAATGAATTAACGGATGAATACCTAACTTAAGAACATGCATTAGACTCGTCCTACCTCTCTGCCGGTTTTTGCGGGGTGAGTTGGTAGGTAGCATCATGGTTATATATATAATGTACTACTATAAGCTTGGTGGCTATGTTTTAATTAAAAACGTAACTACTAACTGGAACTTCCTTTTTATGTTGTGGAACAATAGGGAAGAGGAATCTTTTTCTCCTTTTCGATCACCTTTCACCTTTTATTGGTTCTCTTTTCCTCCTTTTTCTTGTTAAGTGGAACAATAGTTCATGACCAGCCATGGAACTTAGAAACTAGCTGTTCCATTAGTGGTCAAAAATCAAAATGGCGTGCGCTCTTCTTCCCTATCCTTTTTCACACCAAGATCACTCTCTCTTTTTCCTTTGTTGGTGCTAAAAATTTTAGGTGAGTTAGATTTAGCTCCTCCAAATTATGACAGGTCTCAAAAGTTTTTTTTTTATTTTTTTTATACATGTTAACAAGTTTCTTACATTGGTAACAAGATTCTAACTCATTTTTATAAAATATGAATCTGATACTTACTAATTGGATCATACCAACCTTTGTTGGCCAACATCACTCCTCCAATCATTGATTTATGGACCATTCTCCCATTATTTAGGCAAGGGAATTGAATTGAAACTGCACATCCCACTAACTTTTGTTGAACTGTACATATTGCAGCCCAATATAGAATTCCACAAAAAACACGACTTCAAATACAACACCTTTTGAAAATAGAACGCTATATAATCCACTTTGGATCAACCCAAGTTGCTAGGAAGCAATAAACCATGCCCGAATTCCGTTACACCAATAATTAGTTTTGTACCATGTGTCTAAGTGGTTGACGATGTTTTAAGGAGCACGCGCTAGTGAAAGTATTTCGATTATTTTAAGACTTTTCTCTATTAAGTCTTTGATTACATCCTGAAATGTTTGATCGATTATTTTAAGACTACATTATCATTGAAAAGTTAAGAGCTATAAATTAAGAGACAACCTTTCACGGCCGTTGGCTGGTAACTACCATCTGGCAACCATTAATCGCAACTTGAATTCCCTCTACCAGCCCCGCTGTTACAAGGACAAATATTTTTGTGTTTTTTCCTTTGCCTTTCTCCTTATTGCTGGTGGAAATCTGAAGGATTCAACCCGTCGAATGACCTAACTTAACCAAACCTATGTATTAATTATGCTATAGGCTCGTAGAGAAGAATTTATGTTGTGCAAATCAAAGAGGACTAGAAAGTAGAAGACCTCCCAAAGCTGCAGTCAGTACTCAGTACTCTAGTCTTGGCGTCTCGTTCAAGTTTAACCAAGTGTGAAGAAACATTGGTTAGATGACTCTCCCTTACTTCATAATATGTTTTTTTAGTAAATTAACTAATTAATACACTTAGGTTTAGTTAAATTACGTCCCTCCCAATCTTTATACTCTGCTGTCTAGAGTTAAGCAGCGTCAGCTAGTTTTAATTTGCCCTGCTTAATTTCTAATGAAAGAAAGTTATAATGTTAACTCAGTGGTGGTTGAAGGAAAAAGGAGAAATGTGATATGTTCAAATTTCTGAAACTAACAAAAACTAATAATTAATATTTACTCATAAAAATAAATACTAATGACTGTAACCAGGCATGTTCCTTTCAAAAGAAAAAAGAACCAGACATGTTTTTCCTAGAACACAGCCTGTCATATTTTTTGCTTTTTTATTCCCTGCAATAGATATTAACCAAAGCTTTTAATCTTTATCGCTATCTCCATCTTTAATTCAAATGGGAAGCGTAGCCGTAACATCAATGAAATATTGATGGCTATGTCTGCGCAATATACCAGCTTTTCATTAAATTTATGAGCTAATAAAGTAACTGTATATATACACCCTATATTTTCTTAAAATAAGGTACACATTTTTATTTATGTTTGGTCATATATATTAAGAGTTGCACCGGCCAATGCATACATCAACTATTCTTTTTTTCTTTTTTTTTACAGGACATCAACTAGTCTTCTAATTTAGTTAGACATCTTAAGTTTGAATAAATGTTCAGTAAACAAAGTTTGAGTAAATGTAATTGTGTTCAAAATGAAAACAAAAAACTTCACTGCTCATAATCATAATCATTGTTCAAAATGTATTAAAGGGCTTAGCACGTGATTGTATCCTAATTTTATTTTAATGGTAGTTGTTTGAGAGCCACAAATATTAATCCAACAGAAGTCAACATCGTCTGTGCTTTTTCAAAGCTACAGCCGAAACGCATTTTATAATGTAAACACAAAAAAATTTATTACACTTTTCTTTTCACACCATTGACATTGAGAAACAAGAAAAAAGAAGAAAGTGTGTAATAATAAAATAAGTAAAATAACAAACTTTATGTAACAATTTAAGTGGGTTATTTATGTGTCATTCGAAAAGAAAATGGTGAATGAACGAAAAGCCCATTTATGTCTTCAATGTAGAAACTTTATTTGGACAAGCTCAAGAGCATTCCACCAGTATCTTGAGCTCCAAATGGAGAACACCTGGATCCTGACTTTTCACCTTCTCCTCCTCCTGCTCCATCCAAATGCAGCAGAAAGGGCCATTGGTGTTGGTGTTGGTGGTATAGGTGTTGGCATTGGCATTGGGGGCAGTGTTAACACCCCAGGGCCCTCTGGATCAAACCTCAAGAGTGCCTTCACAGCACTCCAGGCATGGAAATCTGCCATGACTGATGACCCATTGAAGATTCTGGATACTTGGGTTGGTCCCAATGTGTGTTCCTACAAAGGTGTCTTCTGTGCAAACTCTCAGGATGATAATGGAATTGTCACAACAGCAGCAACCGAGTCTTCTATTGTTGCAGGAATAGATCTCAACCATGCAAACCTCCAAGGGACCCTTGTCAAAGACCTCTCTTTGCTCTCTGACATCACTCTTTTCCATCTCAACAGTAACAGGTTTTCTGGCTCACTCCCTGACACATTCAGGGACCTCACTTCACTCCAAGAGTTGGACCTCAGCAACAACCAGCTCTCAGGCCCTTTCCCCATGGTCACTCTCTCCATGCCAAGCCTCATCTACTTGGACCTCAGATTCAACAACTTCTCAGGCCAACTTCCTGATCAACTCTTCAACAAGAAACTTGATGCTATATTCCTCAACAACAACAACTTTGGAGGTGAAATTCCAGACAGTTTGGGAAATTCACCTGCCTCAGTCATCAACTTGGCCAGCAACAAGTTGAGTGGAAGCATCCCTTTCAGCTTTGGCTTCATGGGTTCAGGACTGAAGGAGATTCTCTTCCTTAACAACCAGTTAACAGGTTGCATTCCACAAGGAGTAGGGATCTTCACTGAGATGCAAGTTTTTGATGTGAGCTTCAACTCACTCATGGGCCATTTGCCTGACACTATGAGTTGCTTGCAAGACATAGAGGTTCTTAATTTGGCACATAACAAGCTTTCTGGGGAGTTATCCGATGTGGTATGCTCCTTGAGAAGCCTATTAAACCTAACCGTTGCTTACAACTTCTTCTCTGGGCTGAGCCAGGAATGTTCAAGGCAATTCAGTGTGGGGTTTGATTTCTCGGATAATTGTATTCCTGGAAGGGATATGCAAAGACCCCAACCGGACTGCTCAATTATCCCTGGTGGTAGTCTAAATTGTCTTAGAATTCCTACTCCAAAACCTCTTGTTTGCGCTGCTCTGGCTGCAACTTTGCCTAAGCACACAAATTCACGTTCCTCTTCTCCCTGATGGTGGGTGGCTACTACAGCTTGGTTAGTTGGTCGTGGCTTTTACATTCATTAATGCTGCTACCAATTTAATTCATATAGAGTCACAGTCACAGTCACAGCTTCCTGCTAATTTTATTCGACCTTCGTGGATTCGGTATACTTGGCCCGCACAGATAAGATGTGCCTTGATTTGAGAAACTTCTATGATGGTGTTAACAAACAAGATAATTTATGGGTCACGTGGCATGCTTGCTTGCTTCATTTGATTGCCACGGCTTTTTAATTTTAATTTAGATTGTGTATTCGCTGTTCTGCTTCTTTCCCCTCATAAATATGACAACGCCCTACTACTTCTTTGCTTGTGATCATGTGTTGTGACTACTGAAACTTGACACCACATTTATGCTATAGGCTACTTAACCAAATTCACAAGTTACCTAAATTACGCAAGTGACGTCAATGTTTCTTTTACCTTGCCAAATAAACATTGCCAGGAGTTGGCTTGTCGAAATGCTACATGCATTTGGTTGTGCGCTCTAGCTATGTAACACATAAATTTCTGTTTTTTTTTTATGAATTCAGTTGAAGCAGATTGTGAATTTATGTTTTTTTTTTCCTTCTTGTGTTGAGCTGTTGAAGTTCCCCTGTATATGACAGATTCTTGAATACTTTTTGTAGCGGTTCCCACACTTGATGCTCTACAGTCTACACTATATTTAAATGGAAAAACTCGGTAAATAAAATGCATGTTTAAGACAAAAATTACATTTTGGTGACGGAAGAATAGATGTCATTTTCTTCACGAGTTGCCTTGATATATGTGAGAGTTATTCACACTATTTTTTTTAGTTTCAGACATTCTTTGGCAATGAAATTAATCTGCCAAACCAACTTATGCATGACCGACAAAAATTACATTACTTAATATTACGCATATATATAATTACAGAAGCTGATCTCTCGTGGTCAAAAGGCATGCAAATCATTAAGACATTGTTAATTCTAGTTCCATTAATTAAGCTTGATGCTTTGCAGTAATCACATGAAGCTGGAGCTTATGAATTTTGAAATCAGCAACATTCATGGGTTCCAAAATTCGACTAAAATTATGTTTGGCAAGAAATTAATGTAAGCAAACTTATAACTTATTTCACTAGCTTACAAGTTTATTTAACCAAAATAAAGCTAATTGACAAATACAGTCGTTTGTAATTTTTTCCACTTTTATTTATCTTTACTTTAATAAAATTCCTCTTTTATTGCATTTTTTATAGCTAATAATGATAGCTCTTTTGGGATATGATAAAATGAAATTCAAGGGACGTTAAATATTTGTTTTAATGATTACACTATTTTTATTATTAATAGATTACCTTTTACTATTATGTTATTTATTTTAATTGTTAACTAAATATTTAAAATTAATTAATTAACCCAAATTTATAATTACCTAAAATATGATTTTATCTATGGCTTAACATGTGAAATTGAATTTTCGCCCTTTTTCCATTTTTAGGTTCTCTACAAGAAATTAAAAATAAAAATAGATTTTTTTATATAAAAACAAAGAATTAAAATATGAAATGGTAGAGAGACCAAAATTCATTTATCCCATTAAAAATGAATAAATTAAACAGATAAAAATATATTTAGTGTGTGTTTGGTTTGACTTAAGGAATTAATTATGAATTTAAAATTGATTTTGGATATATTTTTATATGTTTGATTGTTATAATAACTTCTACATTAAATCCAAAATTCACATGGAAACCACAATCGCCGCCCCAGACATTCGCGCAAACGAAACGTGGCAAGGCCCAACATTAACAGCCAGACCAAAAATCATCTCAGCAGTCAGCACTCAAGCGTCATTATTTTCGGATGCAAAATAAAAAAATAAAAATAATCGTGTATTACTGTAGTTCATCAGCTCATATATAGGTTCACGTTCATAAGTCAAAAAATAAAATCATGCTAAAATATTAATCACTGTGATATATGAAAACTTTTATATATTCAATTTTAAGCTAAAAACTAAAATGATTTTTAAATTAAATAATATATACTATTCTTTTTATTATAAAATATTTAAATATAAATTAATTTAATTTAAAATTAATTTTTAACTAACATCAATTTTATAAATTTAATTGTATTAACAAATAATTTTACAAACGCTTACTTAAACACATATTTAACATCAGGCAACAAAAATGAATTTTTTTTACAACGCAAATGCTGAATATTCATGACAAAATAATAACAAATTAGTTGGTCTTTTGCTGTTTTGCAAACTGTATGTTTTTATTTAAAACAAATTGAAAATATCAATTAAAAATATTTTTAAATAATCAAAAGTGTTGCCTAATATTTAAATAAAATTTAATATACATAATATTAAAAAATAAAATTAATAAATCAATATGAATGGTCAAATACAAAAAATAATTTTAAAGAATAAAAAAATAAAAAATGTATACATATATATATATATAAGTACGGGGAAGCTAAAATTTGAGACAAACAAATTTTAATATAAAATAATTTGAGATTGTAAGTAATTGAGATGTCAGAAGGACAAAAAAAAATTAAGATAAATATGAATTTTTAGGAGTATGATTAGTTAAAAAATAAAATAAATAATATTTTGAGAGTTAATAAAATAAAATAAATATTAAATTATTGTGTATAAAATATTAATTTTCAACAATTGATTAAAACACACTATTCACCAAAAATATGTTAAACAGTCCTGAACTAATATATCATAAGAAGAAATAAAATATAAAGATTATCCATTAACAAAAATATAAAAAAAAATTATAATATAAGAATGAATGCAAAACCACTTTTGGGCAAACATAACAAAAAATTTACTAAAATAGTAATATTTTAAAAAAATACAACTAAGGTTATGAAACTTCAAAGCAATTATTTATGTGACATACTGATTGCTTAGTTATTGAATTAAACACTATACACTCACATACTTGTTCAATTAACTAAATTAAATGTCAGTGGTAACATTTTATTAGTCTAAAAATATTTATGGATTAGATTAAATTAATTTTTAAATTTATATAATCGGATCAAGTTCCATAAATACATATTATAAATATATATATATATATAATCGGATCCAATTCAATTCCATATTAAATTAAATTCATTTTTGTTTTATTTATACTTTTTAAAAGTAGTAAACAAACCTTAAACTACATGTTTTTTTAATTAAACTTATATAAAATTAATTCTTGATATTTAAAATTAAAATCATATATATTATCAAGTATTAAATAAATAATCATAAATTTATATATAATAGCACTGTCAAGATTTTTAATTTAATATTATAAAAATAATTTTCTTTAATAATTTAATATATTTTACATAATTCAATTAATATTACAAACTTCTGATAAAAAGATTTAATAACGAAATCTGGTTAATTTTTTGTAATAAATAAACCAATACAGCCTAAATAAGAATGATGTCCAAAATAAATAAAAAATCATAATCATTGAATATTTCAAATAAGAGAATACATGGAATTATAATCAGATATTTGCAAACGAATATTTACAAACAGACATGTGCATTTAATCTTTTTGTACATTTCAAATCTTCCGTTGAGATCTATACACCCAATAACCGGACAATGTTGTTCAGCTGTTAAATCACACACACACCCCTAACGCAACCTGTTGAAAAAACCCAACTTGAAGGGACTATAGCAACTGCCTGCGATATCTTTATGCAACACTGTGATTAGCTACAAGGAAACAAACTGTAGAGGTAGGCCTAAGAACCATAACAACCCAAATCAATCGTCTAAAGCTTCAACTTCAAGCACTCCCAGATGAAGGCAAAAAGAATGTTCAAGATATATGTGTGGGCCAAAATCAGAAGGAGGGGTGAAATTTTGGATCGCTCAAACCAAAACAACTCACTTCTACACTCTAGAGCAGCTAGGAACATATGCTACCATGTGACAGGATTGGAAGATAACCATGTCCCTTTAACATGTAGTCAGAGGATCAGAATCCTTAAGTCGTGTAACATATGTTGAGAGTTACTAATCTCTTGTATAAATGAATCTCAACTAGCAAGAAAAGAACATTACCCAATTTTTCATTTGATGCAAGCTATGAAAAGGAATCCTGTTCATGATGGCAAAGCTCTTTTCTAAGTTTATGTGAGAAAAGCCTGCAAGCATCCATGCTAAGATCAATAGCAGCAGAGAGCGCAATGAAGAGAGCAGCATCAGCCATGCACGTGACATGCTGCGCCCCAACTTGCACAACAGGCTTGCTAACTTTGCCTTCACCATCCACAGTTGAACCCATCACAAAGCCTTCTTCCCCTGGCAACCTTGAACCCAATCCAGCATCCTTTATGACCTTGTAATCAATGCAGAACTGGCCACCCTTTTTGACACTCATTGTGCCTTCGGCAATGGGTATTCTATTGGCTGGTCCATTGTCAGAGAAAAGCTCAACCTTGTAGCCCAAGCCATCAACGGGACCTCTTTCTCGCCACGCTTCGAGACGACCCCATGGCTTCCAGCTACTCTCTGAGGTCCCGTTGGGACGGAGAATGAGCCAGGCACCGGGGTTCGATCGGGACACGCGATCCGAGCCAGGAGATGGGACAAACGGTGTCACCATGGAGGCTGCAGCAACTGGTGAGCCAGAGAGATCATGAATCATTATCATCCAACCCTTTCTGTCCCTTCCTTGATGCTCTTTGTCACCTGTGGAGGATCTTCTCCACCCACTTCGATTCTTTGTAAAATCTGATTGAAGAGACCTGAGTTTTCAATTAGAGAAAAGTAAATTAATATCATTCAACAAGATTGGATACGTAGTTCTGAAACATATAATAATTTCTCATTTTGAAATGTATGTAGATTATGGGAAGAAAATGTAATTGGAAAAAAAAGATAGAAATAGAAAGAAAAAAAAAAGTAAAAAAATTAAGAGCAGAAGGAGAAAAATGGGTGTATGTGTATATAATTATTGATTAACAAACATAATGAAATTGTCAAACTGTGATAGGACAATTAATCAACTTGTAATCAGTAAGATACAGTAACTGCTGCCTAGTTGCTGTCACATGGAATGGAATCCTAGGTAGTATATGTTGTCACTTTTCAAGTTTGGAAGATCTTAACTTATCTGCTTTACCGAACATGGGCATGCAGTCACAGTTAGTGGAAATCCCATTTATTAAGTTCTTGGCTCTAAAATGGAATTATTTAGTTGAAGTCTCGGATGTGGGCTTTTCACTTGAAGGGTAAAAAGAAAATGTGAAGAACCACAAAAGTGTAAGTATAACTGTATAAGCGAAAAGGAAAAGAAGTGCAAAATTAAATTTGAGTAATGGATTCTTGGATTGCACGAAAACCAGCTAAGCCGGTAATTACGAAAAGAAAAGTCAATAAGAGAGTTTAGTTTAAAATCATGAGATAGATATTACTATGTTTCAAGTGGAGGAGGCAGTTAGTCTTCACTAAGTCGTCTCAATTAAGATTGTCTTTTTTTCGTAATCCTCAAGTTAATCGTCATAAAATTGACAAAACCAAAAGGGTTAAAAGATAAAAGCGATAGTATGTGTTATCTTTTCAACAAAAAAAAAAAAAAAAGAAAAAGAAAAGAAAAGGTTTAAAGACAACTTAATTGAAGCATGAAAATTGTAAAACTGGAATAGTATTCAGTGAAGGAAAGGTCAAAACTGTAACGTCAATTACCGTTTCCAAAACGGAAATTATGATCCAGCCAAAGGAAAACGACAGATGAGAAGGAAAATTTGGCAGCGGCAGTGTCAGTTTTCAACAGAAAAAGAAAGAAACAGCATGAAAATGAATTTAGTTGAATAAGGCGTGGCCCAAGCAAAAAAAAAAGTGACTGACCGGGATCTGTAGTTGCGATCGGCGCTGAACTTGCAACTGAAAACGGGTTGTCTTATATTACCCTGAATTTGGAAAACCACGGGGCTGCATTCCGGTTCACCTCCGAACTGAAAGACGAAGCGAGGGTCCGGTTCGGACCGGACAACGAGATGAAGCTGGGCGGAGGGTTTATTATTATTGTGGGGCCCACCCCCACCGAGGTTGAGCCAGCCGTTGTGGAAGGTGTTGGAGCTGGAGCGAGAGAGGGCAGCGGGGAGGTTAATGGTGAGGTGGAGGCGGCCCAATAGCTTGGCGCCGCGGACGCCGCAGGAGCGGCCCATTGGGCCGTTGTAGGCGGAGAGAGTGAGGGTGAGGGGCTTGGAGGAGAGGCGGCAGAGTGCGGCGGGGTCGAGGTGGAAGGCGGGGGCGGAGGTGGTGGTGTCGGGGGTGGAGGAGGAGGAGGAGAGAGGGAGGATGGCGGTGTGGGAAGGGAAAGTGTTGATGCGGATTTTACAGAAGCAGGGGGTGGAGGAAGGGTGGACGCCGGAGAGGGGTGGGGGTTTGGCCGGAGAGGAAGGGAGTTTGAGAGCGAGGGATTCCACAATGAGGCGAAGGAAGGGGCAAGGATCCATGACTCAGATACTACAAATCTACCTTTGTGGACTACAAATATGGCTGTTGGCTTCGCTTCGGGGTTAAAAACACCATCTTCTTTTTCTCCTCTTTTCGCGGGAAAATCACTCTATCACAATAAGTAGTATTACTATCATTCACACAATCAACACACCCTTTGCTGTATATAAATTCTCTTTCATTACTATGAATAAAAATTATATTTTGCTATATGACATTGAAATTAATAAGAATTATTTTGATAATACTACCTTATCTTATATACACGTTCTTTAAATTAATTTTTTATCCTTAAAATGAATTTTAATTTTGTTGAAATTGTAAATGATTAATTATATTTTATATTCTTAATTATATATCTATAATAGAGGAAATAAATTAATAATAATAAATAAATAATTTTGATATTTTGTGTAATTTTTATTATACTAAAATTAATATATCTCATATTCTAATGAATGTGAATATTAGTTTGAGATAAATTATACTTTTTAATTTAATATATTTTTGTTGTGTTAAATTTAATATATATGTAAAGATTTTTTTATTATACATTGTAATTACATAATAGTAGAATTATTTAATAAAATAATTTATTAAAAATTAATTACTAAATTGCAATGTGAACTTGAATGTTTTAAAGAGAAACGAAAGGAGTATATTTTTATGCTTCTATTATTTATCATTATTTATAATAAAAATTGTAAATAAATAATGTAATTGTATGTAGTATATAATTTTTTAATTCAATAAATTCTATCACAAATAATTATAAACAAAGGGTATTAACACAAATTATAAATAACTTGTTTTATCGTATAGAAAGAGAGTGAGAAAGAAGTGGCAAATCAATAAACCATCAATGTCCAATTTTTTCCCTTTTTTTAGCTAATTATTTTTGCTTAATGGCATTACCATGAAAAAATTTTACTTAAAAATTACCAAAAATTGTAAAGATAATATTTATACACATTTATGCGTAGTGCTCCTCCAAGATGTTTTTGTAATAGGACTCGGCATCTACCATCTTTGTGTTGTCATAGTTTTCCTTTGCCACCACCCTTGTGCCAAAACTTATTCCAAATTGCAATGTAGAGCATTTATTGTGGCTTTATACATAAAATAAAAATATAGGTAACTATTGTATTTTGAAGAAAGTCAAGAGTTTACATGGAGTGAATGTTTTCATAAACTATTTATATAACATGAGTGGTTACATGAATATTTAAAAAAATGTAAGTTTTGAAGAGTAAAATAATACTTATAAAAATGAAGAGCAAAAGAAATATTTTTTTTCTATTATTATATATTACTAATACATGCAATCATAAATAAGGAATTTGTAATTTCTGTCACCGTAGATATCATAGAGTAGACGCGTCTGTTTTCTTAAGGGTTTTTTTTTTATATAAAAAAAATAGGATTTCTTAATGTATGTTATTTAGAAGAACTTTTGACAAAAAAAATTTCGTATGTGATTTTTTAAAGTTTTAAAGTAAGAAAGGTATAAAGTATTCTTTTTGTCCTCGAACCATTGTTGTGTAATTCTTCAGCCTCTTCATTAAAAAAAAAAAACATTTTATAGGTATAAATTATACACCAAATATCTTCTTTATATTTAATAAAGTCTTTCATTAAACTACATTTTTTTATCTACAAGTTTTATATCCCGTACATTACTTAAGGAATTTAAACTTAATTCCACTTGCATCGGTAATGTTGGTAGAGTTATATATTTATAAAAAAAATATAAGTAATTGGGATATTAAATTTATTGATTTATTGTTTTCTTTTAAAAATTATTAGATTAAAAATATTTATTTAAAATATAATTTATTCTTTTATCTCCGATATCCCAATTCTTAAGTACAGCACAAGCAAATTTGGAGAGACAAAGGTCTATATTCTATATCGTACTTCCCATTTTTCCTAAACTGATAGGATCGTTTCTCCTTTTCATCATCGTCTCATTATTGTAAAATTGTTTTTAAGTTTTATACATTGAATAAGAAATGAAAATAAATTTTTTGTTATACTAAAACACAAATTTATTTAATTAATTATTAGTATTTAAAATATTCAATGATCCTTTATTAATATTTTTAATACATTGAATAAAAATCGTTTATAAAATTATATTCTCATTTGGGTAGTTTAGTGTGGGGCAGCTCTTCCTATCCCAATTCCCAACCATATATTCACATATTATCACTTTAAAATAAAACAGTTATATGTCTATTTCTACCTAAAGTTTTTTCTCTCGCCATTCCGTTATGTTTGGATTATTAAGAGTCGGGTAGCAAAGAAAGAAAGAAAAAAACATTGTTTGGAGGAATAAAAAAAAGAAAAATTGTATCACTTGTTTAAATGAATAAAAAAAAGAGTAAAGGGAAATAAATGAACTATATGTAAAAAAAAATTATGATATTGTTTTTTAATTAAAAATATTGATTCTGTTTTAAAAATATTTATTTATTGTTTTTAAAGTAAATCTGTAATACTTTCTTAAAAATATATATAAACTACACCTCTTATAAATATAGTGGTGGAAATACTATATAGTGGGATCTACAGATTTTTATATCTTCTTCCCTAATCCCTATAAACAAAAAATAAATAATTCAGTATCTCTGTTAAATCCTTTCTTTCTAAATCTTCCGTTACCCAAAACAAACATAATTTTATTGAGACTAACCTTTAACATTTTAGCAGTAAAAAAATTAACATTTTAGACTAAAGTCTAATTTAATTATTATTCTATCTTTTTTTTATAAGATTTATCATTCTATCTTGAATGTGTTCTAAATCTAATATTTTGGTTTTCTTAAAATGATTTAAAACATTTAAAAGAGCGTGTTTAATACTTTTTAACTTAATTAAAATTTTGAATTTAAGCAATATGTTCCTTTTACATCACTAATTCAATAATTCCAAAACTATTCATCACATTACCCCTACAATACATATATAATTTGTCAATACATTTGGCTTAGGAATTTATTCATGTATTATTAATTTTTCTGCTAACCACGGTGCCAATGAATTTTTAACATAAGAGTTGTGTAAAGTGTAAACTAGTATTGAATATCAATTATCAATCACTAATCCAATTCTAATAAGTTAATTTATCCCTAATTATTTTGCATAATCTTTTTTAACACCTACCTTTGTATCTGTTGAGAAAAGTTTACTCTCTCTCTCTCTATTTATTTAATTGTGTGATAATATGATACTTTTAAAAAATGAAGAAAATATTAAAAAATAATATAAAAGGAACATTTTTTTATTATATAATTGATGATATTCTTTCTATCATATCTGGTTAGATATGAAATCGGATGAGCCCAGCACAGCCTGGATTAATCATTTGCGCATTCTCACCTGTATGTGATTCTTAACTTATTTTTCGAGAGTCAAGTCACCTCGTGATTCTTCATTATCAACAGAACATCCATATATATTAAAGAGTTGACGCAGCCAATTGAACAATGTTATTATTAAGATACACCAACTAAGTTCCACATATATGTATTTTTTATCTCTTTTGTCAGGAGGGTACAAGAAAATGAGTCTAATAGCATACTTTTCATTTTTATTTTTAATTAGTTTAGAAATATAAATTTTAACCAAATTCATAAAAACATTTATTTATAATAAAATTACACTAAAACAAACGTGCAGAATCCAAAGACTCAAAGTTTAGTAAGGAGTCTAACACAACACAGGTGATTAAACATGTGAATGTCATAAATATTCTAATATTGTGATTAATTCATTCGAATAAATAAAACACTCAAAGTTTAACAAAAAAAAAACAAGATATATAGTGGCGGCAAATGAAGAACTTTCACTAAAATAAAAAAAAAATGTAGAGGAAACAAAACTAGTGGCTGAAATTAATGTCTTAAATTTTGGTGAAAGAAACACAAAGTGTAAGTGTAGCCAGAGAAGCAGGTCTTCCTTCTTTGCAGTGACAACGGGATGACACCCTCAACCAAGCTGTTTTTGTCCCCACCCCGCCCACCTTTATTTCTTCTCTTACATTCATCACTTTCTTAATCTTACCACAAACCAATCCACCAATTCAGATCCTTTATCTTCTATTCATTATTATTAATTTCTTTTATTAAGTTTAAAATAAATGGCAGGCAACCTACTTTGCTCTTTCTCTTTCAATGAAATACGATATATTTTTTTCTTGAACACTAAATTCTTTACTAGTCTCCTAAAAAACAGATCTTTACTAGTCAACAAAAAAAAATAAAAATTGTACTCTACCTCAGATCCCAGGTAGTCAGCCTCAGCCAACCGATCAGTATCATATGCACACACGTTTCTAGTGGGGCAATATTCATGGTTATCAATAGTGTAATCTTTATTATTATAAGAAGACATCCATAGAGAAGAGAGAGATAAGTTCCATTCAATTCATATAACACATTTCAGTGCAAACAACACTGATTTTATTATCGGAATTTCTTTTTAAGTATCTTACTAGAAGAAACTCGGACTAAGAAGAAAATAACATCCTCTTTTTCAATGAATTTTTTCATTTATTTCGTTTTCTTACCTTTAATTTTTTAAAATATTTAAAATGATGTAGGCAAATAAAAATGTAGAATAATAATAAAATTAATAATAATCTCACTTTGTTATTTTTTACACTCTTTATATTCTTTGTAAAATATTAAAAGTGTTCGAATCATATAATGAAAAGGAATAAAAGATCATTTTATTTCTACCTGTAAATGTAAGAATATAAAAAGTTACCCCATCTGTCCTAAAATAGCTACAGTTTTAGCCATAAAAAAAATTAAGTATTAACTAATGAAAGTTACTACGGTACTTTGATGTATCACGTATAGTATGCATTGATTAGATACAACAATCAATAATGGCTTTAAGTAGATAGGAAATTGAATTAAATTTATCCAAACGAAAAAAGAACTAGGACATTCTTCAAGTGAAACAAGTTATTGCCTTTCATTATTAGTTAAACCTAGGTTGAAGTGACGCATGTTAACTACTACTCATAATGTATCACGTATAATATGCATTGATTGACAATCGAGCATGTCTTTAAGTGGTTAGGTAATTGAATGAAATTCATCCAAATTAAACCAAAGAATGAGAACATGATTGGATAAATTTTTAAGTAAGAAGAAAAATAAAAAGTAAAACAAACTAACTTTATAAGTGACAATCAGTTTATAAACATCAGTTTTGAAAAATATAGAAAAAATCTATAAAAATTAACATGCATAAGTTAATTTAATTTATAAAAAAATGATTAATTTATTTGACTTCTTTATTTTCTTCTATCGTTAATGTTTACAGAGAGAATTGATCGAAACAGCGGTAAATTATTAGCATGATTTACTAGAAATCATTATGGTGTTAACATAACTCCCAGGTCCCAGTCGAATTATTTGGGAAGAAAACCATTACATAAAGCACATCAATTATATATGTGGGTAATTTAAATTAAAATTAAGTTGATTCCTTTGTTTTTATGATTACTTTTGCACTTTTTGGGCCTTTGTCTTTTTTATTGATCCGAATTGAAGGCGACCCAACGAAGCTGTGGGTTGCATTGCAAATAATTGTGGGGCCTCTGTGACTGAGAATAATAATAAATCATACAAGCATGGGGCCAAGCGTGTTGGTGCGCCATCCCTGTGGCTATGCTAGTTTTTGCCACCCCCTTCCCTTCTCTTCTCTTTTCAGTGCTTTGTTAATTGTTTCCTTTTTACGCTACCAAAATATATATGAATATGATCCCTTATCTTCATGCACACAATCACCCATCCCAAATTCATTTCAAACTTAGTTCACCGTCCAGGTCACACTTTGCTGTAAGTCTTTTCCTTCGCTTTATCACCAATTCGTCATCCAAAGCCACTCTAATGGGGTAGGCTTCATCACAAAAAATTCAATATAAATTAATAATAAACAATGCAAGCACGAAACTAATGATAGTGTATATATAATTAAATTACAAATATTATATTACAATAATTATCTTAAAAAATATAATAAATATCTTTAATTAATTAATAATATAATAACTTTACATTGATAATGCATGTATATTGAACTCATAAATTTAATTCAATCAAAATTAATTAGTTTGAATTTGATTCAGGATTACTTTTTTTTCTTTAATCTAAAATGAACCAATCCAATAAGTTAGTCATCATTGATGAGCTTAACAAAAATTTTATTATCAATATCATTAAATGTATAAATCAATTAATATATTATTACTTTAAGTTAATTTTTAGTTTTAACTTCAAGTTCAAGGCTTGAATATATGATAATTGTTATGCATATGTAATTTGTATGTTTAAATCACATAGTAATTATTTAATTTTCTTTTTTTTATTGAGTTAAAAAGTTGGAAATTTAGTTTTTTTTTTTTTTTAGATTTTAACTAGTCGATACTAAAGTTAGTAAACTTACACTATTTTGGTTCTATTGTTTTAGAAAGTGACCCAAGATCTGGAAGATGTTGAAGAACTGGAGCGGAGCGTTTAGCGTGACAACAACCACTCAGTGCAAGAAGTCAATATGAAAGTCAACTGTAACATGCATACACGTTAAAAACGCATCTGACAACCTAACAGGAGGTTACTTAAGCCAGCTAGACTTTGCATGTGCGCACTATGCGCACTGTGCAGACTTAGCGCACAATCATTGTCACATGAACTGTACAACGTTTTGAAGATGTTCTGTTATGTAATAACAGAGATGTCCGATGGTATCACCGGTGGTGTTTTTATGTAGGACCTGACTCTTCCCGGTTGGCCTATGGTAATCAGGCCAACGACAGAAGACAAGATCACGGACACAGGAGCAATGGGGGGTGCTGTGTGTGCCGTGAAGAATTGAAAGAGAAGGGCCAGGATCAATAATGCGTACCTTTCACCGTCGAGTGCTTCTGCCTTATAACCTTTCGTCCAGGCCGGAAATGAGGCATTCTGTCTCCGGGATTGTAGCCGTCGAGTCCTCTCCCCTTGTGCCTGCAACGAGGATCACGGGTCATCGGCCGGTAACTGCTCCTGCGTCATCGAGGGGAATCCCTGATTGCGCGGGTTCATTAATGAGGAGGATATGGGAGCATATCCGTAACAGAAGATAAAAAGAGGGGAACACTATGCCAAAGCAGATATTCAAATAGAAATGAGGCAGTAGGGCATGAAAAAGAGCATAACTCACTCACTTAGAGCTCTTCTTCCATTTTTCTTCCATTTCCTTTGCTTCATGCTGTATTTTGAGTCTCTCATGACTATGAGAGACTAAAACACCAATTGTTGGGGAGCTTGGAAACCAATCACTCTTGATGTAATGATTTCTACTATCCATTTAATGTTATTTCAATATTATTGTTTCCTTTATAAGTTTATCACCTTGTTTATGGTTTGATCTTACATGTATATTATAAGGTTTTGATCATTGGAAAATATTTGTACCCTAAAAACTTAAAGGAGCTTCTAAGTAATCAATGCCATGTCTAGGGATAGAATGGTGTTATTTAACCTTATTTATACATCTTTATTCTTGAGCAAATTATTTGACATAACTCTTAAGGGATTAAGAGTAAGACTAGGTAATTTAGACTCTTTCACATAAGGAATTATGATTATAGTAATTTAATTGATGAAAGTGATATTTAACATTGCATCAATAGTAATTTTGGTAAGCCAAATATCCATCACATCCATGAGAATCTACACCAAACATCACTTTTTCACCTCCAAACATTTGTTTTCTTGTCTATTAAGTGTGCTTTGCTTTGTTATATTTTATTATGGTTGGATTTTATATTTAGGCATTACCACTTGAAAAATATATAGTTTAATCATTTATTCTCTAAAAACCAGAAATATATAAACTTCAAATACAATCAACATCCCTGTGAATTTGATACTCAGATTTATCATTTCAATATTAACTGAACAAATTATTACACTTGCAAAAGAATTAACAGTATACAAATGGATTAAATACTAAAAAAAGTATTGATATTAAAAAATAATCATACTCAACTAAAACATATTTATTTTCGAGGATATATGCAGATTGTACCAAAAAAAAAAGAGATATGCACCGGCCATATAATAGTTTTATAATATTGTAAATCAATAAAAAAACAATTTTTTAAGATAATTATTATAAAAATTAATAAATTTATTATAGATAATAATTTATAATTCGATGTTATCCTGTTAGTGCATACATTATTTATTCAAACTGTATTTTTCCTTGTCTGTCTAGTTAACCAAATTAATATTCTTTAAGGATGAGTTTGAATTCAATGGAAATAATAATAATAAAACAACTTAACTAAACAGAAAAGGTAAATAAAGTGTGTGTTAACATTATAAAAAATAATTAATATTATTATTTAATTATAAATTGTCATATATAATAATTAATAAGTGAACTTATTTTAATTTGTAATAATTATTTTAAAAATTACAACAATGATTATTTCTGATCGGGTTAATAGTATAAAAAAAATTATATTAGGCATGCATATAAATAAATTCTAATCAATAGTAATACTAATCATATGATATTTCATCATTAAAATAGTTCTTTCATATGAAGAGCTCCCTATCTATCTCGCAAGCAAGCGCAACTATTGAATGCATGCAAAAACGAGGGTTTGATTAATTGATTGGTATACCGTATACGAGAAGTCGAGAATCAATGTGTGGGCGGTGCTATATAGCAGAAGCAACAAGCAAGCACATACACTACATTACAGTGACAATTTCCCATTCCCATTCCCATGGATTGATAAAGTTGGTGGGCAGACAGGTTATTTGGATTGTAATTTTTGTAATATGTAGCACCGATACCAACACGGCGTTTTCGATACATTTTTTGATACGAAATTTCGATACGTTCTTCAAAAATTTTAATATTTCGATACGTTTTCGATACGTCTTAGTAATAAATAATATTTTTTTATATAGAATATATTTCATATTAGTAAAATATAATAAAAAGAAAATCATAAGCATAAATAATAGATTATCCATACAAAACTTTATAAATACCTCAACTAGTGTGTGGATATGGAGGAAAAACAAATTTCATTCTATTTAGGATACCTTTTTTTTTAATTTACAAAAATATCTTTTAAAAATATTTGACTAAACCGATACATAAAATGGAGTATCGCCAAAGTATCGGTATCGAACGTGTATCCGATACATTGAATTTTTTTTTTTTTAGTGCTTCATAGTTTTTGTACATTGCTCTTTGCTTTAACCATTCAAGATTCATATGTCATGTGTGGGTCCAACATAACACCTCTCCTTGGACCCACCAATCCACCATTGTTTTACTTTGCATGCTACTCCTTTAATTATTTCCTTTAATCAACGACATGTCAGTGGCACTGAATCCATTGCAAGGACAGACACCAACCATTAGTACTTCAAAACTATGATTAGCATTCGTAATCCTTCAAAAACACGCCGTATGTAATGACCTAGTTTAATTAAGTCTATTTCACCAATAATGGGTGCCCATTGGGCCAGAGAGAAATGTTTAACATTACATTCTCCCCCAATTCTTTAAACACACTCTTTAGTTTAAATAAAATTTATTGAAATTCAAAACTAATGTAAATTTCATTTTTTTTACTTATAATGTTGTAATTTTCAATAAAGCTTAACCAATAATAAAAAATAATGTACGTTAGAGAGCCTGCTAACTCTCCCCAAAATTATATACTCTAATCATAAAAAAAATCACTCAATGTCACTTGAAGAAAAAATACGCAATGTTACATGTAATATATACATCATTATATAATGAATATGAGGTATAAAATTAGAGTTCTAAGAACCATAAATGTAAGATAAAAATAAAATTTTAAATAGGATTTAAAGATTAATAATGATAAGATAAAGATAAAACTAACATGAGATTTAAGATAAGTGTTTATTTTTTAATATCAGAATTTTTTCAAAATAACATATACATATTTCAGAAATGTGTTTTAAAAAATATAATATATTACTCCAGAAATAAATTTATGGAATAATATATACTTATTGCAGAAAGATATTTCCAGAAAAGAAAAAGGAGTTTTAAGGGGTGTATCTCTTAAAAAAAAAAAAGTTATAATGGGCAATTAAAACATAAAAAGGGGGGAATGGGTGTAAAACGCAAGTACCATTGAAAGTGGTAGTCTTAAAACAGCCCACATAAAATTGGGCCATCACGGGTTTCGGCGGTCACGTGAGAGGAGGGTGCACGGAAGCTTCTGGGTCTGAGGCAGACGATTTTACAAGGAAGATCTGAAATTCTGAATTCTTAACTGGAATCAGGGTTTTGTTTTTTTCATTATCTTCCTTAATAAGCAATGTCTTCTCCAGCTGAGTAATTTTCTTGATCCTTCATTTTTCATTTTATCATTGTCCAAATAAATATAATGTTGATAATCTCTTTAATTATAATTAATTTGACCTATCGAACTTTTCCTGTCGAATTATAACCAATTTTAAGTCGATGAAGAGGTTTTTGTATGAAAGTTTCCTCTTTTCCCAAACCTAATTTGAGCGCTTTCCAGCTTCAGTAGTGACAGAAGTAATCAGTTAACCGTGTTAGTAAAAGTTTCCATTCATTAATATACTGGGATTAGGTGTGCATTTTATAATTGTTTCAATTACTTCGTTTAATGCTTCAAAATTTGCATGCTTTCAGGTTTTATCACTCTCTTCCGCCAATAACGAAGGCATATGGCACCGTTTGCCTGTTGGCTACCGCAGCTTACCATCTTGGATTATATCATCCAGCTTACATTGCACTATTGTACGATAAAGTGTTCTACGGTTTTCAGGTGAGAATTCCATCATATCTGTATCAGAAAAATGAGAAATATGCTGTTGAGGCTTTTGCAAAGTATTGCATTCATTCTCTGAAGCTTCCCTTTTGATATCCCTGTCTGCTTGTCTTTGATGTGGAGAATTTTTATTTATAAGACAGATTGAGGATCTTTTTGTGTTTGTTATTTGCCAAATTATAAGTAACGTTATTAGCCAAATTTTTACTCTGAACTGTTTGTAACATAACCAGATTTGCAGCCAAGACTACCCTCCAATTGCCAACCAGATTATTCTAGATTTTCGTGATTGTTTGTATATCATATCATTTGCTACATATAATGTAATTTTGAGGTCAACAATCCATTTTTTGTTTTATTTTCATGTGTATCGAATGATTGTTTGGGCTGCATAGAGATGCTCTCTAGTCTCTACTTTATAGACTGCTGTAGAAAATTTCTATCTAATCAATAGCATCACTTTTGGCTACATTTTCTGATACATATGGAGAAATAGATGAGGCACTGTGGATACTGTTCACTACACTGCTCCATTAAGTAGGCAAGGATTTAATCCTTTGGTAACCGACAGGATGCAGATTGTTTGGGGAGACTTTTTGACTAATTGACTAATAAGTAGTAAATTAGAGTTTTGTTGCCTAAGTTTATGATTTCCCTTAAGCTTAACTTGCTGTTGACAACCTTGTGTAATATTTAGTGATTTTCTTTTTGAGTTGAACTATTTAGTAAATCTTTTGTAACTTCGCATCATATGTAGGTTTGGAGGTTGTTCACAAACTTATTTTTCCTTGGACCATTCTCTATCAATTTTGGGATCCGTCTCCTAATGATGTAAGTTATTCAAGGATAATGTATGCAACAACAATCTCTGCTTTCTTGCATATTGAACCGGAAGCTTATATAAATGAATTAATTCTTAAATTCTACAGAGTAAGGTATGGTGTCCAACTTGAGAAAGGACCATTTGACCGACGGACTGCTGATTTCTTGTGGATGATGATATTTGGTGCCTTTGCACTATTGGTATGTGTGATCATCTACATTTCTTTTTCATCTTATGGTTATTTATATGACAATTTTCCTTCAAAATGGTGGCAGCTTTATTTTGTAGAATCTATTCTAGTGGTTCTGGTTTAGTGAGACAAAGTTCTGATAAATTATCACGTGTTTAATCGTTGTTAAAATTACACTATCTCCATTTTCCCATTCCTAGTTGCTTTCTTTGTAGTTTCATTTTTAACTTGGTGTCCTAACTTCAGTTTCTTTCTTTGCAATCAATTATAGGTTTTGTCTGCTATCCCCATATTTTGGTCCCCATTTTTGGCAGTACCACTTGTTTTTATGCTCCTCTATGTTTGGAGTAGAGAATTTCCAAATGCCCAAATCAACATATATGGGCTTGTTGCACTTAAGGTATGTTTCAATCTTCTGTAAGTTAGTCTTGTTCTTATGCATCTGGTACAGGAGTTCTATCTTTCATTGTCTGATAGGACCCTTTTCTCTTTTTTTTACCCAGGCCTTCTATCTTCCATGGGCGATGCTGGTTTTGGATGTCATTTTTGGATCGCCTCTTATACCTGATCTCTTAGGTATCATTGCAGGACATCTGTACTACTTCTTGACAGTATTGCATCCCCTAGCAGGTGGAAAGAACATTTTGAAGACTCCAATGTGGGTGTATCCTTCTCTTTTACTGTTCTTTAAGGTGTTAAGCTTATACTGTTGTCATTTTAAGTATTTTTATTTTGTACTTTCATGTAGCTTTATTTATTTATTTTTGGGGAAGCTGAACCCAACATAAACCCTATCCTTCCTCTTCAAGCTCTTCCAGCCGAACACTCGATAGTTGTTTGTTAGGATCCAATTGCATGGTATGAGACTTGGAGTCCCACATTGGAAGTATGGGATTCTAGTGTGTGGGGTTTATAAGGCCTTGGGCTCTCCAACTACAATAGCTAGTTTTTGTGGTGTGGTTCTTGCCAGGTTCTTATTATTGTTCCTCAATTCTTCTTTGCAGCATTTTAGAGGCAGGACCTACAGCAGTGTTTCTTTAGTCAATGATTTCTAACTCCTTTTTGGCCAAAAACTCGAAGCCAGTTTTGTTGCATCCTTAACTGTTATTTTCCAGACATAAATTGATTGCAAGATGGAGAATTGGAGTGCAACCAATTAGCCGTGGGCCGGCTGCTAATAACCCTCAGCAAGAGAGGGGTTCGGGAGTTGCTTTCAGGGGAAGATCTTATCGACTTGGTGGATAGATGCAATTACCTGATAAGTTGTTTCATCTTCACTTATTGGTTATAGACATGACACCACTGACAAATGAAGCTGGACAGTTCGTTGAAAATCGAACTTTCTTTTTGAGAATAGCCTTATAATTTTCAATGAATTATTGCCGAATGTTCATTCTGAATTCATTACTTTGTCCTCTCTTTCAAGATATGTACACTTTTTCGTATTTGGTATGAAAGCTGGTCCCCGTAATTTTCAGTTTATGCCCGTGTAAGTGATAAAAAATGAAACAAAGTTTGATCAGAGAGCATAATGGTACATATTCAAAATTTTGACGGGGTTTCTCTCTTCTTACTTGCACTTTGTATTTGTTTAAATTAATAGAATTTTCATATATTTTTTACTTTAAAAAAGTTACAACTAGATCCAAATTTTGTTAGGCTGCTTTTCTTTATTAAAATTGGGATATGAATGGCTTCAGTGAGTCACTTTCTGTGATTTAGGGCCATAACTCTGGACTTGTGATAGGATCAGTGTTTATGACTTTATGTGTCATCATTGGTAAAAAAAAAAAAAAAAAGACTTTATATGACAGGTTGGTTATATTAACTATATCCCGTTTGATAAGTTTAATTTGATTGGAATTTGGATTCGTGCCCAAGTCGCTTGTGACTAAGCTAGTCGTTGGGCCGACTTGAGTCATCAAAATTAAGATTAAAAATATGCTTTAAAATATAATTTTAAAATAATTTAAAACAGTTATACTATGCATTATTTTAAATCTAAATAAAATTCTTATAATTTATTAACGACTTTTTAAAATAAGTTCAACACAACCCGGTTCCTGGTGGATTACTGAGAGATTGGATTGGGTTGATCCATTTGACATTCCTATTTCTTAATATTAACATAAGATCTTATCACATAAAATATTGAAGTTTATCATCTTTACTCTCTTTCTTATTACCAATAAAAATCAATATATCTATTTACATTGTTTATTTTTTATTTGTTTATATTTTTCTTTGTTTAATTCTTTAAACAAAATTAAAATCATTTAAGCTTACTTCCTTTTTCTATGAAATACTTAAAACATTTAAATACTTAACTTAAGGTATTCGAACATCATATTAAAAACAAATTAATATGACAACTCGGGTCCAAATGAAATATAACTTGAACCACCACATTAAATTCATATATCTTAATATTTGTTTAGCATGACATAATATAAACTTCGTAGCATTTTATTCTTTAATTATTTATGAACAAATTAATTTACTTTAAATAATAATAATGATGATGAGTAATTCAGTTGATGAATTAACTATCTCTAATCTATTTGTAGGAATAGGAAAATAGAGAGTTAGATCCTAGAATGAAGGAGAATGTAAATGGGTGGCAAGACTTGAAAGGAGGTAAAGAAATGGTAGAGCGAGGCATCACCCTTCATCCATGATCCAACCCTTATTTAAAACTAAAATTGAAGTTGATAAATACAAAACACATCACAACACAACACAATACTAGCACCACAATTAAGAAGAAGAAACACAGAACAAGATGTCGTGGCAAACTTATGTTGATGATCATTTGATGTGTGATATTGATGGCACAGGCCACCATCTCTCTGCCGCTGCCATCATCGGCCATGATGGCTCTGTTTGGGCTCAAAGCTCTTCTTTTCCTCAGGTAATAACTTTTCATTTCATTTTATTTGCTCATTCTACCAGGATCGATTCGTAGATCTGCCTATAATTATATCCAACCTTGTTTAGAGACAAATTTGATGTGAATTTTTTCATCTCAGTAAAAGCTATTAGTTGTATCTTCTACCTTTATTTTTTTCTAACAGTTACTACTTGCAACAAGTTGTAATCACACTCTTTAGAGTTAGTTAAAAAAAATTGATACTCATAAATTCACATAATTTCCACCTCTTATTTAGTAATTTTTCTTCATATTATTGTGAGTCTTAATGAATTTCAGTTGTATGTTAAAAGAATGTATTAAAAAGTATTCTATTGTCATTTTTCTTTCTTTTTATTTTACGTGTGATGATTTTTTTTACATATTCTTGTTTATTATACTTCTTTTTATAACCATTGTAAAAAAACCTTTTATTTCCTTCTCCTTTTACCCTATAGTACATGTAATATAGGGTATAATGGGTCATAAAAAGCAAAATGAAGTGAATCAAACATTACTTTTCTTTGATATATATAACATTATTTTTTATCTTGTGACCACATTTTTATCTATTGCTTCTTCTGCAGATTAAACCTCAAGAGATCACTGATATCATGAAAGATTTCGATGAACCGGGTCATCTTGCTCCTACAGGTTTGCACCTTGCAGGAACCAAATACATGGTCATCCAAGGAGAGTCAGGAGCTGTCATCCGTGGAAAGAAGGTATCATGTCATGCCATTTTACACTTGTAATTTTCATGTTATCTCTGTGGGTTTTTATAAATATTTTAATACAGGATTGTACATTTTATTGATAATTGGACTTTCATGTGCAAAAATTTAATGCGTTGTTTTTTCTTCTTTACTTCTACCTATACTCAAGGTTTCAAATATACAAAAAAAAAAAAAAACTCCAAGACTCCAAAAATAAATTTTATGTATTGAACACCATAAATATAATTTGTTTATATAAATGTGTCCTTTTTTTGAACAAATGTGTAAAGTATGATTGTAAGTGCATACTCCTTAATACAAAATAAAATAACTTATAAAACTAGTCGTTTTTAAAATAAAAAATTATATACCCTAATTTTCTTACTTTACTCGCTTGCTCACTTTAAAGGACTTAAATCTTATTTATACATTTATGTCACAGTTGATTTGGATTAGTAGAATTTTATGTTTAGTTTGGGTTACTTTTTAAGTTTAAGGGAACTAATATCTTTGGTTTGTTCTGGTAGGGATCTGGAGGCATCACCATAAAAAAAACTGGTCAAGCTTTAGTTTTTGGTGTCTATGAGGAACCTGTGACTCCTGGACAATGCAACATGGTTGTTGAGAGGTTGGGAGATTACCTCATTGATCAAGGTCTCTAGACCTAGCTAGATCTATATATAATGTTTGGTACATTTTTGTTTCTTGGATACTATACTTTGTTATTTTCATATTTTTGACTTGTATCTACCATATATCAACCCTAAATTGGGAGTTGTTGCAGACAATAACCATATGAGAATTAAGCAATTGTTTGTTGTTTGGATTAAGTTTCATTTCCCTTTCATTTCTTTTCTCTCATATGCCTTCTAAATACTCATTCGGCTCTTTCTTAAAATATTTGCCTTTTCTTAGTTCTTAAGTTGGTGGTAAAATAACATATGTATACAACATATGGGCGAAAGAAAAATAGAACAACAAATTGTTGTATATATTTTCGGATCGTATTTATAATAGGTGACATAATTATTAGAATATTGGTGTGCAAAAAGTAAGGTAGGATTGACTATAATTAAGCATAAAAACTTTACAAAATATAAAGTGATGCGTGGATTTTGTTTTTTTTGTTGAGAAGAGGAAACTTAAGCCATTTCATTATTCATTATCAAATCAGCAATACAAATGGTAATAATACTAAAATCAGCAGAAGCATAGAATATGGATGCCCTTACCAAAGCGTGAGCCATATTTGTTTGTCGCCTAATAAACTTCACTTTAAAGTTTTGATTCCTGGAAATCAGCATGCTACACCCGAATTCTGATATATTAGATGCAACATCCTGAAGCTTGTCTACCACCACTTTGCAATCCAACTCAATCAACACATTATTAAAATTATTGGACGATAAGCACTTAATAGCTTCCAGCAGGCCCATAGCTTGATCACCAACAGAAACATCATAGCAACTATTATGCAGAATTGTCCTAGCACTCACGAAATGACCAGCATTATTTCTGATGCACATGCCCACACCTGTTTTATTTTCACGAGTCCAAAATGCTGCATCAACATTGCATTTGAGCATGCCTGCTTGAGGAACCATCCATTATGAAACTTGATTATCCACCCGAGTATCAATTTGAGGTTGCTGCATATCTCTAGCTATCTTCCATTCAGTCAACACATTATCAGCTCTAGCAATGACACTTTTGCTGTCAAACTGAGTATTATGCCAAAGCTTTGCATTCCTTGATGTCCATATATTCCAAATAATCATAGCCATTCTTTCACGAGTATTAGCACTTGAGTTCTGCAAGAATTTGAAAAGAAACTCAGGAAAAAACTCACTTTGTGCTATGACAGATGAGAAAGAGTCCTAAAGTTGTACTTGGTTCCAACATTGATAACTAGAGTGGCAGTCCAAAAGCACATGCCAACAATTTTCCAGACCAGAATCACAATTTATAGAGCTAGCAGGACAATCAACTCTAGTTCTCATTAGGCAAAAACAGATTGTTGACATGCAGATTAAAATTTAATCAGGATGTATATATTCATTCCAGGCTTCCAGCACAATCTACCCCTGCTCTTAAGCCAAGGCTCGTTCCAGACCTTAATATTCTCCCCGGTTCCAATAGACCAACGATAGCCTTGTGTAAGAAGGATTGTGGCCAACCACAGCATCCAGGAAGATAGCATCGGGGTTGGAAATAAACTTCCCACCTTGCTTCCCCAACAAGTGTAAGAAGTGATGCGTGGATGTTAAAAAATGCTAAAATTGTTTTTCTATGTTGCTAGAAGTACTTATTTTTATTGGGATGAGGAAATGAGTGACTAACCTCTTGTATTCCTCCCCCGGCTTCAAATTTCTCAGTCGTAGCTTGTGTCCACCTGGGTTTCAAACATTATTTAATTAGTTTTCGACAAGCATCATAAGTGTAGTGACTCTAGGGGGCCAAGGGTATTAACAAGAAAAAAATGAATAGCAAAATAGAATGTTTTGGGTAATGTTTGCTGAATTTATTTTTGGTAGTGGATCATATTTCTAATTTTATGTATAAAATTAATAGTAAATGTTTTTATAAAATTTATTATTTATTAAATAATTGTGAGAAATAAATTGACTTCCTTTAGTACATTTCTAGATTCGTCCATACATAAGAGATAAATATGTACATCTTTATTACAAGAACTTTACTCAATAAAAAATATAATAATCTAAAAAACAATTTTATAATTTTTATTAAAAAACAACTATTTATAAGGACCATAATAAAAGAATTTATTACTGAAATAAATAGATAACCTAAAATTTACAATTAGAACCAACTTTCTCTCTCTATAAACAAGATAGAATATGGAATGGATATAAAAATTAGTTTGCAAATTATCTTAGAAAATCGGATTGGGGTGTTTTTTTTTTTATTTCTTGGTAGATTAATTTTTTGTATGATATATTTGGTTCAAATGATAGTAGAGAGGGAAAAAACTTTGATAACAAAAGGGACAAATGACTTTTAGAAATATAAATTCAATTTTTTTTTCTTTCTTTTACTCTATATTCAACTTAAATATCAATATTTTCTTTTTCACCCCTATTTTCTGTATACCTTAACAAACAAATCTTGATATCAATTATCAAAAGTGGACATTTTTTTTCGTTTGGGATATATAACATTAGATATATATTTTTAGGTATGATTCACATAAATAAATGATATACATTTGATCCATATAAGAAAGTGAAATAAAAGAAAAGGAGTAAAAAATATGTTGATTTTATAAGTTTAAGAAAAAAAAAGTCATCTACTGAGAATATAAATTTAATGTTCATGATAGTATAAAATAATTTTACATTATTGATATTATTTTTAGAGTAATTATCATAAAAATTAACAAATTTATCACATATGATAAATCATG
>PYAF01000983.1:349572-364485 GCA_007407185.1 Glycine tomentella | reverse complement strand
CATGATTTATCATATGTGATAAATTTGTTAATTTTTATGATAATTACTCTAAAAATAATATCAATAATGTAAAATTATTTTATACTATCATGAACATTAAATTTATAAGTTATTTGGTATAAAAGAAAATGAGAGAAATGAAATTTAAATTTTTTTATTTCTTTTTGTTAATCAAATTGAAAGAAAAGAGGAAATTATGTACACAAAATTATATAAATATCCTTGATAAAAAATTACATTAAAATAAGGACATTTTGGTATTTTAATTTTATAAAAAAAATTCAACTACCTTTACAATTTGGAAGGAAAGTAAAAAATGTGGAAGGAAATTTTAATTTTTTCTTCTCTTATATATATATATATATATTTCATTTCTTCTTAAAGAGGGATCAAGTGTAACTTATAAAAAGAGGGACCAAACGTTTGCAAAAATAAAAAAAAGGAACTAAACGAATGCAGGAATATCTAATTTAGTCTTCTTTTTTTTTTTCATCCCTCTCTTTCCTTTCTCTAGATTTACTAGCTCAAAAAAGTCACAAATGAAAGAGAAAAAGCATGAGAAAGAGAGAGAGAAAAATAAAAATGAAAGATAATTTATGAGCTTTTATGGAGTATATGAATTGATTAAACGAAGACATATATTTGTATTAAGTTGTTTTTAATTTGATTGGCGGGAAAATAAAAAAAAATAGTTAAAATTTTAAAACCTTTTTTACGATCTTTTTCTTTTTTTTGTTCTATTTTCTCTTTAAAGAAATATTGAGGAACTCTATTTCCCATAGTTGCTCTTATTTTAGATGACACGCAGCAATATTTTTTTTTGGTGAATCATTTTTGTACTATATTTTCTATAACTTTTTATTATTTAAAAATTAAAGAGTTGATATACCATGCAATTTTTTATTTAATATTTCTATACATATATTTTAAAATATTCTCCTAAAATCCAAAGAAATAATGAAATCATCCAACTTTAATTGTTAAAAAATGTTTTCTTTCATTAAAGCTCAACTAATTTATGGATGTCTTATAAAAACTAATTTGTAGATTTCTGAGAGCGGTGTTTCCTTCTTCTTCTTTTTTTGGATTGTGATAGATATTCGTAAGAAAATACATATAAATCTCAAAGATTTTGAATTAATTAATTCTTCAAATGATTTAATTGCTCACAGTCAATTATTAATTGAAATCTCAATTTTTTTTTCTTTCATATTTCTCATTATAATAAGATTTCTTTTGTTAAAGTTCTTTTAACTAAGTTATTTTTAGCAATTTAAAAGTTTTTAGAAGAAAATTTAAAATAGTTTTAATACTTCCATTCGAAGGTAAAAAAAAAACCCAAAAAAAAAGAATAATAACTTCCACAAATAAGTAATTACACCATAAAATATTTAAAATTTATCTAAACATAATAATACATCATGTCAAAAAGTAGTTAAAATAATTAATTGTGTTAGGATGTTAAAAGTTGGCCGGTCCTTTAGTATAAAATTTTCATTAAAAGTCAAACACTATGTCAAATTTAATCGGAAGCGCACATAAAAATGAAAATCTTAACGTATGGATATATTTTTATTGGAGTTTATTTGTTTTACGCCCTAGGCTTGGCTACAAACACGACAAATCATAGGAGATAAATATTAGAATTAGCACGTCGCTATTTGAAAAAGAAAGGAAAAGAAGAAAGTTTACAAGTGACGGTGAAGCTTCAATGACCTGACACCTTTTTCTTTGGAAATCGCATATTTATTAGTAATTTTTCTCTCTCTTTTCTTATCTGCCAGCCCGAAACAGCGAAAATAGGGTAATGTAGAGGGCCTTTGCGTAATTTCAACGCGGTTACACCGATTTATATAGGGGCATATAGCTCCGTGGAATCAACGCAGCCAAGAAAAGAAAATCCTCACCCATTTTCTGAGCAGCCAAACACTCTCTCTCTCAAATTCTCAGTTATGTCGTGGCAAGCCTATGTCGACGATCACCTACTGTGTGACATCGAAGGTAACCACCTCACTCACGCTGCTATCATCGGCCAAGACGGAAGCGTTTGGGCTCAGAGCGCCAACTTCCCTCAGGTAAGCTTTCCATTTTTCTTTAACTCTTTTTTCCCAATCGGATAGCTATTTATCGTTATTTCCTTAGGGAAAGCTTCTAGATTCGCCGATCTATGCTCCCTTGTTATGGAGATTCAACATGCACCATAGTTCTGAACTTGTGGCATTTTCTCAATCAGCTAAGGCAGTTCACTGCATCTTCACCTTCTCCGATAATTAACAATTAACTAATTAACAACAAAAGCAGATGATTAGTTGCGCTGATTATGATTATGTACTTGCCATTTGCCAGCAACAATGGTAACAGATCTGTTTTTTGTTTTTCTTGATCTGTTCTAATGCATTGATCTTTATTCAGTTCAAACCTGAGGAAATAACTGCCATCAATAATGACTTTAATGAGCCTGGATCACTTGCTCCAACTGGATTGTATCTAGGTGGCACCAAATACATGGTCATCCAGGGTGAGCCTGGTGCTGTCATTCGAGGGAAGAAGGTAAGCACTGTTTCTGATCTTTGCTTGAATTTTGATCATGGATTTGCAGATTGTGTATAGTACATGTGTTTTGTTGAGCATTTGCAAAGTTGATTTTGAAATTATATGATTATATTTGGATGATTTTATTCAGTAATAAAACTCGGTATAAATTTTTTAATCTTATGCAAACTGGTAACTCAACATGGAACTAAACATGTGAACATTTATCTAAAACTACGAAAGTTGGTATTTGAATGTGATATTGGATCATCTATGTGAATCCAAATAGGCTATATTACTAACTGATATACTCATGTGATGATACAGTTTCTGTGAAGATATGTTTTTCAAATTTTTATTAGTTTTAGACTCATGCAATAAAACATTGTCCGTGCTACAATCTATTGAAAAAAATCACTTTTTTTTGGGGGGGTTGATGTCAAGGGAAACATGACCATGGGGTGGAGATTGCAGGTATACTGCAGTAATTTAATTATGCAACTGTATATTGCATATGATTTTATAACCAAAATATATCTGTTATCTAAACCTTTGCACATTTTGGAATCCATCCATCATCCATGTGTTTGTGGACTGCATAGCAAATGCAAATATACATAGACGACACCTTTGTACAGAGTAATTATTGTATGAATCCTCTCAAGTCTCAACAATTAAATACCGGGATTGTCTTGGGTAAATTGTTACCTTCAATTTTAATCTTAATTAGTAATTCCTTTCAAATTCTTTGATTCAATGGTGAAAGCTGAACATATAACAGTTGTGTTTCTTACACAGTATCTTAGTGCATATTTTGATCATTATGGTTGTAATATCAATCTTTATCTTTATTATCCAGGGTCCCGGTGGTGTTACTGTGAAGAAGACCGGTGCGGCCTTGATCATTGGCATTTATGATGAACCAATGACTCCAGGTCAATGCAACATGGTAGTTGAAAGGCTTGGTGATTATCTCATTGAACAGGGTCTCTAATCTTTGCTTTATGTCTTGTTATCGTGCATATTTCATTGGCTTCTGTACAAGTTTTTGCATCGACCTCGACTGTAATGCTTTGATTGCAGTGTAATAATCTTGTGAGTATGAAAAGTCACGGGATCAGCGTGTAGTGAAGAAAGTGTTTGATGCTTGAGAAATGATAACTATAATCTCTATCTTTGTACTTTTTTAGTGGGGTACCTGTATACATTACAGTGGTTTTAAATTTTTAATGCTATGTTATAATGGTTGGCATATTTATCAAAAGTTTGCAGATTCTTGTCTATCTGGCAGAAAGCCTTCATATTTATACTTCCGTATTCCTTCCAGCCCCCCCTTTTTCCTGATGCAAATAATTTTCTCAGTTAAACTAGTGCATTAAAGCTCTTCAATAATAGTGTGTTTGGTTGAGCGTCCTGTAAAAATCACGCCCAAGTCTCACGTTAAGGCCAAAATTACTTTGTATTGCATTCAGATCTTCACATCCTGAATCTACGTTTTTGGGGTTTGGACGTAGATCCAAACATCCACTTTTGTGTTTTAAGTTTTAACGCGGGTTTGATGAAAACAAAATTACTCTCTTTAAAAAACCACCATTAGAAATCCTTCAAAAATAAAACTTGTAGCATTTTTAACAATAGATCTTAAATCATATTTTTGATGGATTTTATAATATCACATTTTTTTCTTCTAATGATTGATCTCAAATCGTATAATAAATTTCAGTTAAATATATTTTATTAATTATTTTTAATTAAATTTAAGAAATTAATTATAAATATAGTAATTATTAAATAACTAATGTTAAAAAATAAATATTTTGATGATTAAAATTTTTATTTATGAGTTAAACTTAAACCTTCAAAAAATACAAAACATGCATAAATAACAAGACATTCACGTTAAACAAGAAAAATTAAATTTAAAAATTAAATTTCATTATTATAATGATTGAAATATATCCAAATATGCTCAATCAAGTTTATTTAAAGTAGTTGATGAACTCTTCTTATATATATATAATGTTTTGTTTGAAGGTATGTAGCAAAGTCGGAAGAAGTATATATGTTAATATTTGAAATCTCTTCGTTTACATGATCATTGTCTTAAAAAATCATGTTATGCAAATGTAAATATAATATTCTTCAGCAATCCCCTTCCCATTCGTCATCCTTCACCTTTGTGTGACGCATGATGCCACCAATCTCTCCCTCTACGGTGCACCACAATGTCACTGTACGAACCTCAACGTTCACAAGATTTCATTTTATTTTTTTATTTATTTTTGTATTTATTACTGGATTTGTTTATTTTCTTATTTTTCAACTATTTGTTGTTGTTTATTGTTTGACCTCCTCTACAATCTCTGAAGAAGAGAGACAATAAAAACTTTTTTTAAAAATGTTTAGAATTTAAGAGGTCTTATAGAAGACATCATCCTCCATGATGAAGATTTCATGTCTAGTGAAAAATTGTAGCAAAACCAAATCTCCAATTCAAGATTTCAACTTAAATGTTCTATTAAAGATGTTCTTACACATTCAGACATTCAGACACCCTC
The DNA here is from genome assembly GCA_007407185.1 of Glycine tomentella. Taxonomy (NCBI): domain Eukaryota; kingdom Viridiplantae; phylum Streptophyta; class Magnoliopsida; order Fabales; family Fabaceae; genus Glycine; species Glycine tomentella. The sequence goes on along the minus strand of PYAF01000983.1, from coordinate 359,395 downwards.
ATTCATTGTACTGCATGGCAGATCATGTATGTCAGGCTATAAGTGATTTGGCCTGTATCCACGTTGTGGGAATCTCTATTATCATTATTGCTTGAAGATGATAACCAAGTGAACTTGTTCAAACCTTTGGTAATTGCAATGATGAGGGTTGTGGTTGTTTTGTGCTCGATGTTTTGGCATATCAAGAAAAGAAAGCGATGGATCTTCCCGAATCCAAGCTTGTTCGGGTTGTTCAGCAGTTCAGGGTGGGACTTTCTTAGTTGAGGTCAATCAGGACAGTTTCCAGCGAACAATGACCCTTTTTCTCCTTGAATTATTTAGTTAAATTTTTTTAAAATGATTTATTTAATTTGTCATGTTATTAGGTTTGTTGATCAACATGCTTTAATCTGCAAGTGTTGCTATCGGACTCGTGTAGTCTCGCAGTTGAACGGGTAAAAACTTTACCCGCCCTATGTCCACCTCTATCTTGATAATTTAGCATGCACAGTTATTTGAATAAATGTACCTTTGGCGTATACAGTACATACATTTTATGTAACTAAAATGTGTTTGACCTTGAATAGCTCTGGCTGCAAGCCTGGAATGTAATTCAGAGGAAATAAATATATCGTTCTTTTATTCGACACACGGGTAGAGTTAAGTGAGTGAGGTGGGCTAGCTTATATATTAACATCTCAATCATTAAAGTCAAGAGAGACCATAGTTATTGCTTGCAAGATCCTAAAGAGGTCTCCTCTTCCAGAGCCCTCGAACCTACTACTACTAGTATGATAATGGGAATTGATAGAGAGAAGCATTCGAATTGAATTTGAAAAAAAAAATATTGCGAAAGAAAAATAAATGATACGAAAAATGAATTAAGTGCGAAACTTTTGTGATTGTTGAGCTAGCTAAAATTGTAAAAAAAAAAAAATTAAAATGGAGTCAAACAGAGCAATTTTAATCAGAAAAGGGAGATTTGAATCAATGTTAAAACAAAAACATGAGGTTATATATCTATTTTTTAAGATGACAAACAAATATAAGATGATAAGTAATAAGCCCCCCAAGTATAAATAGGTTTTCTAAATAAACAGAATGTAAACAACAACTCTTTATGATATGAGGAACCATTTTCAGAATTAATCGTCAAGGTTCAAAGCTAAACAATAAAATTGGAAATTATTTCTGGTTTATGTCATTGGTTGACAAAAACTAGACAATCACATGTTTATCTTCTTTTATATAGAATAATAACATTTATTCTCACAATTTTGTTTCAACAGTTAATATATATATATATATATATATATATATATATATATATATATATATATCTTTTTGGGCCACAAATCAATACTACACTTTGCAACAAAAAGAATGATGAGTTTCTTATGGACTATATGTTAGTATATATTGAAATGAAAATTGTTAAAAATTATTATGAATTTAATTATAGATTATTTTTTTAACATGTCGTATAGACATTTTGTGTTTTGAGAAATTATTAATGTAAGTAATGATTTTACATATAATTATAATTATTTTGTATAAAATTTGACGTGTATATATTGGAAGCAAACATGGAACCATTTTCAAGAATTTTTATGATTTTCAGTAAAAAAAAAAGAAGAAGAATATTTATGATTAACCAAATAAATTTTAGAATTATAATTTTCAGAATTTATGAATCCCAAAAATCGATTCTCGCATATGAAATTTTCTTTCCTCTACTAAACGCTCTTAAAATATGAATATTTGTATTTGTGTTTCTGAATCTTTAGTCACCTTTGATTTTTTTTATATGGAATTATGCCTTAGAATTATAGTACAAATATATCATTGAGCACGTGGATAATCTAACATAAAATAGTTTTAGTCTAACCAAAGTTAGATGTAATATTAAATATTCAAATATATAGTTTTGTTGTACATTATGTTGATTCAAATAAGATTGTTTTCGTTAGAGAAATCGCGTGGTTTAAACCCAAAAATTTTATAGTACAAACGTGGTAAATGATAGTGATAATTACTGGCAGCAAATAATAGAACGTCGCTATTTGAAAAAGGAAGGAACCGTAAGGAGAAAAGGCAAAAAAGATTGGAAGTCAAGCGATATTGAACCTTTTAAGGAAAGAAAATGACAACCTTTTCTTTTTTAACTTTGAAACTGTCAAACACATTTGAGTGTCGATTCGATTAATGTGAACTTTACTGCCAATAGTTTTAACTTACATGAAAAAATATTTTATTAACTAAAATATTATTTAACAAAAATAAACTACTTTACTTTAATAAGATTAATTTAATCAGCACATCTTAAATAATTTTATTTTTTTTAAATAGGTACCTAAATTTATATAATTGAGCCTTGGTCTTGTATTTTTTTATAATTAAATCATTTGAATTAGTTTTAAAATGATTATTTGAATTTTTAAAAAAATTATAAGATGAAGAACCTAATTATAGATTTTTTTTTTATAATTTGAAGACCAAATTAAAAATTCTCAAATAATTCAGAACTTACTGATTAATTTAATTTTTTAATAATTTTTAATGTTTCTTAAATATTATTTCGCAGAATATTTTTTTAATTTATTTTCATCTTTATAAAAGTGTTTCTTTTTTCGTCTCCATTGTTAATTTTTCCATATGTTTCTTTAATTATTATTTCAGAAACTTAAACATTTTCTTATTATTTTCACATTATTGCTGGCCAGTGGCCACTACTAAGCTTTTTCTTTAAATTATTGTTTTGAGATTACACCATTTATTTTTTGTGAATTTTATATTGCTTATTTTCATTTTTAGTAAAATATTTAATTTAATTTATAAATATTTAAAATTATAAAGAAAAAGTAATTTTTCGCAAGAAATGTTGTTTGACATCGTTAATTCAAGACTTCAAGTGATTAATAATGTCACATTTTTTTTTATTTAATTACGAGATAAAAAAGAATTAATAAAAATTTATTTGCTTGCTAGATTTTGTGCGAGGGCGAATGAGCTAAAATAGGGTAATGAAAAGGGCATTCCTGTAATTTGAAGATGATTAAACGGATTTATAGTCAGAGATAGTTCCGTAATATGAACGCAGCTGAGAAGCGAGAGAGAAGCACTCCATTTTCCGATCAGCAAAATCTGAATCATGTCGTGGCAAGCGTACGTGGATGATCACCTACTGTGTGACATCGAAGGTAACCACCTCACTCACGCTGCTATCATCGGCCACGACGGCAGCGTTTGGGCTCAGAGCGCCAACTTCCCTCAGGTAACGCTTCTAGATTCGCCGATCCCTGAGAGTGTTGTTCATATACTTTTTGCAACTGCAACCAACAACTATGTTTGATCTTGATGTAGTTCAAAGCTGAGGAAATAACTGCTATCATGAATGACTTTAACGAGCCTGGATCACTTGCTCCAACTGGATTGTTTCTCGCTGGCACCAAATACATGGTCATCCAGGGCGAGCCTGGTGCCGTCATTCGAGGCAAGAAGGTAACTACTCTTTATCTTATCATTTCTAATACATAGAATTAGAATCCTGCAATAAATTCTAGACTGACTTGGAACCATATAATTGTGAATTGTCACCCCTATAATGTAGTCAATATTTTACAGTCTTTTTTTTTTTTTTTTTTTCGGGTAACATGAGCATGGATTGAACTTACATACACAAATTTAGTTATGCAACCGTATCTTGCATATTATTTTTTAAGCAAAATATCTCTCTTTTCTAAACCTTTGCACATTTTCGGAATCCATCTATGTGTTTGAGAATTGCATTTCAATATCGATCAAATGCCTATGTGCATAGACACCTCTGTTCAGAGTAATTATTATATGCATTCTCTCAACAATTAAATACTGTGTACCGGAATCGTCTGATGTAAATCATTACCTTCAATTTTAATTTTTAAATAACTTTTTTTTTCAAATTTTTTTATTCAATAGTGAAAGATGATCATGTTAGTGCATATATCTTCTCAGTGCATATTTTGGCCATTATAGTTGTAATATCAGTCTTTAATTATCCCCATCATTTAGGGTCCTGGTGGTGTTACTGTGAAGAAGACCGGTGCGGCCTTGATCATTGGCATTTATGACGAACCAATGGCTCCGGGTCAGTGCAACATGGTAGTGGAAAGGCTTGGTGATTATCTCATTGAACAGGGTCTCTAATCCTCTATTTATGTCTTGTTATCGTTCATATTTCATTGGCTTCTGTACAAGTTTTTGCATCGACCTCGACTGTAATGCTTTGATTGCAGTGTAATAATATTGTTGGGTGGGTATCAAAAGTCACGGCATGTGCGTGTTGCCAAGAAAAAGTGTTTTGGTGCTTGAGAAATTATGACTATAAGTCTCTTTCGTTGTACTTTTTTTGTGGAGTACCTGTATATGGTATAATGGTTCTCACATTTATCAGAAGTCTTCAGATTCTTATCTATCTAGCAGGTGATATCCTTCATATTTATATCTCCGTACTCCTAACTCCTTTTACTTTTTCTCTGAATGCAAATAATTTTATTTTAGTTAACGAAGTTATTAACTACATTGTACTACGTGGCAGATCATGTATGTCAGGTTATCAGTAATATTTTCCTGTATCATGTCCGAATCCTTGTTATCATTAGTTCTAGAAGACAGCTGGTGTCATGAAAACTTATCCAAGGGAACTTGTTCCATACCTCTAGTGAGTGCAATACTGAGAATTGTGATCTGTTTTGTGCTAGAGGTGTTGGTATAGGTAGGAAGAAAGTGTTGTGGATTCAGACGAGGTTTGTTCCCAAATACGAGTTTGTGCATTGGCAAATCTTATTGAAGTTGTTGAGGAATTTGGCTTTGATTGACCTTGTTTTTTAAGCGAAAAAAGAAAGCATAGTAACCATTTTAAAGACTTAGTAATGTTCCATTTTAAAATCTAGTTTTGTTGTTAAGACTATTGACACAAACGATGCAATGTCTTGTTTAAATGTGTTTGTGAGTTGAATTTTGGAGGGAAAGGAAAGGGAGATTGATTTTTTTAATAAATATTTGTTAAAATAAATAGTTTTTTAAAATAAAAGAAATAAATTAATAAATATCAAAAACTTAATTTTCTTATATTTTGTTGTTTGTTTTCATAAATATACATATTTATTTGAATTTAAAAAAAAGAAAAAGAAAAATTGTCTTGTCGTTAAAGTTAAACATGTAGACTGACTTGAACCAGTTTACTTAAGCCCGTTATGGGCTTACATTTGAATGATTGATTTGTATTCAACGAGTGTGTATAAACCTGTCGACCATGGCAAAATAAATCGCTTCATATAACTACTAAAATTAAGAAAATCAAAATACTTGATTTGTGGGTTAGCTTGTATTGGCCAGCCTAATCTAATTTATTTAAACCAGTTAAATATTTTTTGAAATGTTTTTATTCATTCATATTTACGTGATTAAGATTGCAGACTAAATTCGTGGAACCTTTAAATAGACTTTTTTTCTTCTTTTCAAAATATGAAAGTTTAGGTGAGTTTAATTGTGAGAGCTTACCAGGATTAATACAACCTTAAAGACTCAAAGAAGCATACAAAGGTACTTGTATATTATTCACTAACATGTCCTCAAATTGACAACAAAAAATAAATCTACGTTATTATGAAATGAATTTGTTCCTTTGAACCAATCTTTGTTTATTCGTTTAAATAGACTTTACCTTTACCAATCTTATTCCCTGGTAGGCTGCAAGTTATACGTTCAACTCTATTTTCTGAACTTGACACTTAAGCGCATGCATTTTTTTTTACAAATGTGTTTGGTATTATCTTGAATAGATGCAATTTAGATGATTCGACTATCTTTCTACACGTAGGTTAAGGTAGAACAGGTTAAGCCATCCTATTGACAATCCAACCACTGAGTCAGGAAACAGCATTAGAAAATGACTACGTAGTTATAATTATAAATATGCTTTTAAAATCATACTGGTCACTTAAATTAACGAATGTGGTGATTCACAAGTTTTGGTTACAAAAAAATTAGGGGGAGGGGATACCGATTCACAAGAATTTTGTTATCTACTTGCTTGGTGATATTAGGAATTATCTAAGACTCGAGATAATCTCAAGAACAAAGCAGTTTTTATATTACAAAGTTACAATACGAGACAATAAGGTGCAGAAACACATGCATAGTTAAAATAAATTATCGATGACAAGTCCAATTATCTTTGCATGCTGTTTTCTTTCATCACTTGGCACACAAAACTAGTACCAAAGAGTTTTTGGCCTATCATTGCTCTATTGCAGTGAAAAAAAACTATTCTTATGTAACAGCAACGGAGTTTACACTTTTCTGATGCATAGCATAGAGCATAACGAAAGCTCTCCATTAAATCATTACCTTCCCCATGCATTTCAAACGCAGCATACATGTCAACAAAGCAAAATCATGATGCACTTTCAATAATCAATCTTGTCAGTATCGTTGAACAATAGAGCAAAGAGATAAGTTACAAGAAGAAAAGTAAAAATTGATGAAGAATTTCCATTCAGTGAAGAGGATGAAGTGGAAGACATTGCTGTTGTATTGCTTGTCACAGTTTTATTACTTCTGCAAAAAAGCAAAATGGAAGAAAAACCCAAATGTCATATCAGGTCCCAAATTGAATTTGTATAATTTAAGGTCATCCAAAATAAAAGGAACAAACTAAATATCATGTAGTATATTGAACTTACCCAGCTCTCATGTAGATGCACTTGTCATAGCCTGCAGAATTGACAAATTAGTTTATCAGTGACACATAAACCAGTCTATGGTAACACTTTGTTAAGAACAGCCAAGACAAAGAAATAGACAATTAAATAAAACGACTTTCAGAAACATTGATAATGCAACGAACAACAATGATAGCAGCCTCTTTGACAGATATCAAACAACTCCCATATAAAACACGCCCCTCTACAAATTAATACTTTTTTCAACTAAAAATGAATTGCAGTTTGACTAGCTTTCTTCAAATCATATGTAGCATGTGTATGCAATAGTTTCTGGGAAATACAGCACACGACAAAAACAATGAAAAGAAATGCAGTATTGGTTATGGAGTTGTGATGAACATACTTGGATCCTTATCAACTTTTACACCTGTTCCTCCAAAACTGCACGCAACATCAGAAGCCCCATTTTGTTGGTAATAGCTATTAAACGCAAAAGATGCATGTGAAGCTAGGTTATCTGGCTCAAAACAAGGCTGGCTAGGTTGGATAGCTGTACAGTCCACGTTGCCAGGACCACAGGCCCAATCTATGGCATTCTGCAAGTCAATTTGTGAGGCCTTACTCGAAGCAATGCACCATGTGGTTCCATTTGACTTGGTTATATTTGCTTCAGTGGTCATATCAACCGCACCCCGTCCAGTGAAATCTAGGCTATAAACACTTGTCTGGTCGGGATAAAATAATCCCCAGTTCCTCTCAGATTCCAAACCAGGCTTCCTATTTTCATTGAACAACGAGAAAATATAAACATCTAGCTCCTCTCCAGGCTTTGCAGGAGTACCAGTGTTGTTGATAACGTGCCTAATCAGATTAGTATTATATGTTTGTGCATTATCAGGAGTTGCAGCAGTCTCCTTAGGAGACCCTTTGGAAGGCCAACCTGTCTCAGTGACCATGACCTTAATTGTTCTGAAGTTCAAGGCCATCAGTGCAAAGTAAATAGCATCAATCTGGGCATCAAACATGTTTGTGTACAGCAAGCCAGTGTTTGGATCAATGACTTCAGAGGATGCATCAAACAAGGCATAGTCTAAAGACACTTTACTGCGGGAATCACGGTAGGCATAATAAGGATATATATCAATCATAAACGGTGACTGATTTTCAGCAAGAAATTCTAGCATTGGCTTCAGGAAATGTGCATGGCTGCTATTGAAAGCCCCAGCAGAAGGCGGGAAGGATCGGGACAAAACCCCAAGGGAATGGGTGCTGGAAACTTTAATCTTTTTGTGCAGCCCAAGTTTCTTGAGTGCTGTAAGCACGTTGGTCATGGCAGGCACTACAAATGAAGATGCATTGTTAGGACTCTCGGTGACTTCTGCGCCGACAGTTATGTATGTGATCTTTGTAGCCGGATAGTAAGGAAGCACGCTGTTTTTCAGCCAAGAGTCTGCATTAGATTGGAACTGAGAGAATGACAGCAAGTCCGAATTTGGAACCCCAATCATAAGCTCAATTCCAGTGTTTGCAAAGGCCTTCAGAACCTGTATATTAGAATCATAAATCCTGACATATTTAATTTTATGAAGTCGAACCAACTGTGCCACCTTGTCAGGTGTAGGGAGGTCATCAGCACTTCTTCCATAGCAGACCCCAACAAAACTCCCAGAGCAAGAATCTGCTAGTGCAAACACTCGGTCATTACTCATTACATTGTTTCAAGGACAAAACTTAGATGCAGTTGTTTTTTGGTATTGTTCTCCGATCAGAACTGGAGTTTCACCCCCATAATGTATATAATAAGGGTTTGCATTAAAGATCAATGGTATGGCAAGGTGAAACTTGAACTCTAATGGGAGAACATCACAAAAAAGACTTAAGGAACTGTATCTAAGATTTGTCTTTTTATAATCGAGACAACACAATGTGGGGTAAGATGTCACATAAAGCAAACTATGAGGTAACAAGTGATCTTTACAAATGAGTTGTATCACAGTTGAAAAGAAGCGCGAGCTCGGTTGAAAGGAGTAGGGTTTTGAAGAAGAAGTCAATTAAAACAGATTTCTATAATAACAAGCATTTTCCATCCTCCCTCAAGTACAATCAATGGTTGTTGGTTTGTAAAGAAAGTAGGTAGTTCCACCAACTGCATGCATAATCATAAACCTAGTTTCTAATAGTCCCGGTTAAATACCAGAAATAGAGTGAGATATCAATGGGTATATTTTATTTAAAGGAAAGAAAAGGAAAAACATAGAAGCGCCGACATTGTTTGAAGCGGAGTAGGAATGAAAAAAGAGATGCATAAGGTTAGGATTAGGAAGGTACGAACCGAGAAGCAAAAGGAAAAGTGATGCCGCAAAGATGAGAGAGAAGCCAGTGGCCATTGCTGTGTTGTGAGTGAACTGAAGCTACTAATTTTGTTCTTGTGTTGAGAGTTGTGAAGTGAAACTTGGCTTGGGAAAGGTTGGTTTTTCACCGAACCCAACCTATTAACCTAACGTTCCAATGTTCAGAAAGTAACGGCTATTGTCTCTCTTCTCTTCTCTTTCTCTGTTTCTCTCTGTCTTACTGTCTAGAGATTGGAGCTCGAGAGTGGCGAGGACGACATTATAATTGTTATTACTAGTATTATTTATATAACAATAATAATAGTATTATATTTTTATAATATCACATTAAATTTTTATTTTTTATCTTTCCCATAATTATACTAACTTACATAATTTTATTGTAAAAAATAATTTCTCAGTTAATTATAAAAATATTACAAACCATAATAAAAGTACATTACACTTTATGGAAGAATATAATGATAATATTTTTTATTTTGTAATCTAACATATGTAGGCATTCTCATTTTCTTTAGCTAATTTTTAAATATAATTATTCAAGGTAAATGCTTTCACACTTTTTTTGAAAATGTATTTACATATTTCAAGCAAATGGATAAAAGTATAGATAAATAAAAAAAAGTTAAGTGTAAAAAATTAAATTGATAATTTTTAGTACATTCCAAAACCAAACGAACTGTCATTATTTTCCCTATTATTACTACTTTTATTATTAATAATAATAACGTTTTAATCGTTTTACATACTTTATATATTGAAAAATTTTAGAAATAATAATTTTAA
>PYAF01000983.1:291364-349472 GCA_007407185.1 Glycine tomentella | reverse complement strand
AATGTTTCTTAAATATTATTTCGCAGAATATTTTTTTAATTTATTTTCATCTTTATAAAAGTGTTTCTTTTTTCGTCTCCATTGTTAATTTTTCCATATGTTTCTTTAATTATTATTTCAGAAACTTAAACATTTTCTTATTATTTTCACATTATTGCTGGCCAGTGGCCACTACTAAGCTTTTTCTTTAAATTATTGTCTTGAGATTACACTATTTATTTTGTGGTGAATTTTATATTGCTTATTTTCATTTTTAGTAAAACATTTAATTTAATTTATAAATATTTAAAATTATAAAGAAAAAGTAATTTTTCGCAAGAAATGTGTTTAACATCGTTGTAAGTAATTCAAGTGATTAATAATGTCACAATTTTTTTATTTAATTACGAGATAAAAAAGAATTAATAAAAATTTATTTGCTTGCTAGATTTTGTGCGAGGGCGAATGAGGGAAAATAGGGTAATGAAAAGGGCATTCCTGTAACTTGAAGATGATTAAATGGATTTATAGGCAGAGATCGTTCCGTAATATGAACGCAGCTGAGAAGCGAGAGAGAAGCACTCCATTTTCCGATCAGCAAAATCTGAATCATGTCGTGGCAAGCGTACGTGGATGATCACCTTCTGTGTGACATCGAAGGTAACCACCTCACTCACGCCGCTATTATCGGCCACGACGGCAACGTTTGGGCTCAGAGCGCCAACTTCCCTCAGGTAACGCTTCTAGACTCGCCGATCCCTGAGAGTGTTGTTTATATACTGTGCAACTGCAACCAACAACTATGTTTGATCTTGAATCCTTGATGTAGTTCAAAGCTGAGGAAATAACTGCTCTCATGAATGACTTTAACGAGCCTGGTTCACTTGCTCCAACTGGATTGTTTCTCGCTGGCACCAAATACATGGTCATCCAGGGCGAGCCTGGTGCCGTCATAAGAGGCAAGAAGGTACTCTTTATCTTACCATTTCTAATACATAGAATCCTGCAATAAATTCTAGATTGACTTGGAACCATATAATTGTGAATTGTCACCACTATAATGTAGTCAAAATTTTACAGTCTTTTTTTTTTTTTTTCGGGTAACATGAGCATGGATTGAACTTACATACCCAAATTTAGTTATGCAACCGTATCTTGCATATTATTTTTTAACCAAAATATCTCTCTTTTCTAAACCTTTGCACATTTTCGGCATCCATCTGATGTAAAATTCGTTTTCGGAATCCATCCATGTGTTTGAGAATTGCATTTCAATATCGATCAAATTCCTATGTGCATAGACACCTCTGGGCAGTGCAACAAATTATATTCAATATGCAATTGTAAGAGTTATCCGACACTTTTTGAATCAGGTAAATTTCGATGACGAAATTTTTTTTGTAGAAGAAGAAAATTGTAACATCCCGGTATTTCTTGAATGAAATATTCTTGTGCAATTATGAAAGTAAGTTTTAAGTTATGTGAAATTTGATTTGCTTATATTTAAGTATTTATGTGAAATATTAATTAAACATATTACAAAAATGTTTGAAGAGAAATGATCATATCACCCTTTTCTTGAAGCAGAAATTACAGAAATGTCCTTAAGGTGAAAATTATACAAATACCCTTGGATACTTTAGAAATTATCATAATACCCTTGAGACTAAAACTATCTAAGACACCCTTAGAGATTTTGTGAAAAATTGATGAAATTACAGAATACTCTTAGATGACAGATTATCAAAATACTTTGTGACAGAAAATCCTAGAATAGAATTTTTATGAATTTTATAAGGTAATAACTTAGAAACTTTATTCAGAAGAATTCAAGAATAAAAAAATATGAAAAAATGATAAATAGAATCTATAGATTTTTCTCTTAATTGTAGGATGTATAGACTTATTTAATAAAATGATTTAGTAATTTTGATGGTCAGAAGTAGCATAAACCAATCAAAATTAAGATAAGAGTAGTCTTATATGTAAGGTATGTATAATACTCTATATAGACTACTTGTGAGCAATTTATACTGTAATTGAAGTCAGTTTCTGGAAAATTTTAGAATTTTATTATTTAATATTATCCTTAGGTAGAAGAGTTCAAATCAAACTTTACTTCCTACTAGAAAAAATCATGTGTAAAGTAAAGATGAAACTAGATTATTCTTCTTCATTTAAAAGATGACATATGTATACAAAAGAAACCATACAATTTTCTCTTCTTTAAAAGGAAATGAAACATGATATAGAAGGAGGAAAGGAAGATAAAAATCTTCCCCTTGGCTAAAGCAAAGTCCACGTGAAAAAGGGAAGAAAAAGGGTCAAGAAATCATGTTTTAGACAATATTTATGCAAGATAACATGAAAGGAAGCAAAACTTCACTTCCTTCCCTTGTGGTCACGTGAAAGAGCAAGAAAAAGGGAGATGTTTCATGACATTTGACAAGTGGAGGGACACTTGTAAGAAGTAGCCAAGTGGTGGGACACTTGTAAAAGAAGTCATCATGGTTTAGAAGATTTGTTTATAAAGTAAAAGAATAATAATGAATTTAGTTAGGATATAATGGAATAAAGAGAAATTAAGTTAGGATGAAACTAAATGAATGTAACTAGCTAGGAAGGACAATCATGTCCTTAAATATTATATCATTTTTCAAACACTATATAAAGGAAAGGGGGGATCCTAAGTGGAAGTCATTTTCGAAACCTCCCTTATACAACACCACACGTGAACTTCCTTCCCCACATCCCTTTCATTTTACTTTCATCCTCTCCTTTTCAAAGCCTAAATCAAGTAGAAAAAAAATCTCACCTTCTTGAAGAAATCACGTGTAAAGCTAACAATTCTAGGAAGAGAAAGACAAGCTTATTAAGAGGTTACAAGGTATGTATAGGGAAGTTTTATGATAAAGATAGTTTAAGTATTGTCTATGATAAAAATAATTTAAGTGTTTTTTGTGTGAATAAGTGCTTGAAGTTCTGTGTAGTATGACTTGTATCTGAGAAATTGTTGGACTCGAGTTATAGTTATATGATTAAGTGCTTGAATGAAGTTTCATGTGTTGTTGAGTGTTTCTATACATGGGTGATATGTTGTGTACTTGAATAACAAGCTGAGTTCTGTACTTGATTTATGTTGAATTTCTGAATAAAGTATATGAGACAGTGATTGAAAACTGATGTTGAAAATAAAATGACTGAGTTATGTATAAGTCTCATGTGTCTCATAAAAATTGCCTCAGAGTGGAGGTGTGCCTCAGAGCGGAGATGTGTCAGATAGTTACAAGAACTGAGTTCGTGCGTTCAGACAAGAGAAGTCTGAGCTGGGGGTGACTCTTGCGGTGAGGAATCATGCCACCCATGATAATCATATGAAGTGTGGGTGAGAACCTGTGCAACACCGGGAGACCCTGACTGGTCGGATCAGTTCTGGACCACTGGGATGGGGCTATCTTGACAGTTGGTACCAAATAATAAGAGTTCAAGAAAGTCATGCATTATGATAAGAGTCTAGGAGGATCATACATTACATAGAATTTTTGAGGATGTTGTTATGAATATCTGCATATTGAATATAATCTGTTGCTTAAATTATGTTTATCATAAACTTACCCTGTATTTTGTATCTGTGGTTGACACCTGCGATGACCTCAATTTTATTTGGACGAGCAGATAAACAGTAAAGAAGGATTGGCAAGCTGAAAAAGGACTTTGTTGAAAATGTTTAGTTGAAGATGTTCTGTCATGATAAAATGTTTTAGTCATTTGTACTATGTAATAGAATTGATATCAGTCTGTATTTTATTTTACATCAGATTTATAATTATCAATCAATGGTGAAAATCTTTTTTATATTAGTTATTAGTAACGTTGGTTTAATATTTTTAAGCAAGTTGAAAAGAATTTTCATTAAAAATCAATAATAATAAGATGGTAAGTTGAGATTATCCCCATCATTTAGGGTCTTGGTGGTGTTACTGTGAAGAAGACCGGTGCGGCCTTGATCATTGGCATTTATGACCAACCAATGGCTCCGAGTCAGTGCAACATGGTAGTGGAAAGGCTTGGTGATTATCTCATTGAACAGGGTCTCTAATCCTCTATTTATGTCTTGTTATCATGCATATTTCATTGGCTTCTGTACAAGTTTTTGCATCGACCTTGACTATAATGCTTTGATTGCAGTGTAATAATATTGTTGGGTGGGTATCAAAAGTCACGGCATGTGCGTATTGCCAAGAAAAAGTGTTTTTGTGCTTGAGAAATTATGACTACAAGTCTCTATTGTTGTACTTTTTTTGTGGAGCACCTGTATATGGTATAATGGTGTTCTCACATTTATCAGAAGTCTTCAGATTCTTATATGTCTGGCAGGTGATATCCTTCATATTTATATCTCCGTACTCCTAACTCCTTTTACTTTTTCTCTGAATGCAAGTAATTTTATTTTAGTTAATGAAGTTATTAATTACATTGTTCTACTTGGCAAATCATGTATGTCAGGTTATCAGTAATATTTTCCAGTATCATGCCCGAATCCCTGTTATCATTAGTTCTAGAAGACAGTTGGTGTCATTAAAACTTATCCAAGGGAACTTGTTCCATACCTCTAGTGAGTGTAATACTGAGAATTGTGATCTATTTTGTGCTAGAGGTTTTGGGATAGGTAGGAATAAAGTGTTGTGGATTCCTACGAGGTTTGTTACTAAATACGAGTTTGTGCATTGGCAATTCTTATTGAAGTTGTTGAGGAATTTGGCTTGCATTTGACCTTATTTTTTAAGCGAAAAAAGAAAGCATAGTAACCATTTAAAGACTTAGTAATGTTCCATTTTAAAATCTAGTTTTGTTGTTAAGACTATTGCACAAACGATGCAATGTCTTTTTTACATGTGTTTGTGAGTTGAATTTTGGAGGGAAAGGAAAGGGAGATTAATTTTTATAATAAATATTTGTTAAAATTAATAGTTTTTTAAATAAAATAAATAAATTAATAAGTATCAAAAACTTAATTTTCTTATATTTTGTTGTTTGTTTTCATAAATATACATTTTTATTTGAATTTTAAAAAAAAGAAAAATAAAAATTGTCTTGTCATTAAAGTTAAACGTGTAGACTGACTTGACCCAGTTTACTGAAGTCCGTTACGAGCTTATATTTGAATGGGCTTGTATTGAAGGAGTGTATGTAAACCTGCCGACCATGGCAAAATAAATCGCTTCATATAACTACTAAAACTAAGAAAATCAAAATACATGATTTGTGGGTTAGCTTGTATTGGCCAGCCTAATCTAATTTATTTAAACCAGTTAAATATTTTTTGAAATGTTTTTATTCATTCATATTTACGTGATTAAGATTGTAGACTAAATTCGTGGAACCTTTAAATAGACTTTTTCTTTTCAAAATATGAAAGTCTAGGTGAGTTTAATTGTGAGAGCTTCCCAGGATTAGGACAACCTTAAAGACTCAATGAAGCATACAAAGGTACTTATATATTAGTCACTAACATGTCCTCAAATTGACAACAAAAATTAAATTTACGTTATTATGAAATGAGTTTGTTCCTTTGAACCAATCTTTTTTTATTCGTTTAAATAGACTTTAACTTTACCAATCTTATTCCCTGGTGGGCTGCAAGTTATACGTCCAACTCTATTTTCTGAACTTGACACTTAAGCGCATGCATTTTTTTTGACAAATATGTTTGGTATTATCTTGAATAGATGCAATTTAGATGATACGACTATCTTTCTACACGTACGTTAAGGTAGAATAGGGTGAGCCATCCTATTGACAATCCAACCACTGAGATCAGGAAACACTATTAGAAAATGACTATGTAGTTTTAAGTATAAATACGCTTTTAAAATCATACCAGTCAATTAAATTAACGAATGTGGTGATTCACAAGTTTTGGTTATAAAAAAATTAAGGGGAGGGGATACCGATTCACAAGAATTTTTTTATCTACTTGCTTGGTGATACTAGGAATTATCTAAGACTCGAGATAATCTCAAGAACAAAGCAGTTTTTTATATTACAAAGTTACAATACGAGACAATAAGGTGCAGAAACACATGCATAGTTAAAATAAATTATCGATGACAAGTCCAATTATCTTTGCATGCTGTTTCTTTTATCATTTATCATTGCTCTATTGCAGTGAAAAAAACAATTCTTATGTAACAGCAACGGAGCTTACACTTTTCTGATGCATAGCATAGAGCATACGAAAGCTCTCACTAAATCATTACCTTCCCCATGCATTTCAAACGCAGCATACATGTCAACAAAGAAAAATCATGCTGCACTTTCAACAATCAATCTTGTCAGTATCGTTGAATATGCATTAGAGCAAAGAGACAAGTTACAAGAAGAAAAGTAAAAATTGATGAAGAATTTCCATTCAGTGAAGAGGATGAAGTGGAAGACATTGCTGTTGTATTGCTTGTCACAGTTTTATTACTTCTGCAAAAGCAAAATGGAAGAAAAACCCAAATGTCATATCAGATCCTAAATTGAATTTGTATAATTTAAGTTCATCCAAAATAAAAGGAACAAACTAAATATCATGTAGTATATTGAACTTACCCAGCTCTCATGTAGATGCACTTGTCATAGCCTGCAGAATTGACAAATTAGTTTATCAGTGACACATAAACCAGTCGATGGTAACACTTTGTTAATGTTAAGAAAAGACAAGACAAAGAAATAGACAATTAAATAAAACGACTTTCAGAAACTTTGATAATGCAACGAACAACAATGATAGCAGCCTGTTTGACAAATATCAAACAACTCCCATATAAAACACGCCCCTCTACAAATTAATACTTTTTTCAACTAAAAATGAATTGAAGTTTGACTAGCTTTCTTCAAATCATATGTAGCATGTGTATGCAATAGTTTCTGGGAAATACAGCACACGATAAAAACAATGAAAATAAATGCAGTGTTGGTGATGAGTTGTGATGAACATACTTGGATCCTTATCAACTTTTACACCTGTTCCTCCAAAACTGCACGCAACATCAGAAGCCCCATTTTGCTGGTAATAGCTATTAAACGCAAAAGATGCATGTGAAGCTAGGTTATCTGGCTCAAAACAAGGCTGGCTAGGTTGGATAGCTGTACAGTCCACGTTGCCAGGACCACAGGCCCAATCTATGGCATTCTGCAAGTCAATTTGTGAGGCCTTACTCGAAGCAATGCACCATGTGGTTCCATTTGACTTGGTTATATTTGCTTCAGTGGTCATATCAACGGCACCCCGTCCAGTGAAATCTAGGCTATAAACACTTGTCTGGTCGGGATAAAATAATCCCCAGTTCCTCTCAGATTCCAAACCAGGCTTCCTATTTTCATTGAACAACGAGAAAATATAAACATCTAGCTCCTCTCCAGGCTTTGCAGGAGTACCAGTGTTGTTGATAACGTGCCTAATCAGATTAGTATTATATGTTTGTGCATTATCAGGAGTTGCAGCAGTCTCCTTAGGAGACCCTTTGGAAGGCCAACCTGTCTCAGTGACCATGACCTTAATTGTTCTGAAGTTCAAGGCCATCAGTGCAAAGTAAATAGCATCAATCTGGGCATCAAACATGTTTGTATACAGCAAGCCAGTGTTTGGATCAATGACTTCAGAGGATGCATCAAACAGGGCATAGTCTAAAGACACTTTACTGCGGGAATCACGGTAGGCATAATAAGGATATATATCAATCATAAAAGGTGACTGATTTTCAGCAAGAAATTCTAGCATTGGCTTCAGGAAATGTGCATGGCTGCTATTGAAAGCCCCAGCAGAAGGCGGGAAGGATCGGGACAAAACCCCAAGAGAATGGGTGCTGGAAACTTTAATCTTTTTGTGCAGCCCAAGTTTCTTGAGTGCTGTAAGCACATTGGTCATGGCAGGCACTACAAATGAAGATGCATTGTTAGGACTCTCGGTGACTTCGGCGCCGACAGTTATGTACGTGATCTTTGTAGCCGGATAGTAAGGAAGCACGCTGTTTTTCAGCCAAGAGTCTGCATTAGATTGGAACTGAGAGAATGACAGCAAGTCCGAATTTGGAACCCCAATCATAAGCTCAATTCCAGTGTTTGCAAAGGCCTTCAGAACCTGTATATTAGAATCATAAATCCTGACATATTTAATTTTATGAAGTCGAACCAACTGTGCCACCTTGTCAGGTGTAGGGAGGTCATCAGCACTTCTTCCATAGCAGACCCCAACAAAACTCCCAGAGCAACAGTCTGCTAGTCCAAACACTCGGTCATTACTCATTACATTGTTTCAAGGACAAAACTTAGATGCAGTTGTTTTTTGGTATTGTTCTCCGATCAGAACTGGAGTTTCACCCCCATAATGTATATAACAAGGGCTTGCATTAAAGATCAATGGTATGGCAAGGTGAAACTTGAACTCTAATGGGAGAACATCACAAAAAAGAATTAAGGAACTGTATCTAAGTTTTGTCTTTTTATAATCTAGACAACACAATGTGGGGTAAGATGTCACATAAAGCAAGCTATGAGGTAACAAGTGATCTTTACACATGAGTTGTATCACAGATTGAAAAGAAGCGCAAGCTCGGTTTAGTAGGGTTTTGAAGAAGAAGTCAATTAAAACAGATTTCTATAATAACAAGCATTTTCCATCCTCCCTCAAGTACAATCAATGGTTGTTGGTTTGTAAAGAAAGTAGGTAGTTCCACCAACTGCATGCATAATCATAAACCTAGTTTCTAATAGTCCCGGTTAAATATCAGAAATAGAGTGAGCTATCAATTAGTATATTTTATTTAAAGGAAAGAAAAGGAAAAACAAAGAAGCGCCGACATTGTTTGAAGCAGAGTAGGAATGAAAAAAGAGATGCATAAGGTTAGGATTAGGAAGGTACGAACCGAGAAGAAAAAGGAAAAGTGATGCCGCAAAGATGAGAGAGAAGCCAGTGGCCATTGCTGTGTTGTGAGTGAAGTGAAGCTAATACTTTTGTTCTTGGGTTGAGAGTTGTGAAGTGAAACTTGGCTTGGGAAAGGTTGGTTTTTCACCGAACCCAACCTATTAACCTAACATTCCAATGTTCAGAAAGTAACGGCTATTGTCTCTCTTCTCTTCTCTTCTCTTTCTCTGTTTCTCTCTGCCTTACTGTCTAGAGATTGGAGCTCGAGAGTGGCGAGGACGACATTATATGTTTTGTCCACTAATGCACATTTTTCTTTTCTTTTTATTAAGGGACAACTTACTTAATTATAATTGTTATTACTAGTATTATTTATATAACAATAATAATAGTATTATGTTTTTATAATATCACATTAAATTTTTTTTTATCTTTCCCATAATTATACTAACTTACATAATTTTATTATAAAAAAATAATTTCTCATTTAATTATAAAAATATTAAAAACCATAATAAAAGTACATTACACATTATGGAAGAATATAATGATAATATTTTTTATTTTGTAATCTTACATATGTATGCATTCTCATTTTCTTTAGCTTATTTTTAAATATAATTATTCAAGTTAAATGCTTTCACACTTTTTTTGAAAAGGTATTTATATATTTCGAGCAAATGGAAAAAAACATAGATAAATAAAAAAGCTAATTGTAAAAAATTAAATTGATAATTTTTAGTACATTCCAAAACCAAACGAACTGTCATTATTTTCCCTATTATTACTACTTTTATTATTAATAATAATAACGTTTTAATCGTTTTACATACTTTATATATTGAAAAATTTTAGAAATAATAATTTTAATGTTTAAATTTCTTTAATAACATTCAATATAATAAATATCGTAGTGATATATTATCTTATTTATAAAATCTGTAAAATATTTACTCTAACTAAATTGTTTTCCTCCTTGTTTCAAATTATTATATTTTAAATTTGTTAAACGTTAAATTACAAAATTTTATATAAAATTTGATGTCTATTCTTATTTCATGTAATTGTAATATTTTAAAATAATTAATATTTGTTCATTACTTCATTATCTCATTAGAATGATTTTCTTGGTAAATTTTAGAATGTATTAAGTGGGTGTTTAATTTTATTTTGTATGTTGTGTTTGCATTTTGCTGGCCACAGAGAAATTAATAATGTGACTGCAACATATCACAACACAATACAATGCTGCTGGGGTGTCAGCGAAAAGGCGCCGGTCCTCAGTTTTATTATTCAATTCAGTTTATACATCCTCCTCGATTCCGCAATTTCGCATGTTTGTTCCTTCTCTCTGCTTTTCTTTATGACTTTTCTAAAATTGTTTTTGCTTTTTATGCAGTCTTATATTATTTTACTTTTATACTTGATGTTTGAAAATATCCATTTATCAAAGAATATAGTATTTAATATGATTAAAATGGTTATGAACTCATAGTGATTTGAATTTTCAATTATAATTTATTATATATAATAATTTATCAATTTTTAAAATAATTCAATCAGATTTATAATTAAATAATTTTATAAAATTATTTTATATTATTGATACATTAATATTAAATTTATTTAATATATATAGAGAGAGATAAATATTAACCAATATCTTTAAGAGAGAAAAAATTATACATTAATACGATAAAATAATTTTACATTATCATATAATTATAAATTATATGATATCTGTGTTAATTTATAATAATTATTTTTAAAATTATATTAATAAAAATTTATAATTAAATGATAATATAAAATTATTTTATAATGACATAATCATTAAATTAGTTTAAAAAATATCTTTAATTATTTTTAGAAAAATCATCAACATACATTTGTCATTAATGGTAGTGTTTATTATTATTATTATTATTAACTCACAACCCACGAAATATATGAACGTTGATATTTTGGACTTGTTTAAATTTTGGAATTTTTAGTCCAATTCGCTTAACTCACTGGTTAAATGGGTTTTATGCATGTTTCATGGACTTTTTACATTTTAATATAAAAATATATATAATATTAATAAATAAGGGATGTAGACAAAGTTAAAAGAAAGTATAAAAATTAAATATTTTTTATATAATTGAATGATTGGTGAATGATGATATGATATTTTAATTTAATATTAAAATTATAGATTAAATAAATATGATGTAGAAAAATATTTTTTAACTAGCTTAAGATGCAAATCATTTACTATTTTGAATAAATAAATTTTTATTAGATAATTTATACTTAATTTTTAAAATGATTTAAAATGGAACAAATTTTATCTTTCAAAATATAATTTAATTTTTCTTTTTTTTTTCTTTCAAATGCAGGTCTGTCCGTTAAACTCACAGACTATGTGAGCTCGAAAAATAAGCCGATTAAAAATACGAATTTCATGGATTACGAATTTTATGGGACAGACTACTCGCGTGTGGAGCTCTACACAGTGTATACTACATATAAGAATTTTGTGTGCATTGTGTATAACAGCTTCTAATTATCCATCAACTACGGCTGATCTAAACAAAAATTACCCATCAACCACTATCTAACATCTCAATACAAGGGTATTTAGATTACTAGTGATTTGGAATCGCAATTCTTATTTTAAGCTACGATTACTAGTGATGTTTCAGTCAAAAATCAAAATCTTTCTCCTAGATCCGCGGCACTGTTGTTGTTAGACTAAGCATAATGATCATTCGATTCTGCATGAGTCAAATTTACAACATACAATTTTCTAATCTATATGTTGTGATGTTAGAGAAAATAAACAATCCCTGACATTGATGAAGATTGAAATTTTATTGAGAAGGAATGAATATAAAAAAAAGTTATATCATAAATAAAATATTTTGAAAATAATATAAACATAATAATAAAAAAAATTATTATAGAAATTAAAATTACTTCATTTAATTCTTCTTCTATTTGTTTTCATATTGTTAAAATTATTTATAATTGAATTCGTGCTAAAACTCAATTAACCTTTTTCCAAATTCTAAATCCCTCAATAATAAATGTATTAAGTCCAAAACGACCACTGTCACATGGTTTACTAAATAAATAATAAGGTAAACAAAATGTAACATCTTTGTTTGGAGAATACTCTAACCAAAATGGAAACAAATCAAACCAAGAAGAGCAAAAATGACGTCGATTCTTCTTTGAACCAGAAAAGGGATAATTTTGAAGCTTGCACTAAAATGAACCAAATTTAAGATAAGCACAACGAATTTCATCTTATTGATTTATAGGATATTTTTATATTGGAGGGCGTAATGCATGATCTCTTTCCAATAAAGCAAGATCAACTTCTTTAATCACCTCTTTATTTTCAATCCTATGAGAATTTGAAGAAGGAGTCTCGGTATTCAACAATTCAACATTAGGAGTAGACAATAACAAAGACTCACTATTATTTCTCTTAGAATAAGCATCAATGATAGTAGCACCATTCCCCGTAATTTTTCTGCACGTCAATCACAAACAATATCAAGTATTGATTGCAATCGCGTAAAGTAAATAACTATTATATTTTGAATGAGATGCATACAGCACATTGCATAACATTAACATCTGAAATAATAGTTTATGTTTTTTTATTTAGTTTCAGATTTAACAAAAACGGGTTCAATCCAACAAGATATGGGGTGCATTTGTAAAAACAAGGGACACAAATAACAGTTTATTTTATTTTAGAAGAATAATAACATGAAGAATAAAGAGAAAAAAATAAAAAAATTAATAAATGAGAGAATACTTGAAATTCTTCTCTTTCACTGGTTTATCATATGAAACATTTTTTTTACCCTTTATGTTCTCTTGAAATTTGTGTTTCATTTTTTTCTTTTGTGTTCATATTTATATCTTTTAAAGTATTTTTTCTGTCTTTCTCTTTATTATTTTTCTTTTTATTATTATTTTTTTTTCATTTTATCATCTTTTTGTTCTTTTTATGTCATCTCTCTTTTTCATTTTATTTTTATTACATTTTTTTTCCTTTTCACTGTTTTAATATTTGTTTCTTTTCTTTTTTTTTATTACATTTTTTATATTTTTTTCTTTCTCCTTTTATCTTTTTCTAATATTTTTTCTCTCTCTCTCTCTTTTTTTTCATTTTTATTTTTTTATTAATTTTTTAAGGAGGCGGTGCCCACCCTATCCCCCGAGTTCCACCTCTATCCCTGATTAACATGATACCATTTTCTTTGAGATATCTTAGGATTTTGAGAATGTCGTTATTTTTCTCTAACAACATTTATTTCCTTAAAAAAAAACACTTCTTTTCTTTAAAAAAAAAAAAACATTTATTTTCTTTGTCCATGTTTATGTTTGTAGGCAAAGAACAATTTTAGAGGAGGAAACGGCCATGGCTATTCTCGTAGTCGTTGGTAATCTGTTCAGAATAGTTCATTTGGTACTGTTTACTTTGGTGGATGATATACAGCACAGTGAAAAACTCAATTATGCCTTTAGCCTTTTTTCGAACAAAGGACAAAAGTCCTATTTATTTATAGACAAATCAGCATCATTTTTGTTCTTTTCCATCGTTACTTTTCTGCTTAAGGTAGTGTTTGATTTATTTATACATTAGTATATTTGAAATGAAAATTTTAAAAATAATATGAGTTTCATACATTTATATTTTAATTTAAATATTTTACCTTTTTTTAATCTTAATTCATTTTCACATCTTTTTAATTCCTTTAAATTAAACTCGTCTTAAATATCTACAACTCCAAATATTTAAGAGAAAACTTTTACAAAGTTATTTTTCTAATATAAAAATAAATTATGTTTTTGATTTAACTTATTATAAAAGAATAATTATAGTTATTTTGATAATTTATTACGAGAAATTAAAAAAACAATTATTTTATTCTTATTAATTAAAACACATTCTAATTTAAACATAAACTATTGATCATATCATGATCGAGAGAAGAAGAATAGAAATG
Organism: Glycine tomentella; assembly: GCA_007407185.1. Lineage (NCBI taxonomy): Eukaryota > Viridiplantae > Streptophyta > Magnoliopsida > Fabales > Fabaceae > Glycine > Glycine tomentella. Next base: position 335,570 of record PYAF01000983.1, on the reverse strand, counting down.
AAAGCCTAAGTCCCACACCAAGTTACAATTACTTTTTTAAAAAAAAAAAGCTAAAAAAGTATATTATTAAACAAGAAGGTGATTGAAGCACTAGGTGTGCAAGCAATCACAAAGTCATTACCAAGCAAACAATTCTTTGCTGGCCTAATAATAAAACCGTAAAGACATGCCCAACAAATTACCCATCCCAAACAAATTGCTATACCCTTATATATCATTTAAATCCATTACAATGTGTGAACCATTCACCCAAAAGCTACAAAGCAACACTATGCAGCGGAAATGCATCCAAGACACAACAGCAACACACTGCAACAAAAAATGCCTTTTCCATCTGAACCATAAAATTACTTTATATAAATCTATCTCATGTTATCTATAGAAAGAACACGCCCACCACCTGCTAATGTAAATACCCAAAGAATCTCAGAACCAATTTACTAATTACAACTAATTAATTGACTAACCCAACTATAATCTAACTAACTTATAATATTCCCCTCGAAATGTTTAGATTCCTAACTTGGAAATTAAGAACTGAAATAGGTTTTAAGGCAAAGTTTTAGTGAGTGGGCCTGTAAGTTGTTGTTCTGATATGACATGGATTAAATTGAGGAAGCTAGATCGACCATATTCACGAACGAAAAGACAATCTCTATCTGCATATTTGGATCGTTCATTAGAAGTGAGATTGCTAGAGTGAATCTTGTGTCATGGAGAAGTTGCAATGTATATACCCACCGTTTTTTTCCAGATGAGTAGAATAGTAAAAATTAGAAGAACAACCGATAAAGTGATAAAATTAATATCATATTATTCTTTTATCTCAATTTTATTCATTCATTTAAAAAATTACCTGTTTTTTTTATGGAAACAAAAAAAAATATTAAATATGTTTTGAAAAATCTTGTGCGAACAATTATTCCCATAGCCCTTAACATGCATTTGCTTGTGTGTGCGCGAGAGAATAAAAATAGCTGAGAAATACAATAGAAATAACTAGTGACCTATACTTTTTTATTTCTCATTTATTTATTTCCTTACTATCCCAGCTATTTCTCCTTCATGAAACAAATGAATAAATGTGAGAAATAAGAAAGTAATGTTGTATCGATCTACCGTTATTTTTTTTGATTCAGTGATCAATCTTAAAAAAGTAATTAAATACATTCATACTCTTTTTTACTTTATACATTTAATTTGTTTATTTTGAAGGAGTCTAAATCCAATCCACTCGGTTTCATTTGATAAGATAATCGATATCTCATGTTACTTGAACTATTATATGAACAGTTTTTAGGTTGAACCGGCTTTCATTTGGAATTTAATCACTATATATGGTACTGGTTGGCAACAGGTTTTGAATAAGAAATAGTACGTGAATCTTATCCACCTGCCCATAGTTTCCAGGAGTATAATGAGTGTATTTTCTGACCAACGAATAATGAGTGATGAAGAAAACTAAGATCGATAGCGAAATTCGTGAGTGTATATGTACGTTGTAAGGATTTTGATGTCTGGTTTGTGTGGGAGGTTGTAACCTGGAGTGGGATCGGCAAAATGGATATGTTCTGATAGGCTCGTAATTAGAGTTAAACTAAATTTAAAAAAACTAGTCTTAATAGAAACGAGTTTTTTTTTTTTTTTGTTGGGCTTGATCCATATTTATTAGTTTGACAGATCAAATAGACTTGGGTCAGACCGACTTAATTAATAATATATAATAAATTATATTAAATAAAATATAGTAATTTATTAATATAATTTTAAATTACAATTTATATTTTTTTAAAAAGTAAAACATATTTATTAAAAATAAAATAAGTGTTTATAAGCAGTGATAATTACAAAATAATATTATTAATTTGAATATTTATTAAATATAATTTATTATTTTTTAAAAAAATTCTAAATTGTTTCGAATAGGTTTGATGACCCGACAATTTGATATAGGATTGAGCTGGACTTGGAATTTTAACTTAGAAGAATATAAATAAGATCTGAATGATCCATTTTTATTTAGCCAGGCCTAGCTAGGAGGCAAGGGAACGAGAGTGGATCGTGTCAAGGGTGACAAGTGACCATTTGATCATTCCATGGAGCTGAAACCATTGGATTAAAATGAGAAAAGGGTCATAATCTAATCAGTGGTGGGCACATATAAAAGATTCTGAAGAAACATCATATTATTTTCCCTTTAATTAAACAAGATATTGTGAGGCCTACCTGCCCTTGTCAGCGCCAATACAATAACATCATGTGGTCGTGGTTTCATTGCCATTCAAATATCACCACATCATACTTATACCCAAGTCAACCTTCTTATCCTCACACACTCACATATCTTTATTGGACGTACCAATCCAGCTCATTCTAAATAGGAAAGGTGTTTCTTAACAAATATTTTGTAATAATCAAATGTGTAATAGTAAAATCGTTTGTCAGATTTATCTATATTTATTCAACAATAATTAATGTATTAGTTATGAATTGAAGGTTATTTCGTTATCACAATACTCGTCATAACCTGATTTGATAGACGATACTGCATGATTAATGCCTGAGGGACGGGGAAAAGTGGAAAACGTTCAACCAATTGGAATATGCCACTACAGCCCATGAGTTTTAAGGGTCGTAAAACACGTGGATTGAATAGTTAGTTAGCTAAGAAAATTGAGTAAAAGGAATTTTGGAGGTCAAGTAAGCAGCAGCTTATTACTGAGCTACCAAAAAAAAAAAAAAAACAATTCGATGAATTCGTCAATTCAAATGAGTTTTGTTTGAAACTAAAAAAGCGGAAGAAGTGATGATGTTTATCGTGAACAGTTCACACGCCCAAGGTCAAAGTATTTCTATTTGTATGTAGTTTTAAAAAAGAAACAAAATGTGTAGTTGGTTGATACTTGATAATATAGAAATGGAGAGGAAGGTTTTAAGCCAAAACAATATTGTTAGGTGGGATTCGGGAGTACTTTTTAGTTTTTACCAGGGAGCAATAGCAGTCACGGTGCATGACCAATTAATTAATATTAATTATTTGCTGTTATAATTTTATTTATTTATATTTTTAATCATCCAATTGTTTCTTTTTCTTATTTATACTCTTCCTCAACTCACGTATAAACAAAAATAACTAATTAAACAATTAAGTTAGTTGCAATCCTAATTTTAAGTAAAAAAATATTTAAATTTTTTTCATTATAACTTGTTATTATGAATATAAAGTATTAAAAATAAAAATATAACTAAATGAATAATGATTTAAGAATAATATTATCAAATAAGAATAAAAATAGTTATATTTATTTATATTTAAGTTAAAGATAATTTCACCTGTGTGTGTTTGCATGTATGGTCTGTTTTAAGATAGGATAAAGGAGTAGGATTGACTTAAGGAGTTAGGAATAGACCTAAAAAATCAATTATTTTTATGTGGTGAACCTTTATGGTGTATCTATATTACATTAGTTTTTATTTTTTTCTTCATCATTTCTCCCCTTCTTTCATCCTTCTTTTATTTTATATTATTTTTTTTCTTTTCTTTTATTTTTCTTTTTTCTTCTCATCTCTCTTTTTTTTTCCGATTTATTATTGGTTCATCTAACAAAGATTCTAATTAGCTTAGATTAAATGTAGTGTTAATATTGATGTTAACGTATATTTAAGTTAAAGATAGAATGCAACATTTTTACTTGTATAATATTTAAAATGTGGGTGCACCGTGCACCATTAATTGTCCCATTCCTAACCAAAGTTGAAAACCAAAATCAGCAATATGGGTAACGTGACCATTACAAGCATATGATCTGAGGCCATATAGCAGTAGAATAAAATTTACTAATAACGTTATATAAAATGAAAATATATGGATGATGTGATAAACGATGCATTAAAAGGTTGGAATATACCCATCTGTCATGGCTTTAAGAAGCAAAGTTAGCGAGATGGGGGGACCACAGTTTCACACGCCAAAAATGAAAAGAAATTAACAGGGTGACTCACGATAGGATGTCTTCAAATTTAGTCCTTATCCCCTACAAGTGAGAGAAGGGTATGAAGTTTGCACGATATAACGTGATCTGACAATGACAATATTTAGGATAGAGTGTTATAATTGATAAACTTTAAAAAAAAAAATGATATCCACTTATTCACGATCATTGATAATTAATCCTATAAATATGACCACCCATTACCCAATATATATTTTATGTCAAATGTAACTGCTCCAATCAAATCTGTGAGATTATATACAGATAAGCTCCTCAATGAATTGAAGGACTATTCCGTTTCATAAAGTAGACGAGTGATCTTCTTCATCTTTCTTCTATTCTTTGTTTCTTCTTGTAGAAATGAACGTGAAGGGTATCATGGATGGTAATATTGAAGCTGGGAACACTAATTGTGTTGTTAAGGAGCATGTGAATGATGATGTGATCAGCGATAAGATATCCATTGGATCAATCTCAGAAGATTCAATGAACTCTGTGTGTTCATCTTCTTCATCAGAATTGGCTGAGGATGCATCATCTTATTTGTCAACTTCATCTTCATCATCGCATTCAAACGGTCCTTTGTTTGAACTATCAGAGCTAATGAATCAACTCCCTATAAAGTAAGCAATTTCCTGCATGATGTGCAGGCCTTGTTAGTTTTAACTTGTATTCAATTTCCTAGCTTCTTTGGAAATTAATGTTATGAATTGGTGAGTTGAATTAATAGTTTATATATATTATCACATGTGCAGGAGAGGCTTGTCTATGTTTTATAAAGGGAAGGCTCAGTCTTTCAGTTCTCTAGCTAGCGTGGAGGGCATAGAGGATCTTCCTAAGAAGAAAGAGAGATTTTTTAGGAAGAAAATGAAATCATGCAAAAGCTTCGCGGGAGGCTTGGATAGCAGCTGCCACAGAATAATATCGTTCACTCCAAAGGCTACAATATCAAAGAAAGCTTCGAGAGCAACTTTTGTATCTGTGCTAACTAAAAGAGGGAGTTTCCTTGGAGGGTCCAGAACTTCCTTTTCTGTACAGAAGAACTTTTGAAATCCTCCATCCTTGTTAATTAGAGCTTGGTTATTATTTCATGCACAGAATAGGGAAAATTTTGAGTCCCTCACCTTCAGCTTAATTTTCTGACATGAAGTCATATTGTTAATTGGTAATTAATTAATATACATATGGTTCATTAGTATATGTTATTACTACTTGATTTGTTTTTCATGATGATAGGATCCTGCAGGCCTGTGTTACATTATTATTACTAGCATGTTTTGATATCTAATTAGCACGTGTATGCAAGGACTTTTTTAGGTAGTTGTTCGTGATAATTGAAAAACAGGCTAGCTGTAGAATATATATGAAGTGATAAATTAGTTCACATGAGAGTCTGATCATTGCATCACTTCCAAATATAAAACTGAAGCAAGAACTTACGTATAACATTAATCAGTATGGTAAATTATCATAAATAAATATCCAGCTAAGCTGATAGCTAAATAATCAGCAGCACTACAGATGTGATACTAGAAATTATCTTCTGTTTCTTATTACGGTTTGTCATGATGATATATAATTTCTTTAGTCTTGGCATGCTTGTTTTGTTTTAATTAGCATTGGGTTGGGACTTGGGAGACCTTTGAGGAGCCTCGAGGCTCGAGCCCTCGAGCGTGTAGTTCTTCGTTCTCTAGAGCCTTGAGAGCTTTATTTTCTGTTGATTAATAACAAAAGTCGCTGCCAATCACGATGGCGTTCCATCAGTTGGTCCAAACAAAAAATGAAGAGATAAGTGCGCAACAAAATTGTGAAATTAAAATAATTAAGAAACTTGCAAGCGATAAGCTAGATAGCAATGCTCTGGTGAATAAAATAAACTGCATATCATTCAATTTTTAATATTATCCCTCATCATTTTTAATCTATATGTTTACAATTATTCTTTTAACTATAAAACAAAGAATTTAATCATCATGCACATCCAATCATAAATCATCTTTGTATGATTTTTAGTAATTAACATAAAATTCAATAAATCTATTATATATGTAATTTATAATTTAATGATTATATAAAATTATTTTATATTATCATAATAGGGTAAATTTTTTTCAAATAAAACAATTTTTAATAAGATTGTTTGCAATTTCCAAATCCAAAGTGATAAGATAATTTTTTTTCAGAACGTGAATATATCCTCCACTTAGGTCAATCATACTCAAAACCATTAATTAATTAATTATAAGATATAAACTCTTAATATTTAACATGACAATAACGTTAAGAAAATCTAACACAGTCGATTAAATAGATATGTGAGTTATTATAAATTTCTAATATTATCTTTATCCTTTAAATAAAAAATATATAACAAGACTTTCATACTTTCATGATTCAAAACTGAAATCATTTATTAAATTGAAATAACCGCATGGATCCATGTACGCATAGGTGTTATGGTTTTTTTCTTCCTATTATTATAAGTTAGACAATTGGGCACCTAATTATAACTATTTTCGAGATGTATAACAAAAGCAATTATTGACAAAGTGAAGCAGAAGAACCTTGATGAATCTGAAGTGGGTGTTCTCATTCGTGAATGCAAGGTGCTATTGACCAGAAATCATACCTACAAGTTAGGTTTCTTGAGGAGACAAGACAATAGTGTTGTTGATGCTTTAGTTAAGGTAATATAATCTTTTACTTATATCCAATATTTTGATCATGTTTCTACGTGCATGTATTATAATTTGATTATCAACGAAATATCATAATTATCTTTTTGTAAAAACAAAAAAAAAAAGTACAGCACATCACAAAAATGTTTTTTCCATGGTAAAATCAAACAAGGAACAAAAATTTTGTGCAGGATTACCTTTTATAACCCCAGATGTTATTGTTTGATACTAGTCAAACATTTATACTTATCTCATGTGTTGGCTTCAATTATCTAAATGAACGTGTGGACTATTTTATGTTGCGGTTATATTTGGCTAATAGATCTGGATTCCACTTAAAAAACAAAAGTAGTTTTCTCCCGTCGTATTCATATGGCAATCAATTTGTAAGGTTGCTTCACGTCTAAAAGACATCCGGGTGGAGACAAATGGGTAACCAGAAAGAATAATTGGAAAGAAGAAACAAACACACTAGTAACTGACAGTTCACAAGTTGCATTAGAATTTAGAATAACCCAAATTGAAATTGCTACTAGTCTTTAATTTATTTTTAATTAGTTAAGAATTTTTTCCTATAGGAATCCTCATGTTATTTCTTTAAAAAACAATCATGTTTGAGATATGATTCCTTTAACTGAAAATCAAACTTTAGTTTATCACATTGTGAAAATTAATCAAGTGTTCAGTCATGAAATTATTTTGATAAATATTAACCTAGAGTTTCTGAAATTAAGTTAAAGAGTAATTTTAAGTACAGATATACTATTACTATAAAATAAAACTAACAATATAGGCACGATCGCGCTTCCTACCCACCCTCTCATGACTAAAGCGAGACCTAGTCAATACATCTACCAACGTCTTCGAGTCCTGGATATTAGGCGCAGGACTCCTTGTGATCAGTGAAGCCATTCTTTTTCAGGTTAATTCTGGATGCTAAACAGCTCCTTGTGAAAACCAATTTGCTTCGTTGATGCGTCTCCAACGACTCAAAACCATCGGTAGGTTCATCTTCAGGACCCTCGACGCCAGTGCCATTACGAAAGAAAGACAGAGACAAAACAGGGGAAATGTTGGTTCGAAATTTTGAAGGCACCTGAACTGAACCTATATATTTTTGGCAAATGCAGACCAACCAATGCCACATTGATTCACGAATAACAAAAAAACAAGACCCTATAGTATTTTTTAACTTGGAACTTGGAAAGGCAAGTTATATTTTCAATGTAGTGTAAATTGTGATGTTATTCATTTTGGGAAGCTAACGTTCATTTTTGGATCAAGAGGTCGAGATTCATTAAACACGGGTGAGATTGGGCAGAAAAATATATATAAAAAAATCAAATATTTATCTTACATATTCCATTTACTAAAATACTAGGTCTCTTAATTAAAAATACTTTCAATTAATTTTTTTAAAAAACTTCATGTAATAAGGATGCTTCGGTGAGCAATTTAAATTTAAATAAATAATAAATAAAGTTTAGCAATAACCAGGTTCACGGCCAAACGGTTGAAAATAAGGTGGACCCCAAAATATAGCAGTGGGACCGCGGAATGCGATATTAGTTAGACCGTAGAAGGATCTAGAAGACTTTAAACCCTCTTCGTCTCTTCATTGCATTCTTCCTTTTTGTTCTTCGCTGCAACTGCAACTGTAACTGCAACTCTCCCTCTTTCACGAATAAGACTAATCCGAAATGGCGGATACTGAGACGTTTGCTTTCCAGGCCGAGATCAACCAGCTCCTTAGTCTTATCATCAACACCTTCTACAGCAACAAGTAGATTTTCTTTCGTGAGCTCATCAGCAATGCCTTTGATGTAAGATTCTCAGTTCATGTTTATCATACTGTGTTTTTTACATTGTTGCCCCGTAACACAACGTCCCTGTATTATGAGAATTATGTGGTAGTATGTGGCGTTTTCGCTGGATTAGATTTGTATTGTACTCATTGCCTTTTAGACAAAATTGATGCGGTAATATATTCTTTTAATTGGAAGGTAATGGTTTGGTTGGTTTGGATTGGATGTGAGTTACATAGGAATGCTTGCTGTTTTAGGTTTTCTTTGAGCATTATATCTGATTCCTGTCATACTTTTTACCTTTAGGCTTTGGACAAAATTCGATTTGAGAGTTTGACAGACAAGAGCAAGCTTGACGCTCAGCCAGAGTTGTTCATCCACATTATTCTGACAAGTCCAACAACACATTGTCTATCATTGACAGCGGTATTGGCATGACTAAGGCTGGTAAGATTATATGGTTTGTTAGTCTCGGTCAGATTATCACCCACTGTGTATGTTAGTATGTTTTCTCTAATGCTTGTGCGATTTGTGTTCCAGATGTGGTGAATAACCTGGGTACCATTGCAAGGTCTGGGACCAAGGAATTCATGGAAGCCCTGGCTGCTGGTGCTGATGTCAGCATGATAGGACAGTTTGGTGTTGGTTTCTACTCGGCTTATCTTGTAGCTGATAAGGTTTTTGTTACCAAAAGGCACAATGATGATGGGCAGTATGTCTGGGAGTCCCATGCTGGTGGCTCATTCACTGTGACAAGGGACACATCTGCTGAGAACCTTGGTAGGGGAACAAAGATAACTTTGTTTCTCAAGGAGGATCAACTTGAGTATCTTGAGGGACAGCGTCTGAAGGACTTGATCATGAAGCATTCTGAATTCATTAGCTATCCAATTTCTCTTTGGATTGAGAAGACTACTGAAAATGAGATTTCTGATGATAAGGATGATGAAGAGCAGAAAGATGAGGAGGGTAAAGTTGAAGATGTGGATGAAGATAAGGACAAGGGGGAGAAGAAAAAGAAGACTATTAAGGAGGTATCTCATGAGGGGTCATTGGTGAACAAGCAGAAGCTTATTTGGATGAGGAAACCTGAAGAGATTACAAAAGAAGAATATGCTGCTTTTTATAAGAGTCTTACCAATGATTGGGAAGAGCATTTGGCTGTTAAGCACTTTTCTGTTGAGGGTCAGCTGGAGTTTAAGGCTATCCTCTTTATTCCCAAGAGGGCACCTTTTGATATCTTTGACACAAGGAAGAAGCCTAACAACATCAAACTGTATGTCCGTCGTGTCTTCATCATGGACAACTGTGAGGAGTTGATGCCGGAATATCTTAGCTTTGTTAAGGGTATTGTGGATTCTAAAGATCTTCCTCTCAACATTTCTAGAGAAATGCTGCAGCAGAACAAGATCCTGAAAGTCATCAGGAAGAACTTGGTCAAGAAGTGCATTGAGATGTTCTTTGAAATTGCTGAGAACAAGGAGGACTATAATAAGTTTTATGAAGCCTTCTCTAAGAATCTGAAACTAGGTATTAACGAGGATTCTCAGAACAAGTCAAAGCTAGCCGAATTGCTCAGGTATCACTCCACTAAGAGTGGTGATGAGATGACCAGCCTCAAGGACTATGTTACCAGGTTGAAGGAAGGACAGAATGACATCTACTACATTACTGGTGAAAGCAAGAAAGCTGTCGAGAATTCCCCTTTCCTTGAAAAGCTTAAGAAGAAGGGGTATGAGGTGCTCTACACGGTTGATGCTATTGATGAATATGCTGTTGGTCAGTTTAAGGAATTTGAGGGAAAGAAGTTGGTCTCTGCCACTAAGGAAGGCCTGAAACTTGATGGGAGTGAAGACGAGAAGAAAAAGAAGGAAGAATTGAAGGAGAAATTTGATGGTCTTTGCCATGTGATCAAGGATGTGTTGGGTGACAAGGTGGAAAAAGTTGTGGTGTCTGATCGTGTTGTTGATTCTCCTTGTTGTCTCGTGACTGATGAATATGGGTGGACAGCCAATATGGAAAGGTTTATGAAAGCACAGGCATTAAGGGACAGCAGTATGGCTGGCTACATGTCGAGCAAGAAGACAATGGAGATTAACCCTGAGAACCCCATCATGGAGGAGCTGAGGGAGCGAGCAGATGCCAACAAGAATGACAAATCTGTGAAGGATCTCGTGCTCTTGCTCTTTGAGAAAGCTCTTTTAACTTCTGGCTTCAGCCTTGATGATCCCAACACTTTTGGTAACAGGATGCTGAAGCTTGGACTGAGCATTGATGAAGAACCTGGTGATGCAGATACTGACATGCCTTCTCTGGAGGATGCCGATGCTGAGGGTAGCAAGATGGAAGAATTTGATTAAGTGCATGTTTGGATTAAAGTTTGCAAACTGAAGGTAGGCAAAATTTTACTTAAACATATTTTTGGGTCTAACCAAACATAACCCCGAACTAACTTTTTTCTCAAACATAACAATTAGGGGGCTCCCACCTGAAATCCAAATATACCATAAATCTGGGTATTAGAGACAGGAGAATTGGAAAACAGTCTTACACAATGTTTTATGTTTTTTAATTTTGGGAATTTTGGAACGTTAGCTAGCTAGGTGCCGTTTACTGGATCAATGTATTTTAGTTTATGGTAACTTTTTGTGCCTGCTTTGTGGGGCTGGCAAATGAATCTGTGCTTTCTTCGTATAAACGTGAATTGTGAATGCTGAAGTTTCAGTTCTTGCACGAAAATACAAGTAAATGAAGTGAGGTTAAGAGGACTGTCGAAAATGTTACAATTTTAGCTATGTTTGAACAAATTAGTTGAAAAGTTAATTTATTAAATTAGAAGTGTTTGGTGAAATTAGTTGTTGAAGTAGTTGAAAAGTATAGAATGGCAGAAAAATGATTTATTTAAAAAAAATAATAAAAAATGAATAAATATATTAAAGATAAAAGTAAAAACAAAATAAAAAATGTTAGAAGTTACTAAAAAAAATTTGTTTACCAAATAACTCGAGTTGTTCAGTTAATAAAAAAAAAGTTAAAAATTAATTGAAATATCTTGTCGAATATAGTCTTTTAAATTTGAAAATATGATCTTATTTTTAATTATGTTATGGTTCTCTTTAAAAGTGAATCAATTTTATGCCGGAGTATATTTTAAATAATTTAAACAATATACTGTCATTACCGTTACAGTAAAACCTTTCCTTCAAATAGTGAAATTGGAGCCCAACATCACTTCCCTTGCGAACTTAAATATATTCATGATGTGCAACATTTATTTGACGTAAGGTTGAATCGAATCCTGAATAGATATCTTCACTAATGTTGATAACATGGGAAGCCTTGCTATGTGAAATATTCTTCTATCAAGATGCTGTATTACTTGATTTCAAATTCGCACGAAATAGCGAAAATAGAAACGATTTGTGGCCTTAAATCATTTTGGTTGAATTTGTTTTTTGTTTTAAAAAAACGATTACAGATTTACAGCAACCCATGTTCATAGATTATATAGAGAAAAGGCAAATAAGTACAAGGTCCTACGGACGGGCCTACTTAAGGACAATTGTGGAGACATCATTAGGAAGATCATAAAAATAAGCATTACGTATGTGAATATGTGAGAGTCTCTTTTATTTACTTTTAACGAGAGGTTGCTCATAAGCACTGGCTGCCTATTAAGAAACGTGTCCATTGGGTCAATTTGAGCAACAATTCTCCTAGATGCCTGAGCTCATTGTCAATGCGAATCGACTCATTCTCAATTTTCTCATGGCTTTTTATATCAGTCAACGGTGATTTATTGGATCATGAATTTGAATTCAGAAATAATTTTTTTGCGTATGAAAAGGTAAACTTGTGTACAATATCCTTTTTCTTTACCTTTATTGAGAAATTAAACAATATGGTATGTAGTTTTTTTCTATATCAGCCAAAACCATCCTACCCTCCTCACCCTTGGTCCATTTAACAAAAGCTACAAACTGAGTCCTGGATGACACTCAATTCCTCGATGAACTTGAGAAACTCCTTATAGGTGTAGCATTACTATTCAGATTCTGAATTGTGAAAAGCTCCTGATGGAAACCAACTCGCACAAGCAGACTGCAAGCTTCGTTGATGCGACCTTGTTGCGTCTCCAACGACTCATCTTCAGCAACCACGATGCCACCAAAGAGTGCCATCACGGAGGGAGGGAGACCTGCCAAAAACAAACCAAACACATGCATAAGGGAGCAGTCTAGCAGGAGATCTCAAGTGACGGACGTAACCAGGCTTCTCAACCTATATACTTTATTTGTTAATGTAGTGGAAATTGTATGTTATACTTTTGGGAAGCTAATGCTACATTCATTTTTGGATCAAGAGGTGAACATTCCAGATGTATTGAAAGTATAAGAGACAACAAACTCCCACTTTTTCATTATTTTTTATAGATTACATGTAGTTTATATGTAGAATTTTATCTCACATTTGTATTTCAACTAGTACAATTATGTTCTAGCTGGAAATGAACATTGATAGACCATTTTATAAAATTCACAAATAAAGTTTTTTTCATTGTGTATTTTAATTTTATATAACAAAAACGTATTTCTATCATAGGGTATTTTTGAAATAAACTTGTTTTTAAAGCATATGGGGGTGTAGATAGCAATAATGTGGACGAGGAAAGCAATTCCCAAATCTGTCCTCCCATCAGAAAGGCATGATCCCTGATGGTCTTACAATTATTTATTTATTTAATTTTCTGTGTATCTGCCATCTGGAGGCTGGAACTGGAATTGCTTTTGCTAACTTCATTTAAACGTGTGATGTAACTGATTAAAGCATTGGTGACAGTGACAGTGACAGAAATTTTGACTTTCTCTACTCAGATCAGTGGGCCTCTTCTGTTATCCCCGTGGATTTTGCCTTCTAAACTCTGTTGGATTAGCTTCTCTTCAAAGTGTTCAATTTTTTTAGAATAAAGGTAGCCGGTGGTATTTCACTTTCTTCTAAACAGGAAACCAAAATAGGCCCTCTTACAGTAAGCTGACACCAAATACGCATTTCTCACGGCTCATGCCACTGATTCTGTCGGCTGAGCCAGTATGCCTTCTGTTAGTGTTGGTGGTAGTGGAGTTTGTGGCCATTGGATTTTGTATTCGTGCCATGTTGCACAATGGCAACATGAGATTGTTATAGGAACTTGATAAATTTGTTGGACATTCTCAATGGGAAGTCAGTGTGTATATATATTTTAAATTTGGACAATTCTCTATTTATTTATAATGTCGTAAACAAAGAGATATAAATGAGTGTGGTTATTTTACACAAAAAGACATATATTCAATATTATCTGTGTATGTATTGTTGATTAAGAATGGATTGGTTACTGGTTAGACTGAAAATAGTATTATGTTTTTTTAATCTGTCAAAAAGATTATTAGAAAGGAAAGAGTATAAGATTTGTATCCATTTACAAATCATGAAAATTATGTTATAAGTACAAAAATCTATCCAACACTTATAGTAGAGTATTATCTTTCAATTTTCTTCTTTATTTTTTTATCGACAAAATTAGAACTCTAAAACTTTGCTTAAGATTCAAAATGTCAAAGGCCAAAAAGTTTTTTTTTTACAGTTGACAGAGTCTTACAAAAACAATGATTCCCAAACACTCCAATTAGTGAAATTTTAATGAGAAATTTCGATGGTTTATATTTCGATCACGGTTATTAAACTCAAAAACCTGTTGAGTCTGAATGGATTTGTAGAGAAAACAAAATCAGCATTGATAGAATGGTACAGACAGCGTAATTCTCCTTGTGATTGGAATCATTGGAATGATGCATAATGCATTTTAAGTTGTCTCTTATTAGTTAGTGGGCCCTTCAATCAAGAATTAACCCTTTGATTACTTTTCCTTTCGAAGGTTTGGATCAATTCCTGCCGTCCTAATACTTTGCACAGTTTCACTGTATTATTTCTTAAAGAAATTTCATAACTTTCTTGCTATTAGCTACATTTTTCCCCCCACAGATTATAGTTGTCATCATCATAAAAGTAAGATCACTATAAAGTTTTTCTTTCTAATATTTAAAACAGTTGTACGGCATATAAAAGACTTAAATTCGATATTATTGATTAAACTAAAATAATTATTAATTAATACACGCATTCGATGCCTGTTGGCTTTTTTCTCTTATTGGGGGAACGAATATGCTATTAATACAAATATAATTTGCTTTTTATATCAGAATAGTTAATGCGGTTTTTGCTCTTATATTCTTTAATCTCTGCACTATTTTATAAGTAACAAAATAACACTTTGTTTGAATTATAAGTGCTTTCTCGTACATATACCGCAATCATCACGTAACCAAAAAAAAATAAAATACCGCAATCAACATGTAACCTAAAAAGTTATACCGCAATCATCATCCTATAAAAAATGAAGAGTTCTCATTGCAGTATTTAATTTGTGTTTGGATAAGATTTGCTAATAGTGTACAAAAACTTTTAAAAGAACCTAAAATGATCCAGCAAGAGAAGCCACTCAAATGACGATAGTGGGATTAAAAATAAAGTATACTTAGAATCTACCAAAAAGAAAACCAGTACTTCTTTACAACAAAATTCGATAGTCCTCCAAAACACAAACAAATAGTGGCTATTTATGCCTTATAGTGAGTTCTATCACGTCATTGAAGTTGTAACTTATGGCTTCAACATTGCTTTGTTACTTTTGCTAATTATTCCTTGGGAGTCCATGGTGCTTCTCTGATTCACCAACTACTTTGAGTTTAGAATTGGGAAACAACCTCAGCCATTAGAAGTTTTCAAATAGAAATAATCAACTAAAGAACAAGCGCTTAATTATATATACAATTGGACGGCGATGATTCAAGGTAAGTAGGTAGTACTATAAGCAGGCAGCTGCACAAAAGTTAGCAGAGTAAAATATATTTTACAAGATATGCTATTCTTAGGAGCACAATCTGAAACGACCCGTCATCTCAACAAGAATAATTTCACGATCACACACAAACAGAAAGAGAGGGGCTCACGGGCAGCACCAAACAAACAACAACAATTACAACAAAGTAAAAGTGGCCAAACATAAAAAATAAAATTCAAACAACAATTTTATAGGCAAAAAGTGCAACCTGTCCTGTGGTTTAGATTGTTCATTTCTCTCTCTCACTATCTCAATAGATGTCAGTAGAAGCACCCGTGAACTCTCTCTCTCTGTCATTGATTCTCTGATTGAGCTTCACTTTCCAGTCCCACCTATAAACAAGTACTATTATCTTGTATATAAACCGTGACACAAGCCAATTTACACGGCACTTTGTAGTTCCAAACCACATTCCCCACCTTAGTATCATTCTTTTTTGCTCACATTCTCTTCGAGAATGTCAAATTTGCATTTTATTTTCTATGGTTTAGTAGTTATTCTTTTTCTACAAAATCCCAGTGCAACACAATGCCATACCAAGGGAATTCGGCCTAAGCCAGGGAATGGTTTATCCACCAACATGACCAGAGTCGAATTTTCAGAACAACAGTTCATGAAATGGGTGAAATTTGTAGGTGGCCTCAAACATTCTGTCTTTAGGACAGCAAAGAATAAGCTTTTTCCTTCTCACACTTTGCACGTTTCTAAGAAGCATGGTAAGGGAAGTTTTTCGTCAATTCAAGCAGCCATTGATTCCCTTCCATTCATCAATGTAGTGAGAGTGGTAATTAAGGTGCATGCAGGGGTTTACACGTAAGCACTAGTATTATATTTCTTGTTATACCACTTGAATTCGGCCACATTCTAGTCTTTTTGCTGTGTGTTGTTTGTTTATGGTCTTTTGTTCATGTGAGACATGGGGTTTGGTGTTTGTCCTGTCCACGTTCATTATTATTAAAAACAAATTATGTGATGTGGTACATAGGGGAATGATAATAACTTGGGTGTCTTTTTCCTTGTGATTCTAATGCCCTGAGAATTGCTCTTTGACTACAGAAGACTTTGCATCTAATGAACTGTCCTTTCTTTCACACTTGTCCTCTTTTTATATTCTTATTTCACAACTTGCAAGTTTTCTTCTTGTTTTATTGGTAACAAATTGTGAATTACATTTCACTGAAAATATCTTGTTTTTGTGTTTTTTTCTTTAATTATACAGGGAGAAAGTTAACATTTCTCCTTTGAAATCCTTCATAACAATACAAGGAGAAGGTGCAGATACGACCATTGTTCAATGGGGTGACACTGCTCAAAGCCAGCCATTGGGAACCTATGGTTCTGCAACTTTTTCTGTGAATTCACCTTATTTCATAGCCAAGAACATCACATTCAAAGTAAGTGACAAGCTCCAATACAATCTTGCTCTATCTGTGTGTTTTACAAGCAAATATAAATGTGCAAATTGCATACAGAACACTGCCCCAATTCCAGCACCAGGAGCAGTTGGAAAGCAGGGAGTGGCATTGAGAATTTCAGCAGACACAGCAGTATTCCTAGGCTGCAAATTCTTAGGAGCACAGGACACACTCTATGATCATATTGGTAGGCATTACTATAAGGATTGCTACATTGAAGGCTCTGTTGATTTCATATTTGGCAACGCTCTCTCTCTCTTTGAGGTTAGATTTTTCTCTCCACAATTGTACAGCTGTGACCTTGAATTATTGTTGTTAAATAATCTGAGAATTGCAGTATAGTCTAATAGTATTATTAATTTAAGCCAAATGAGTACAACCTAACCAATTTTATTTTATATTATTCGATAAAATAAACCTGAAATGGAATCTAATTTGTTCCTTCTTCCCTCCCTATATCCATTCCATTTATTTATGTTATTTTATAATTACATTGGTAACTCTTAATTACTAGGGATGTCACGTGCATGCCATAGCACAACTTACAGGGGCCTTAACAGCGCAAGGAAGGAGCAGTTTATTAGAAGACACGGGTTTCTCGTTTGTTCACTGTAAGGTCACGGGCTCAGGGGCACTTTACCTTGGAAGGGCTTGGGGTCCCTTTTCTCGCGTTGTCTTTGCTTACACTTACATGGACAACATCATCATTCCCAAAGGCTGGTATAACTGGGGCGACCCTAACCGTGAAATGTAAGTTTTTTTTAACTATCTCTCATCTTCACACGCACAGAGTATAGACACACGTGTATGCACATAATAATTAATTCATTGTTAACTAAAAGTAGTCTATGGTGTAAAGGCACTGGTATAATATTTGTTTCAAATCACTTTTGTTTTATGTTTCGTATAAAATGTCTAATTAACTAAAGAGGAAATAGAGTGAAAAAAAAGTGTGGTTAAGAGTATATTTCACCAGAGTCATCTTTCTCACTAACGGAAAGTATAAGGTTGAAAGAGTATGTTTTGTTGTTCCATTCCGGATTACCTTTTGCCATAGTTACTAGTAGGGGAACCAATGTTTGTCCTTTTGCTCTTTATGCAGAGAAATTCTCAATGGTTTTATGCTTAGTCAGCCTCTAGTATCCTGTATCACTCTCCAGCTATCCATTGTACCACATCAGAATAATGAACGAGTCTATTCTCTCATGTTAGAATAAGGGCATTGTTGGTTATATCTAGTTAGAGAATAAAGTATTGTGCCACCACCACAAGGAAGAGAAGTGACCTAACATGTGTCGTGTGGTGGAAATCTACGTGTTGTGCTCATGAACCTTCTTATACACAAAATGCTAGAAAATGAACTTTTGTAAAGTATAAGAAATTAATAGCAGTTTTAAGAAGAAAAAAGGGTAGGTAAATATAGGGAGAGCCCCACCCCCAAACTACATACAAGTCTCTCTTTAAAGATATAAGGCAGAGCAGCGTGCGCATAGGGTCTAAAAAAACCACCTAATCTCACACACAGCTTGATTATGCTATATATATATATATATATATATATGGTTTCCCGAGATAAATTTTTCTCTTATACATCAAAACTATTTAATTTTTGGTTAAATTTTTTTCTTCTTTTTAATAAAAAAAATACAATCAAAACAGATATTTCAAGCACGTCTCCCCTCTTGTTATTGAATAAAAGATAATGTTCCTTGATTTTAGTAGATGTTATTGTTGCGTGAAATATCTATTTTGATTGTGTTTTTTTATTTAAAAAAATTTAACCCAAAACTAGTAATATTGATCTATAGGAGAAAAAGCTTATTTCATGTAATATGATAAACTTATATATATATATATATATATATATATATATATATTTTGACACATTGGCATGAGCATGTGAGTGCGTTTCTAAATTGTTTCCATGTGTTTTGGTGTTTATTGGGTCCACGTACTAGGACTGTATTCTATGGACAGTACAAATGCACAGGACCAGGAGCAAGCTACGCGGGGAGAGTATCATGGTCAAGGGAGCTCACTGATGAGGAAGCTAAGCCTTTTATTTCACTTAGCTATATTGATGGCTCTGAATGGATCAATCTCTCTCTTTGATTTCATAGACAATTTTTAGGTATAAATATATAAATTACAATTTCATAGTGCCTCTCAGATTCCCTTGCTTCACTTATAGAATCACAACTCCTTTACGTTAGCAGTTTCCAGCTGCTTCACATTTTTTTTAACCTTTCTTTGGGGACTCACAATATTTTTGGGCACAACTTCATTATTTTAACATAAATTTTTTTGACAAAGAACGTGATATCATATATCATTATTTCTATTTCCCACCTATATTTTATCATTTTCATATATATCATAAAATTAAAAGGGCAACTTTTTATTATTCTATTTTTGTGTTCAAGAAATATTTCCCTGCTCAACCGGAAGGATTTCTCTCATTACACTTTGATGGTTTCGGCCTCTGATTTATGATTGCTTAAGGTTCTAACAAGTGATGCATAAGTAAACGACTGGAGGAGGAACAATTTCACTTGCTATGAAATCTTTAATAAATGTGCTACTGCTAGCAGAATCACCACGGTAGTAAATTATAGGTTGAACGAGTAGAATTGATAAGGCTTCCACTCTCTTGCAAAACTTGGTCTTTACTAGTGTATCAATATGAAGCACTGCTGCCTATTACCATAGAATATTTTCTACTTTTTAAGTGTTTAAGCATTGTAAGTGTAAACGATCGATTAATAAAAAAATATTTCTAATGTATTCATGAAAAAATTAATAAAATTATTATATTATGATAGTTTGTGATTAAATAATAATATTAAATAAATTTATTTGTTATGTATTTGAGTTTAAATATAATAAAATCGTGATTCTATTGAATCTAAATTTAAAAAAATTAATGTGTGAAGGTAGAATCGCAAAAGAAAATAGGGAAAGGGTCAAAGAGGGAAGCGGGTGCTGCAGAATAAGGGGAAAGTGGGTAGGGGGGAGGAGGACGTGTAGGAAAAAAAGGAGGGAGGGACACAATTGTCCTTTAGCCAGTTTTTGAAATTATGGGTGAAAATAGTAATTCCCTTGGGATCATGCTCTTGCAATATGGGCTTAAATCAATAGTGGTTCGGCCCACTTATGTTGAGTAGCTGACATTAAAAATGAACAGACTCGCTCCTCGAATTACTAGCTGCATTTCCCATATTGCTTAGAAGTGCAGAAAAAAACATCCAACTTTCTGTTGTCTCAATTTTGAATTCACCAAGACATTTTTATTTATTTACAAAAACATTTCTGACTTCATCCATAAGTATTTGGATAGAAAGTACTACATTAAATGTACTTTAGTAATACTTTTTACTCTTAAATATTTAATTTAGTATAATCTACTTTAATTTAATATTATTTATTTATAATATATAAAAGTTAACCCTTCATTTCTTTCCAATACACGTTGAATACAATCCGCTTCTCACAATGTACTGGCATTCAACGTGACCAAACTGCGATTCAAACAAATAAATGGCTGATATATTACAAATATTCTTCTTCATCTTAATCTTCCTTTCCGTGATTAAAATAAACTGTAATCGATGCATAGCCCATTCTCTTATTCTTTCTTAAGTATGTTTGAATCGTGCAAAATTAGTTTTAGTAGTCTCGTTATCCTATTGTTTTTTCTGATTGTTTTTCTCCAATTTGTCAACGGAATATTCCCTGTTCGAAGGTAAATTTTGACAATAGTAACTTTCTGTCTTTTAGACATTTTTTTAACCAAAAGCCATATGCACACCATGTGCAGATGATTTCATTAAAATTAAGTAATTAACTACTAATGAAATTGAATGAAAAGAAAAAAGTTATAATGAATTTTATGAAATAAGATCTATTAGTACATTTTGTTTTCAATTATTTCTTGAATTCAAATATTTGTATAGTACACAATGAAAATAGTTTTTATTTTTAGTTTTTCTGTTTCCTATATATAAACATTTCAAAGCATAAAAAAAATTAAAAATAAGATGGCAATTTTATAATTAAAGGTGAAAACAAAAAAGCCTTTAAAAAAAGTGAAAACAAAAACAGAAGTAAATTATCCTATTTATTTTCTAAGCATGTACATCTTATACGTCATTTAACACGTGTGGCTGGAAAATTCAACTAGAGTGATAAATAAAAATTATCACGAATAAGTGTAATAATTTGAGAGAATAAAATGCTTTAACCCAATTATTTGTACGATCCAAAATAGTAAGTAGAAGGAGTTTTTATGGTATAACCGTGAAAATAATCGGATGAATCTGATTGCAACGGAGAAAAACGGATTACGAATGGGAACAGGGACGGATTACAGAGATGTATTCACATTTTCAATATTGCTACTGATTGCATGTGCATTCCATTTACTGAATGTAGCTAATGAATGCATGTAACGTTTCTGCTACAACTAGCTGTTAATTAATACTAGTAGGTTATAATTGCTGGCTGCAGTGTGTACGAGGGTTCCAATAAATAAGTTAAAAAGAGATTTAAGGAAAAACAAAATACTGTACTACAGTACTTGGAATGAACAGTACAATTTTTGGGATTATTATCTAAGCGACATGCATCAACATAACAAGCAATCAAAAACAAAGACACACCCTTACCCCCACAGTAAAATTCAAAACAGTTAAAAAAATACTTGAAGATGAGGATACCACATATGGCGGCTAACACCGGCGGATCCACTTGTATTTGAAATAAAACCACTAGTATTTGTTTTAAAATATTATATTTTACATCTTATAATTTTATATTTTGCACCCTCTAATTTTATGTATTTGAAATTCTTTATCTGTTCACATGTAAGAATAAGTAAATATACCATCTTATTTTAATAAAATGCAAAAAAATATCATATTTTGCATCCCATAATTTTATATTTTGAACCTCTTAATTTTATGTATTTGAATCTCCTTATCAGTTTACATGTAAGAGTAAATAAATGCACCATCTTTTTTAATAAAATGCAAATATTTATTAAAACTTTATATTTTATTTATCTTATCTTCGTATTTGAATCTAACTATTCTATATAATAATGACAATTATCAATTTTTATTTTTTAAATAAACTGCCTCCACTGATCCAAGGTCCTAAATCCGTCATTGGCAGCTAACGTCCGATTATAGTACGAGTGAATGTGATGAATCAGAAGAGATGACCACTAACCTGCATTCCCTGACATTCAAGATTCCCTATCATTAATTGTTAATTATAGTTGCGATTGAATAATTGAATAGGTTGAACTCACGAAAAGGATCCTCTGCAGTCATTATAAATAACTGCATATTGTGCAGTTTAAATCTCCCTGGCATGACTTTTTATTAGTATTTATAAATTACTATAAATCTTTGCTTTTTCGTGAAATAAATTATTTTAACAATCACCATTTTAGGCAAATCTTGAACTAATAAATTGTTGGAAAAAAAATCAATTTAGCTTTGTTGTAAGGCATTCCTGATCTCAATGATATGTCAATGTCAACAAAATTTAGTGTAAAATGTTGTTAGTTAGGGGTGTGCGTAGATCCGAACCACTCAAACACTTCCATATGAACTTTGTTGTTTTATGGGTAGAATCGACTTGACTTGTTCAAACTCAATGTCCTTAGATTTGGATAACAAGTTGTTATTTTTAAACCTGTAAACCCAAT
The DNA here is from genome assembly GCA_007407185.1 of Glycine tomentella. Classification (NCBI taxonomy): domain Eukaryota; kingdom Viridiplantae; phylum Streptophyta; class Magnoliopsida; order Fabales; family Fabaceae; genus Glycine; species Glycine tomentella. The sequence goes on along the minus strand of PYAF01000983.1, from coordinate 313,027 downwards.
GACCTCACTTTTGACATCCATAGTTTCTCTTCATAAATCTTGTTTAAATCGAGGAATTATGTGGTGTAACAAAACAAACTCAACTATGAAGATGAAAGTTAATTGCTGTAGCATTTGATTATAATGATAATATATGAAGATAATTCCATGAGCAAATTACATTGGGGACCTTCTCATTGTTCTCCTTCTATTTTGTCTTGACTCCCCTGTTTCCTACCCACTATATGTTCTGAAATTGCCAATCATGGGGCGCAGAAACACACAGAACACAACTATTACTAACAATGTGAAAAGAAAGCTAACTCTATCACTAAGTTTCACCAATCACCACCTCCTCTGGTTGGAAAAGTTCAATTCTGTGTCCCTACCAAGTTCTGCAGACTTCTGAAGCTTACTCATGACAGCATTCTTAAAATTGATAGCTTCTTGAATCTGTGAGCAAGACCTTTGCATTCTAGTCCCACTTAAACTACTCCTAGACTCCATCATCTCGTTGAGGGTAAGCCTCTTCTTTAGCCCAGCTGGATCGGGGCGTTGCTTTGGAGCACTATGAGACCTCAGTTTGGCCTTGAAAGACTGAGTGCTGGCCATGTAGTTTGGAAAATTGTCATGATACTGCCCATAGAAGAAGTTGTTCTCGGTGCAAACACTTTTAGGTGTCATACTCATACTCATACTCATATTCGTTGGTGCAGCAACAACAACAGATCCTCCACAACTACAAGAGTTGGTGGTGAAGCGTGGAGTGCTTTGTGCTGTGGAGAATCTGCACTCTTCTCCTGTTAAGCCCCACTCTGAGTCGTGGTAATTCCTGTGGTTTGGTATGGACAAATGAGCAAATGGGAGAGGAGAAGGAAGTGCCTGGAATGATGATGGATCATCACCAAAATCTGACATTGAGGTGTTGCTCCGGCGAGACCTTGACTTTGGCCTGCCACTGCCAGTGTCCACTTCCACTATTTTGGGGCTCCCATCAACACTGTTTGCATTGTTCATTGTGGCATCAAAAGAAGATGATAGCCTTCTGCTGTGGATGGGAGCTATGTACACACTCTTTATGTCGTCATATCGCTCCTGCAAAACATTCCAACCAATAAATAATAACCATAACTATAACTATGCAGTTTACATAGCAGTGGGCAGGAATTCATCTAAAATCTATGTTGTCTAGTACCATGGATCTTCGCGCTTGTGTTTGAAACCTATGTGCTTCATTGCGAGATTTCTTAGACCTTACTGTTGCTTGAGCTCTAATTAGAGCCTGCATACTATGCAGGGTTGCTGCTGCCTGCTTCCGCACTAAGTACCCTCTCACAAGTGCTTGTAACTTGACCAATCCTTTTAAGGCTCTCAATGCCTTCCTTGCCTATTTAGAAAACCCAAAGAACAGTCTCTTATATCAATAGAATTAGTATCTTCGTACATGCATTTCATATAATAATTAAATATTTTGATCAAATCAAAATATCTCTGGTCTGAACATGTTATAGAATTATATGATTTATATCTAACCTAACTGAAAGCTAATTAAAAGCCTAGAATTTGAATCTGACTAGTTCAATTTCTGCCAAAAACAGTCTCTTTTTTTTGTCTCTTGTAGTTGGAGAAAGGCAAACTTACCAAATATCCTCTAAACACGGTTTGAATCTTGACAACAGCCAACCTTTCTTGTCCAGAACCACCAAACATGGTGTCTCTGCCGTTGCCGTTGCCGTTGCCGTGGCTGGTTAGTCTAACCACTGCCACAGCGGCCTGTGCCGCAGCCACTGCAGCATCTGCGGCTACTGCAGTGGCTGCAGCAACTGCAATAGCATGCTTGTTCTGCTCCTTCTCAGTTTCTGAGTAGAAGGATTGAAGCCAAGCGGCCTCTGCAGGTGAAATATTGGGAGGAATGGTGGTTGGATTATGACATAGACCTCGGGAATCTCTGTCTGAGTGATTTGAATTTTCTTTGCGCTCTCTTTCTGTCCTTATCCCAAACAACCCCTTCAACCACCTGATGGCTCTACCCATTGGGTGCGTGAGGGAAATGCAAGTGCTACTACTACTGGGGTCTTCGAATAATATTAGTGCAAGTGGGAACGCTGAAGAAGTGAAGCCTACCAAAGAAAAACCCAGTCACAGACACAGTTTTTCAAGACACAAGAAAACCGCCTTGTGGAAATCTGCATTACATGACAAAAAACATGCATCTGGAGGAGGAGGCATGGTGAGCAAAATCAAACAACATTATAATAATGGAATATAAAAATTAAAAGAGAGTTACATTGTGGTGTTGGGGTTCACGTTGCAAACTAATTAATTAACAAAAGTAAAAGGATGGAGTAGTAAAGGTAACCCACCTTGGTAGAATCAAATTCAAAAGTGGGAAAAAGAGATGAGAAGAGAAGAGCCCCATAGTGAAATCTCTATCTTCATCTGTCCTCTGGAGCGACGTATCCTCAAAAAGAAAGATACCTCAGTGTCCCAAAACATCTGACACACTCGTGTCTCGTGAAGGCATTCCCTAACTTCCTGTGCGCTCTGCAACTGTTTTACCCTCCTTTGCTAGCTTCTTAGTTTAACTCCTAGCCAATGAATGAAACCAGTGTCATTCTATATTTTTCTCAGCTCTCTCTTCAGCTTTCAATAGGTTCTGTTCTTCACTCGTAAAAAGAAACCGAATAATAATGCATGAAACCCTGTTGAAGCTGAGCCAATAAAAATATAGCTTTTAGTTCAATTAATGTTGTTCTTTTTCTCACCCAACAGCTACCTATGCTGTTCTCTGCAACCCTTTGTTCTTTCTTTATTTCACCCTTTTTTTCTCTTTCATTGTTTCGTTTTACTGTTTCCTCAATTATTTGTGTACTAATTCAAGCTCCCCCTTTGTTTTTTCTGTCGTTTCTCTGCAACTTAGAAATCATAGGGTCCTCTCTCTATTCTCTCTACTAATATGTTGTATATTTTATTGTAGCAAAGAAGCTTGGTTTTTCCATGATTGATTAAATGTGGTTAATTGTTAAAAACTTGGAATTGTATTTGCCAAATAAAAAAAAAAAAACTTTGGGTATTCAAAATCAAAATTTCAAAGACAAACTTAGCTGTACTAGGCTTTCCAGTACTTCGCTGACTAGAACGATCCAGATGAAAACAAAATTTCCCTGAACACGTCGCTATTTACGATTATTGCGCCATTTTGTAATCTAGTAACCATACTACTCCAGCAATTCAGGGTTAAAGGCCATTATCTTGGGTAAAATTTCATGTCTACTAAGTGCAAACAAATTACTTACCGCCAATTTTTTATCAAGTTCTCAAATCAAAGAACTTGATGGAATATAATATATTATGAATAAATAATTATAATTCATATAAAATATTAAACTGATTCAATTAGAAATCCTCAAGTTTAATAAATTTATTAAGTTTTATAATAATTATCTTAAAAGTTATATATTAGATATGACTTCTGATTAATTATATGTGTAAAATTTACGTTAAAATTACATGCAGCTAAACTCTACTAATAATTACGTATTATTTTAAGAAACATTTTGTACTTGAAAATTGAAAGTTTTCTCTTCGACACAGTTCGGAAATCTCAGCTGGTCGCGGGAGAGAATCAAAGGGAGAATCAACATTGAGGTCATGAAATTCAGAAATTGAAACATTTACGGAAACCCTATCCCATACACACGGCTTTGACTATATCATTTTGAATCGAATTTACGAATCGAATCCTGCTATGTCACCACTCATCATAGACATTTTTATTCAATGCTAATTATTTTTTCAGAGTTTAAATAAATTATTGTCAGTATAGCTTAAAATGCATCAAGATGATAAATGATATTTTATAAGAAACTTATGTTTAAAAAAGAAACTTATCTAACGACTCATAATTTCATTAATTTCCTCTTCAGAGGAGAAAACCTTATTGTCGCATAATTTAAATTTCAAACCCATAAATTAAAAACTATAACACGAGTTCAAAATTATTTGAAAAAAACTAATTTGCGAAAAAATTATTATCTCCACAGAGGAATCAACAATGCCTACAAGCTCTCGTATAAAAAATGCCTACAAGCATGTTTGTTAACTTATTTACGACAATCTATCTAATGAACGCTACTAAATCGAGCCACTAATTTTCTATTTGGACTAAGTGATAAACAAATCTGTTGTCCAATTAACAAAGAGACTAATAAAAAATTTAAAAGGCCTAAGAAACAGACAAAAGCCCGTATGTAAATATAATGTATCATAGTATATATGAAAAAAAAAAAAAACTTAATGTACAAATCAAGAATGAATTAGAAACAAATCAGAATATTATATATATACACACACGAATTTATTAAAATACACATTTATTTTTTAGTATGAGTATAATATATTTTAAAAGAAAATCTAATTATAATTTGTTAAGATACTCATTCTCGTATAAGTGTGTTAATAGACCTCACAAAATTTATTTTATTTTTTTAGAGGGAATCATTTTAATTAGTAAATAACATTTATTGTTTTAATTCTTTTAACTTATACTATCAAGATTCCTAATAAGAAAAGAAAGAAATATATCTTGTGACATTTAAAAGTCTAAAATGGAAAAGGTTCCCACATAGAATACACAAACCATATACTTATCACGCCAGCAGTTGTCATTTGCACAGCACAAGGTGGTTGCTGTCTTGTTCTTGCAGGTGATACAAGTCCATCATAGCACTGTTCCCAGTTCCACCTTTCCATTTTTGATAAAGTTGGTATGGTTACATTACATGCCCATCATAGCACTGCTACTAGTTCCACCTATATATGACTATGAGAATTGAATTGATGACCTTCTGTATTTCCAATTTGGACAAGACGGTAGTATAGGTACTATTGCGTGCCCACCATAAACTAACACCCTCTCGGCAATGGCAATGGCTATTAGGACCATATATTTCTTTTCTTTCTTTTGGAACAATCTAACATTATTCCATGAAATGACTTGTTCCGTACACCTACCATTAACGCTACCTCTAAACATTGTTCCATATTTCTTTCCCCCTTTCCAAGTTACCTCCGAGTTAGTTTTCTTTTTCCTTTCCTTTTTGTTTAATGGCGACCAATAAGTCAATTTTTCATTCCGAATTTCATTGCTATATATTCTTTCTTTCTCCTTCTTCACTTCGTGCGTGGTGCCTTCATGTGTCCTTGTCCTCTGTATTTGTATGTTTCATATTAGTATAACACAAGTTTCTTTGATAATTATTATGACTATTAAGGTGTATCTTGTAAATTTATTTAAAATTTTACTTTTATAGTAAAACTTTTTAAAGGAGTTAAGCAATTATCTTTAAATAGGTTACAATATCATACTACAAAACAAACTTTAGTAATAGAATCAGTTTTAGGTACAAGAATTAAAAATTGAACTTTCTATATATTATTAAAGAATAGGGAAACATAAATCACTCCTCATTTTAAACAGCACGTCAATACCTTTCATTTTTTTTATCTCTCTTTCAATCACCTCATAATCTTTATTATACTTATATTTTTTTCTCTTTTTTTACTTTTTGTCTAGGTGTTGGATAATATATTGAGTATTTATCAAAAAAATCATTATTAAAAGGCTAATGCAATTAAATGCTTTTGGATGAACAATTTAAGGATTTGTTATCTTATAATTTAATCGTGTTCTTTTAATAATGGGATAATCAATTGAGTTATGAGAGCATGTTTTAAGTTTTAAGAATTAGAATGAGTAAAATAAACTTTCCATGTGAACCCACCTGGGTTCAGATCGCAATGGGCTTTGTGGATAACGCGATGGACTTGACACCTTTGGGCACGTGAATCGTGGATGCATGTTTTGTTATTCTTGAGGTATAAATGAGTTCGGGTGGATGCCCCCATAGTATGTCATGTCATGAGTAGGGACTATTCTCACTTTCGCAAATGATGTGCTAGGATGGCAGGATGATTTTGGATAAAGAAAAATATCTCATTCTAAATTAAGGGTGAATATATTTTTATTTTCTAGTGAGTCAAATCAAATACCCAAAACTAAATCCGGATATGTTAGTTAGCATTAGTCCAATTAAAAATTAGTGTAATTTGAGTTCGAGAAGACATTATCTATAAATACATGATTATATTGTGTGAAGTCAAAAGATTTTTTTATACATAATTTTATTTAATGAGTCATCACAACAGTACATGTAGAGTTCATTAAAGTAACTTTCTTCTAACAAATTCAGTTTTATAGGGGATATTTTTATTTTATTTGTGATGTGAATGATAAATTTTGATTGATAAATAGAATGTGTGAATTATTATAAATTTTATGGTATTGAATCGAGAGATTTGATTGATTTTTTTTTATTCCTAATCATACTTTTTTTTCATGGTTCTAAGACTATTTCCAATAAGGATTTTTGTAAGTAGATCTTTGTCTCAAAATCTGATTTTACAAAGATATATTATTGGAGCATTTTGTTGGATCTCCACGTGGAGGTCCAATTCTTCTACAAGAACTCTCAAGATTTGTAATAATTTTTTTTAAAAAAAAAACTCTCTCTTTCTCTATAGTATCCCAGTGGGAAGCAACTACTAATAATAGGGGAAAATGAAGCTTTGAGGAGGAGAAGAACAACCAAATACACAACAATACCAACATCAATCTCAAATCATGAACGATTAAAAACGAAAAAAAAAAAGATATGAAGAGGGAACATCACCGTCTTTGAAGGAAAAGAGGAATGACGACCTCTTAGGCCCATTCCTTTCCCTATTCACTAGTGTGAAGAGGGCGCATGGAGAGTTGAGGGGGCAAGAAGAGAGGAGGGGAGCGCGGAGAAGGGAGGTGGGTGGCGGAAGAAGGAAAGGGTGGGGAGAGGGTGAGGATCCGGAAAGGAAAAAGGGAGAAAGGGATGAGAGGGTTGGAGAAGGAAAGAAAAAAAATGAATGAGAGAGGGTGGGACAATGAAGGAAGAAAAAAAATGAGAGAAGGGACATTTATAATTAAAAAATATAATATTAATTTTTAATTATTTTATAATAATTTATAAATAAATATTAGAAGGTAGGTATTTTATAAGACCTACAAAAGTTATTTAAGATTTTACAATAAAATTTATTATTAAAGTAAAAATTTTAGAATATTTTAAAAGTAATATAATAATGAAAAATTCACTAAAAAATAATTAACATCTCCAATTGAGATCTTCAATTTGAGATGCCGTAAGTATGCTTCGAACCTTTTTCGTTTGGGATTGGAATTCATTAACCGACGGCAATACGAAACCATAAACCTATATTCCGCCTATAGTATTTTGGGCTTACCAACCTTTTTGCTTCGGTCTACTACAAACGAACTACATTACCACCAAATTCAATGGACCAAAAACTAAACCTATGTAAGCTTCTCGCTGACATCATAAAAGGGTAAAAAAGATATCTAAATGTTAAATAAGACAAAGAAAACAACAACATTGAAACAAGTTGAAAAAAGAGATGTAGAGAGAAAATGGATTTTCTTTTGGAAAATTCAGTTACTTTTGTTTTAATCTATTTATTCGCAGCTAGTGATTTGATTAAAGAATAATAATGAATCAGTTTTAATATATGTTTTTAAGAACATTGTTACTTTAAATATTTGAATTTTCCCATAATTTTCAGGAAATGAGACTTAGTGTTATATTATATTCACATGTTTTAGTGAATAAAATGTAACTTATTAGGTTGAATATGAATTGTTCTAATTCTCTTACACTATTTTTTTATTTTTATGAATAAAAAAATATTAACATGTTTTAAAGATTTTTTATATATATTTTTTTACATCTCTACATAAGACTTCTTTAATTAAAAAAAGGTATATTATCTAAAATAATTAATCTCAATCTAATAAAAATTTCATATATTCGGAATAAACGTGAATACTTTATGATGAGTTAGGCAGGTGTGAAAAATTCAACTATTTTATCAATAAAATATTAGTAACGGATTTTTTAATAGAGTTTTAATATATTTTTATTATATAAAATTTATTTGAAACTCATAAGATTATGAGTATCACTTCTTATGATAACACGTTATGTTTTTTTTATCTAAATATAATTTTCGTGAATTGCATTTAATAATAAAAAGTGGGTTAAATATGTGATTGGACTGGATTAACTTCTCATATTATAATCTATTTCTACAGAAATGGTTTATAATCTTATTTTCTCGTATTTGGCAATGTTGGTGAAAATCAAACTCGTTTCATACTTTGCTTCTTAAACAATTTCTCATAACATATAGCATTCCTCATTTTCATTAATTTAACTGGATCTGTAAATAAAACTTTGGTATTGTGTTGTGTCCGTGTGAAGTAGTGTACTTTTTTAAAGTTTCTTAGTGTCAACTCATTTATCCCTGAGAAAACATCAGCAGGAAAAAGGCATTTTAAAATTGTACATACATGCACATTCAAAATCTCTACAATGTCCCAGCGTTCCTCTCACACCATACCAAATGGAGGGAGCTGTAGTAAAAGAAAGCCATATATGTATGTGAAAAGAAGGGTGTCGCCAGGGCGGACGATGAGAGAGGGGTTGATAAATTAAAAAATCATCTAATAATTATATACCATTATTTTTTATACAAAATATTTATAATTTGATGTTCTAATATGTTAAATTATATCAATAATTTATTAAAATACATAATATCTTATCACACAAAAAATACATAAATTTTTCTTATTTATTACGAAAATAATTAATAATTATTAAGTTTTCAACAATTTTTTAAAAATTTATACTAACAAACATTCAATAAAAAAATTATTTCATCTTAGTACAAAGTGCTATATTATTACTAAAATATAAAATTAATAATTAATAATATATTTCTTTCATGTAGTGCGGTGTCTTTTCGTCTTTGTTAATGTCACATTTTGTAACTATAACAACTTTTATTGTGCACTTTTATAGTTTAAAACTTATAATAATAATCAATGTAATAACTCTTGTTTATATGAATTTTTTTTTTATCAATTTTTGTTCATATAAGATTTAAAAAGCAAGAACTCCTTAGTTGCAAGAAAACAGAGTTTAACAATTAGATATTAATTATATAATAACTAAAATTTAAGGAAATATAATATTTAAATCCAAGTTTATTAAAAAAAAGATAACATTACCATTAATTTTATAATTTTAAAAAGTTAAGAGATAAAATTTGATTATATAATAACTAAATTTGATAAAATATATTGAGATAAGATTTCTTTAAAAAATTACTATTAATTTTATAATTTGAAAAAGAATGTTAAGAGATAAAAATTAATTACATAATAATTTAAAAATTTTAAAAATATAATATTCAGTTTTAAATTAGATTTATTTACTTAATGACAAATCAAAATTCTTTAAAATGAATAAATAAAACTTAAATACCAAAGCCCCCCTCCTTCCTACATGAGTCCGACCCCGCCCCGCCAAGTGAAAGCAAATTTATGAATTATGATGTAAGTATACTATCCCTTATTTATATGCATTATTATTTTCGTCATATCATTCAATACGAGTTCTCCAATAACATATGTATAGAGTATATATAATGGACATTGCATGCATGACTGACTGATATGATACCCACGACGAGTTGAGAAATTAAGGGTGTGGCCCCGCCAAGTGTAGACCTTAAAGGTGGGAGAGAATGATGGGTAGGCAAGTGAGCCCTATCTTGTTATAGCCATGCATGTATGAAAGCATTGGTGGCACACATTAGGAATTGCCTGAAGCCCATGCGTGGAGCATAAGGATCGACCCTTGTGACTTGTGAGGGGTTAGGGGGACATGTCAAACCAACTTGAGAAATAAAAGCCAACAGTTGGTTGAGCATATCATGAAAAATCAGCTCTTTTTTTTTTTTTTTTTCCTTGTATAGGTCATTGTTATCTTTATTGAAGGAAATTATTCTTAACTTAGGCAAGATTATTATGCAAGACAAAAATTTTATTCTAAAACATTTAATGTAATTACATATTTAAAACTTAAACTCAAAAATCTAACAATCCCAACGTAATTGATACAACCACTAGGTGGTAAAATGGCCCTTTATAAAACTATCATATACCTCTAGCTAGAATATATAGATAGGTTGGCTGTATGGTGAAAGAAAAGAATATTCTATGCCTGTGCCTTAATTTGTTACTTGCAGGGTGGACAGCGGCCATTCCTGTGGGCTAGCTATATATTGTGTGTGTATCTTTCATGGCAGAGCCATATGTAGGGTTATTTTTCAAGTAGAGACAGTTATGATGTGGAGGGTCCGCATGCATGGCGATCATGATGGGTTGGTTGGTTCTTAGTTGTTGATGAACTCATGATCCATATTCTAGACGAAAATGAAATATTTCTTTTGCTTCGTGACAAAATTGAGATCGAATAACTCTATTATTTTTAAGATTTTTTATTTTGTTTTTAAGATGTTAAACATAACTATTTTTATTCTATATATATATATTTTGTCACAACCTATTAAGTGTATATAACTTTCTGATCAAAACAATATATTAACATTATTTATGAAGATGTGTTATGGGATTTCTTACTCTTTATACTCATTTAATTTATTTATGAAGAATATGTAATAATCATGAAGTCACGCACAAAGGCATCGATCGATCGGAAACAAAAAGTTTATGGATGGTATAAAAATTAAGATTTAGAGAAGGGGACAAAGAAAGTGGTTGTGGTTCGAGAGAAATTGAGAGGATTGGGTCGGTTGCCAAAAAGGGTAGCCACGTGAGAAGTATGATGGTGCAAAATGATGTTGTCTATAGCCAGTTCATTCCTTTAGCTTTAATTTGTTTCTTGTTTGCAAAATGATGCTATGTTTTGATTTTCTTATGCCCCTCCCTAATTTGTTCTGGCACTTTAGATCAGATCTTGTAGCTAGCAGCCTAGAAGTATTGCTAGTTTTAGCTAGCGACCATGAACCTCCAAATTCAAATTTATATAGTTATTACTATGTAACTGTTGTAATTATGCAAATTGACAACCTTCAAAACTGTCCCTAGATTGGGAGAAACACTAATTGCGGCATTATATATATTCTAGAAAGAGAACGGTTTCAAATCCTCTTTCATACTCTTTGGATCAAAAGATTAAAATATAAGGGAAAAAACTTTAAGTAAATAAATAAAAGATATTCTAAAGATGATAGATTAAAAAATAAAAAAATTAGTTAACTTTTTTTCATATTTTAATCCATCACACGTATATATTTTCTTCTTATATTCTAACTCGGAGAATAACAATTTCAATTATGGACTTTTTTATATACACCATCAATTTTGTCTAATCCAAATTTATTGATTGTTGGAGAAAGTTATAAGAATCAGTGATTTATTCAATTATGTCTCTCGTTTTATCTTAATTTCTGTTTTTGGTTCCTACTTTTATTCTCATAAACTTTTTAGTTTTATTTTTAGTCTCTAACGTTAATTTCAAAGGTTAAGTGATTTTGTGAGTAAAATTTGGACATGAATTTTTTTTTTTACAATCTTAGAATTCCCGTGGTTAAAACTCGTTAGAAAAAAATGTTAATGTTTTGCAGTTGAGAAAGAGTACAAGCCAATTCCACAATTCACCCATATGCAAGAACTAAAAACATAATCAAAATCCTAAAAAAATAGTCAAGTCTTAATATAATTATGTTGATTTTTATGAACTATTTTTCTTATTAAACTAAAATATTTATTATATATATTATCTAATTTTTTAGGGATGACCATGCAATCAATCCAATTCTCGCAAAGCTAAAATGTTGTCGTCAGGCCTGCACAAACCTGTGTCATCTCCTCTGATGTCGTCTTAAATTTTTAATATGTTATCCACCATACGATTATAGAAAAAAAATGAATTAATTCAACTCAGAGAGGCGAGAGCTATAACATTGTACGTCAAATACATATTTTAATTATATACGTAAGGAAGAAATAACTATATTGATTAAAATAATTAGTTGAATAATCAAATGATTGAACACAAATAATCAATTTACTAATAAAACACTTTGTTGTTTATCTTCCAACCAATCTTCAAATAAACGAGAGTTACTTAGCTGACTTTGGGATAATTTCAAACACAATGCTACAACTTTATTTTTTCAAAAGTGGTAACTCATTTAGATTTGAATTCTAGGGTTATTTAGTTTTTTTTTAAGGAAGGGTGTGTTTAGTGTATCCATTTTAAAAAAATAAATAATTTTTTAGATACGAAAGAGTTCAAATAAATATTATCTTTGTCCCAAAATAATTTAATTTCAAAATTATCGTCTAAAACAATTGAAAATACTAATAATTAGTGTTATTTTTAAAATCACTAATTTAATTATATAGATTGTATATACATGGAATATCTGATCTTGCATAAAGTCATATTATGATATAAAGTTTTAAAATATAAGTCATACACTTATATGGAATGTACGACTTATAAATCGAAAGATATGATAAAATACAGAAAGAAAAAATTAAAATAAATATGAAGTTGGTATAACAAAATATTAGTGTCTATTAGCTAGCTAGGTGTTTGAAATTGAGTATTGATGCGTGGGTTTGAAAATTTTCGATTTAATTAAGATCCTAATTTTCATTTGTGAGAATTAGTCTTATTTGAATAAAAAACATTCACATCAAAATAAGATTAAGAACAACTTGAATATACTTATCCATAAGTATTTATAAGAGAGAGAGAGACAGAAAGATCGAAGGTACAATAAACTAATAATCTGAATTTAACCTATAAGTTAAAAATCAATTGATGTAAAAATTCTCTCATTTAACTTTTTCAGAAATTAAAGTGAATAATTTAATTTTAATTTATTAAAAAATTCAATTTATTTTACCTTTTTTTTTCTACCATAATTATTTACGGAAATATTTATCCAAATAATACTTAAGTATCTTAACAAAAATTTCTTTTATGTATAAAGTTTGAATTTGAGGCCTTTATTACTTCAGAGAAAAAGTTATCAATATAAATCAACTGCTTATTATGTTAAGTTTGGCATACGACTAACATGTATTATTTTTATAAAATAATATTTAAGTCATATACGATGCACGGCTTAGATAATTTTTATTCATAAGAATTATATAAGACACGAATGAGTGAATGACTTATAAATTTTTTTATAAAATAAGCCGTACCAGTTGATTAAAAAATAATAGTATCTTAAATATATAAAAATTTAATTTATTAAATCGTATTGAAAATATGCAACTTACCTTTATTTAGATTAGACATCTAAATATTGATTTACACGCACGCAATCTGTAAAATTTTAGAAATTATATCAAAAACTAATAATTTTCAAATCAAATTACATTACTTTGGTAAAACACCTTCTATGACCATTTAATTTAGAGTGGTATTATTAAAATTTCGTTAAAAATTTTTCGTGCTGAAATAAATTTAGGGAGGGAAATAGTGCCTCCAAGTTCAAAAAATACTTTTGAAAGATTTTTTTTTACCTCATGTAGAAAATACGAGTGAGAATTTGAATTACGACTTATAAATATGAGATTATTCATGTCTTGTTTGACTTCACCGAGATTTAAAATGTAGTTGAATTTTAGAGAATATTTTTAAAAATTGACTTTTTACAAATATTGTCATTTAAAAATGTATAAAAGAGTGTATTTTTGAAGAAATATATAGGAGGAGTGAGTTTGTAGATTCTAATAGACTGTCACGAATGCAGCCCTCTTGCGCTCGTTTGTTTGCCTATTCGCAGCAGACCATGGGGACGCTAATCTTGTGCATTATCTGCTCTTAGCTCGAGTACAATCACTATTTATAATTCTCAGTTCATAAAGAAGCAAAAACAGCCAGTTAAATATATCCTCAGTAATGTTCACTTGTATAATTATGATTTATCACATTTGTACCAACTGCATTCAAATTTTGGGTTTTTAACAGCTTTGATTGAAGAATTAAAAAGATTTTTTTTATTAGAATATATAAAAATGTGTTTCTATGTGATTTATAAATGCACTCACATGTATTCTTTAACAAAAGAAATATCCCTTTTTAACGCAAGACCCATATTTTATAGATGGCTAATTAACAAGTCTTTACTGCATTAAATCCAAAATCTCCTTGTCAACATAGATCAATATGCACGTAGGTGAATGTTGGTAACTTTGTTGTTTTGTTCTTATTATAAGTTCTAATGAATCTTTATTTTCCTTTTTATTATTAGTTATTATAATTTTTTTATTATTAGAAAGAATAAATAGAATTGACAAAAATAAAAAAAATAATAAAATTAAAATTATCGCAGATGAATATTTACTCTTTTATTATCAATCAAATTCAGATATAATCTATAACACAACTCCTAAAAAATATATTACTTTTTTTTATTTCTTTTACCGTCCCTCCTAATGAATCATTAAGATTTATTTTTAATAAAATATTAAGTATTTGCAGGTTTCCTCGTTCCCATGACGGTTACTAGAGATAAGATTCGTACACTTAGAACAGTGTTCAGTACTATTGAAACTTAATTGCTTCAAAGGACAGTGCAAATAAAAATAGTGTTAAGTTTTTCAAATTAATCTAGTTATTTACTTTTTTAAAAAAGTTAATTGTTTTAAAAAATGAACTATTTAAATGGTGTTTTGACTTCTAACCCCCTAATCTTGAGTTTGATAAATTATTAGACTCATCATATTTAAGATATTGTTCGTTTTAAATCTCAAATATCTTTTGAATTTTGTCCATAAAAAATATTTAGATTGTATTAATAAATTACTCTTAGTCTTAGACTTTGTTCTTCGGCAATGCAAAAAAAGAAGAAGAAAAGAATAAAAGCTAAAAAAAACTGAAAAAAAATGATTATTTAAAATGAATACATTAATTTGTGCTTAAGTGGAGGAGTGTGGTAACACAAGAATGAAGAATCACTATGGGAAGCGATAAAGGCGAAAGTTAACATGAGGCAGCTCCTCATGAGTCACCAGAGTCCACAGTACCATGCAAAGCAAACATGTCTCTTCTGTGCTGTGGCAATATGTTTACCGCATTGACCCATTTGGTCAGATGTGCCAAGCCATGCATGTGTCGCTTCTTTATTTTGGACTCTCAATTAAGGACCACGCATAAACTCAACCAAGATCAACTACGTACTCCTTCCTCTTCAACAACACATCCACATTTTTCTTATATAAAAAAATGACATACATACCCTAGGGCCTTGTCTATCATTAATGACTTTGTTAATAATATAGCCATATCACAGTTCACATCAACGCAGAAAAAAAATGCTAAAATATTTTGTCAATGCATATTGTGCCTCCCATCCACATTAAGCAACTAGTTTTCTACAATTTTATTAACTTTTGGACATCGGCACTTCTTACCTATTTATATATACATATATATTCTTGTATGAACGATTACAGCCGTACTGTTAGATGTGAAAGGAAACATACTCTTGCTATCATAAAATAGAAATGTGGAAAAAGACACAATAATTTCCATTAAGTTATCCTCTGTATATGTATCCAGTTCCCATATGGGTGGGAAAAAAAAGAGGCGAAAAAAAAAATAAATAGTTATAATTCATTTTCTTTGACCTTAGTAAATTACAAAATAACCCCATCAGGATCAGCACGGGGTGTTGTTGCTTTTGATCAAACAAACGCTCAAGACGAGGGAGTCTCAGTAACAACACCGGTCAATGGCTGTTTCTGTCCGTCCATCACTCCATCTTCGACCAACGTCAGCAACTGGGCTCGATGGGCTTCAAACTTCCAATCGGTGGTCCCAATCACATACAACATAAGACCCGCGCAACACACCTGGGCCGAGAGCAGGCCCAGCCACAGCCCACAGAACCCAACGTCAAACCAGAACCCAAGCCCAACCGCCACGGGCATCCCGACCAAATAGAACGCGCCCAGGTTCACATTCGCCGCCGTGTTCGGCCGCGCCGTCCCTCTAACGACGCCGCACCCCACAGTCTGCGGACAGTTCCCGAGTTCGCAAATTCCAAGTATCGGCAGCGCCATCGACGTGATCCTTATTATGCCCTCGTCGGCGGTGAACATCCTCCCCCACCGCCGTCGCATCCCGACGGCGAAAAACATCGCCGAGAATCCCATAATAGCGGCGAGAAAAACAGAAACCACCGCGGATAGTTTGGCCCGAGAGGGACGATTCGCTCCGAGCTCGTTCCCGACGCGAGTCGAAACCGCGAAACCAAGCGAGGAGGGAAAAACATAGAGGAGTGAAGTGATTTGAATGAGTATACCCATGGAAGCAACGGTAGCGGTGGGGTCCACGAGAAGCCCGCAAAGAATGATCATGATCTCATACCACCACCACTCCAAGCAAACGGAGAGGCAGCTCGGCGCGGCGAGCCGAAGGAGCGGCTTCCAGCCGCTGAAACATTCTCGGCTCGGCGCGGCGCAGTGCAAGCCGGAAAAGAAGACGCCGGCACAGAGGAAGAGGAGGATGGAGAGGTTGGAAGCGGCGGAGGCAGCGGCGACACCGGAGAGGCCGAGGCGGAGGCGCGTGACGAGGAGGTAGTTGAAGGGGAGGTGGAGGAGGGTTCCGGCGAGAGAGGCTAAGGTGAGCGGGTGGGTGACGCCCTGGGAGCGAAGGTAAATGCGGATTGGGTGGAGGAAGGAGTGGGTAAGGAGGTCGGGGAGGGAGAAGATGAGGTAGGTGTGGGCCATGCGGGTGATGTTGGGGTCCTGGTGCAAGAGATCAACGAGGATGTTGGACATGTTGAGCCAGAGGAGTGATATTGGGATGGAGCAGAGTAACAGGAACATGACGCAGCGGTGGAGGGTCAACGACAACACACTCACGCGTTTTGCGCCGAATGCTTGCGAGCATAGCGGTTCCATCCCAAGTGCCAGACCCGACAGCACCGAATAGCCTGTGATGTTGGCGAACGCCATTCCTAGGGACCCTGCTGCCAGTTCTAGCTCTCCTAGCTGTCCCAGGAACAGCATCGATACCATGGAACGCGCGTAGAATATCAGCGCCGTTAAGGCTATCGGAAACGCCAGCTCCCCCACCGCTTTCACTTCTCTCCTTATGCTCCAACAGTACTGCCTCTCTTTTTCTTCTGCTCCCTCCATCAACGTGTAATCTACTACTTCCTCTGCTTTTGATCCCATCTTAATTACTTAATGGATCCTTCTTCTATTCTATCTCTCAAACTTAAACTTGCACTCTCACTCTCACTCTCGTAAACACCACCCCTCCCCTCTCTTCTGTCTTCTTCTCAGTAAAGAGTGAATGAGTGACTGGGATTGGCTTGCTAGCTAGATAGATACACGAAACTAATTAACGCGTTTGAATGAGAAGGCCTAGAAGGTGACCCTTGTATATATAGAGATTTCAAGTTTGCCAGCTTCTCTTCAAATATTTACATCTCTTTCTTTCTCTAGATAAATAAATAAATAAAATGAAAGTTGATGTCAAGTTTCATACTTATGCATTAGTGCCAATTCATGATTCACCTCTTTTATTTCTCCTTTTTACCTAAAAACTTACAATCTTTTTATACTTTTTTTCAACACCATATATACTTTTTCAGTCTCTCCTTGGTAAAAAATATGTAGTACATTCATATAGTAAGGTTTAATTTAATATGAAAATTATATTATATAAGAGAATACTAAATACGTGGAAATGTCAGTGTATTCTGTAGGGGAACAATTTCCAATAACGGAATTGTTATTTGGCTTGTGATAGTATATGCTCCATCATTGTTTCTTCACCTCCTTGGGTAACTGCGATTTCAAATAGCAAAAACTTCTAATTCATTACTTTTAGGTTATGAGGTGTAACGCGATTACTTCAACCAAAGAATTCTTCAAAAAAAGCATTAAAGTACTGCATTACTGACAAAGGTGCCATTCATCATTAAAGCATAATTCATGTACGGCTTATACATTGGTCTAGCAAAAGCAATTGACTTTGCTCCACTAATTATATTGTTAATGTATCCATCAAACCTAAGAATGCTCTTTACTTTCATTATTTCAATTGCTAAACAATAAATACATTAACCTAAAAACGCTTGCCGACGTCCTGAAATATAAGTTGGTTATTTATATAAACTGAAAGAGTAAAAAAAGTATGTCTGTATATATATGAACGTCTCTATTTTCTTTCATTCGCTTTACTTGTTGATAGCTTGAGTGTTTGGATTAAAAAAATAGCTTTTAATATGATAACTTTTTCAATTTTCTTAATTTTTTTTATAAAAATTAAATAGTAAACATGTATTAATTATTAATAGCATGAATTAAATTTAGTATGTAGTAGTACTTCTTTTAAACTAAACGAAAGTAAACATGTACTAATTATTAATAGCATGAATTTTTAAAGAAGTAAAAACTTATGACCAAACATTAATTAGTGTTTGACCAGTAAGAACTTTATCTATTGAGACAAAGTTACCACAAAATTAGTCAGCGTTATTATGCTTTTACTGTTAATGCTTTCAAATTCAATTATCTTAGATATTTTAGAAAACTTCAAAGGTTTTATGTTTATAATAAGGCATTTAATATTTACCTTTTTATGATTATTTTTAAAAATTGGTAGTGGTAATTAAATAAATTATCTATCTCCCTCACAATTAGTCCACTCTTAATGACATATATATATTTTCTTATTTAATACTTTTTTAAAATTAATTATGAGCAAGCAGCGCCGTTCTTTGCTTAATCAGCATATTAGATTGGATTTTGAGGTCAAAATTTGATGGTAGCTAGAATTTAGGAGTTCACAAAGAAGCAAAGTATGCAGGCTGCAAAGATGCGAATTCTTTTTCCCTAATTTGTTGTGCGGTTATACAATTAATCTTAGTTTAGTTCAAACACGTACGTATTATATTAAAATAGATAAAGAAGAAGGGATTAGGTACTGTTTAGTGGGTAATATAAGATATTAGTTGACTCTTGATGAATTTATATATGTTTGATTAGATAAAGGAGAGGGCCACACGTGGGAGTTCGAGACCACATGCAGACTTTATTCTTCATAGCATCTGAAACAGAAGTACTTGTTGGGTCCTGCACGGGCCACCATACTGAAATGGGCTTTGGATAGAGGCAGCAAAAGGGTTTAAAAGTGAAAACTTAAAAAAGTTAGCTAGGTTTAGATTAGAGAAGTATGTTGAAGCATTAAGGGTTATATTATATGTATGTATAAAATAAAAGAGAAAGGTTGTTCGTTTTGGCTGGTGATAGAAGGGACAGGAGGAAGAAGAAATTAAGGTGTGAAGTATAAATTAACGGTGTTGGATCATCACATGGGTGAGTGCGCAATTGCCGGAGGCTGCATAGCACTCCGCTCCCATTTTCACAAACAGATGGTTGGAGGGAAACATCCCTCATAACAATTGGCCACACAGCATTTACTTTCTCTTTCTATCTGTCTCTGTCTTGTTGAGTTGTTGTTGGTATTAAGTGTTGTTGTCGCATCGCATCCAAGTGTCCATGTTTGGCGTGTGAATGTGAGAATTAGAAGAGGAGAAAATGGAAATAGGTGAAGCTAAGAGAGAATAATAATAATGTGGTAAAAAATTGACACAAGAATATGCATGCAGTCCCCACCACCACCTCAATCTGACAGCTCTAACAGTCTCACATTTGGGAGGCAATGGCACCACTTCCTCTTTTTGTTTTCTGCCATTGGGGTAAGCGTACATAATGCAGTGTTGTTGTGTTGTGCTTCATTACTTCAATTCATTGTCTCACTGCCCCAAAACCTCGCAGGACCCAGAGCCCACATAATGCCACGTAAAACTATTTAACATCTTCTGCTTCCCAATTCAAACATCTCTCTGCATGTCGCCCTTTTCTCTTTAAACCCCCCCTTTCCCTCTTAATTTCTTTTGCATGACATCATGCATGCCAGCCCAGGTTAATTTACTCGACCCTCCACTTTCCGAACTTGCCTATATACCTTGCAATTCTGAACAAGATACTATTTCACCTGCATATATTAATTGGAGTAACTAAAAAGAGTGTTCATATATATTACAAGGTGAGAAGAGTAGCTGATCTACATTATACTCCATATTTATATATATCAATGATCCGAATTATAACTTATTTAATAATTATTTGATTACTTAACAAATCCATATGACTTTATGATTTTATCTTAATCCATTATAATTTTATCTTACCACTAATTAAGATTCACTCACCTTATTTTATTTGATAAGTGAGAGAGGAATTAGTTTTTTTAATTATAACTTTAAGAATAAAATTAACTATGCACAGTTAAAAATTATTATATATACATATATTTCGGATTGCATAATTAATTATAATTTTTAAAAGAATGCTAGAGATTTGTAACTAAATATATAACTTAAACTATTAATTAAGTTTAATTTATCGGGACAAAACAAGATTGACTTGTTGCTTCTACTTGATTTTTTTTTTTACAATGATGACAAGATTGAACCTGAGTCTTCATGTATCTATTTCATCTCCCACCACTAGGATGACCTATTAATGGTTCATCAAATCTACTTGTTTAATCCACTTTATTAAGATTTAAGGGTATTCAATCCATTTATTTGACTAAAAAATGGACTTGTAACGGGGTGAGGCAAGTCATCCCTATGGAATCAATACTTTTTAATTACTATATATATATATATATATATATATATATTATGATTCCACCTGTACAAAACTTTCAATTTTGAGCAAGATAGTAATTCACCTGCAAATATATATACATATGTTGGATATGTATTAAGTGAAAGGAGTATTTGTATGAGAAGATCATACAAATGAATTTAATTATACCATATATTTGAATGGTTATAATAGAGCTTGTAATGATGCAAGGTAGGTTAGCTTGTCAAAACAACATTTTTTTAAAAATACTTAAAATAATAATAAAAATTTAGTGTATGATTTTGAACTTTTGTTTCATTTTGATAAGAAAGTAATTGATGTGTTCGGGACTCAATTTTTTAAGTTAAGAGGTTATCATTGACCACACGACTTTGTCCTTGAGAATTAATAAGTTAAGTACTTGGTAAATGAAGAGGATGAAGAATTGATTGGCTTTATCAGAATTTGAGTAGAGTGCTCAACCTTGTTTTACCTCCAAATTAAATAGCTAACATCGGCCGTAGGCATGGCAACGAGACCCAAGCCCGTGGGTACCCATCAAAACCCGTCCCGATTTTAACGGGAAAAAACCGAATTTGTTATTGATGATACCCGCCCCGCCCCCGCCCCGCGACAAAAATTCAGGGACGGGGACGGGTTTGGTATTGATGATACCCGCCCCCGCCCCCGCCATAATTAAATTACAAATTTACCCTTATATATAATAATAAAATCCCGAAACCCTAACCCTCCCCCTCATTTCTCATTCTCGACGGCGCTGAACCTTGGCCAACGACTTTTTGAATTAATTCCATTTTGGAAACTTTGTTGCTGCAATGGACCTCTACTCTTTGTTATGTTTTATTTTAATTTTGGAACAATATATATTTAAATGATATTATATTTTGGGAGAAATTAAATATGTAGATCCATAATGGTTTTAATTAAATTGATTGATTTTGTTTAATAATTTTTAAATTATGATCTCATATTTTGAATGTGGGTTTGTTATTAATTTTTTT